>CM051269.1:35592995-36137995 GCA_027921565.1 Artemia sinica | reverse complement strand
ATATACGTTGTATCAAATTCACTAAAGCTAACAGTGTTGAAAATTTTGGATTTGAGGCCCCCCTTCCCCCCCCCCAAAAAAAAAGAAGAAAATGTTTGTCCGACTGGTAACAACGTAACAAAAATGAATATAAACAATTTTTTATGCGTTTTTTTTACCCCCCCCCCTCCCGAAAAAATTCTGGATACGGTCCTGGACGGGTCACATTTGCCCCACCCAGTCTGTGTCCTCGACTATAACTCTCACATTTTGAAACCACTTTTCAAGATCTATCGGCCAAAATGTCCAAATTTCCATTTAATATTATATATTCCATCAATATTACACATATATCTCTTATATTCATAGATATGGATTTATATGTAATTCTTCCATTTCCTTCAATGTACAATAAGGGGAGTATTTAGCAGTAAAGAAAAATTATGCAACGATTTTAACGAAAAATTAAGGTAACCCATCAGAACGACTACAATTTTATACAAAGAAGCAGAAAAAAAAATCATATTGTTTCATAGAAGAGAATAAGTTTTTAGCACAGTTAATCCTGTTCTTTTATAACTTAAAACTTGTAATTTTTATTCATAACATCGAAGCCTTTAATTTTTACCGTTTTTCTAAAATAAATAACGATCAATTAAAGTACTATAACGTGTACTTGTTATCGATGTCATTGTAATGCTAATAACGAAGAATCTTTTTTTTAATCTGTTTGCTGGGATTTCTACTTTTAACACTACGTTTCAATTTCTCGCCTCAATTTTCTCCCTGATTAATGGCAACTTTTTTTTTCTCAGTGATTCCTATCGTTTTCCATTTTTCCTATCTTCCTATTTGCATGGTTTCAAGAATCCAGAACGCAGCTGGTGAAAAGATTTGTTTTGTTTAAGATATGTCTATTTACTTTGACCGCAAGAAATGGATATCTCTCTTTTATGGTCTAATGTGCCTGTGTGAGGGGATGGGTAATCAGATGCTGCTATAAAGGGAGATAAAGAATTTATAAAGGGGATTCAGCTGGAACCAAATCGATTAAGAAAAAAAATATAGCAAGCATTGTAAAACAAAACAAAGAGGGTAGAGTATGGATAATAGCAATTGTTTTAACGTTGCTATTAATTACAAAACCTCAGATCAGATTTATTAAATTTTGACAATGGGAAACAAGTTTAATCGAAGTGGCATCAAATTGCGGGGTCCTGACAGTAATGAGCTTGTTAAAGTCAGTTAGTGTTGCCGTAGTTGATGAAACACTTTAGCAGAAAAGGTGTTTTAAGATATTTGAAGAAGTGGTGGTTAATCCCACAATCGCCTCCACTCAAATTTTGGTGCCTCTCATGTGTCGCCTACAACTCGTTGAAATTCTGACGGTCAAACAAGCAGATTGGATTGAGCTTATAGCTACTTAAAGCTTTGTGTGGAATATGTTCTTTTTTTTCACCTAAGTCTTAGCTGTAGTTAGCTTGTAAAACCTAATCAAGTAGTTTGCTTATTAGAATTTTAGCGCTAATTAGCTTCAAAATTAGAATGCTTAGACAAAACTAATTTTTCCACGTAATTTCAAATACGTAGTTTTTTTTTTTTACCGAGTTTAACTTTTGAAACTTTGAAATGAATGGGAAAAAATTTCTTTCCAAAAAGGTCAAGGGATACTCCTGGGCATTTTGGCATTTGTACCATGGCCCTTCCCTGTGTTTTATATATCGCTGTAAAAAAAACACACCACCAAGCCTTCCCTTACATCTTAACAAAAATGTGGTCCCGAATAAGAGTGCCTTAAAGGAGGGCAAGTCCAAAATAAGACCTTTTCTGGAAGTAATTTTTCTCACTGCAGTAACTGCAGATGGATATTTGGCCCCAAATATGTTTTTCTTTCAGAGCTTTCTGAGGTCCGAATATAATCCCAGTCTATAGCGTAATGATATTAACATAATTTCAACTTCCAAAACCCTTTAAATCGTCATGATTTCAGCCACAGTTTTGTTCGTTAAAGCTGGCTGAAGAAGTTATGGTGCGCAAAGGGGTCGTTGACTTGGTTAACTGATCGGAAACCCTGTATGCAGTAGAAGATAATTTCTTAAACCACATTGGCTGGACATAACATAAAGAAAGAAAAACGAGCAATAATGTATCCAGGGAAAGTGCCGAAGAAAAAGACAACAAAAAACAAACGCAGAAAGTCAATGTGAAAAGAACCAAAAAACCAAAGAAAAAACCAAAAACTTAAAAGATGAATAAAATTCAATAAAAGACAAAAATTATAAGAATTAAAACCAAATACCTAACAACCATAAAAGCGAGTTATTCGCCAATATCCACGATTTGCACAAAATCCAAAAAATTATGAACTGCCATCGACGGATACTAGCGAACAACTGAGGAATAAAAGAAAAGAAAAACAATCCATTCACTCAAAAACAAAACGAACCAGCAATTAAATAATTTGGAGAACTATGTCATCTGATTTCGGATTTTAATAATTGCATTTCTTGCAGACACCCTTTGAGACCTAAGGGGTTGTTCCCGTGTTTGATTATATGACTGGGAAAGTGGTTCAAGGTTTATTTCAGGGATTGCTAAAGTATCGGCTTCTCTTTTGAGAAAACCAAAATATGACTCGTTTATTCTTAAATCACCAGAAGCTCTGTTTAAAGCTAGACCTAAATGTTGGTATTTATAAATTTCAACAGCTTCTCTGTAGTGCTGGACAATACCTTTGTCATGCGAAATTAGGCTAGCTTGATTAAACAAAATAGTATGGTCTGGGTTTTCAAATATGTGCTCTGCAACGGCAGAGTCAAATTTTTTTTGTTTTTTTCCGTTTTTTAAGTGTATTATTAATTGAACTAGAGTGCTGAGTTAATCTATCCGTGAGTCGCTGATCAGTTCTTCCGATATACCAAAGACCACACGAACAAGGAATTTTGTAGACACCGGAGTTTTCACCTATCGGGATAGGGTCTTTACCTTCATAAATTTGGGACCTGATAGTTTTTCTGGGTCTATAGTAAGTGTAAATGTTATTTTTTCTTAGATTTTTTTAAATGTGGTCTGAAACCCCTTTAACGTATGGGAGACCAAGATAAACTGAATTTTCCCTTAGATTTGTGTTTTCTGTGTAACTATCTGATAATCTTTTAATGCGTTTTGCAATTACAGAATTTATTAAACTAATTGGATAACCATTCCCAAATAAAATATCTCTAAGGTAGTCGAGCTCTAAATCCATGAAGCGTGTTGAACAAACTTTCAATGCTCTATCAACTAGAGAAGTGACAATTCCTTTTTTCACAGCAGGAGAATGATTAGAGGAATAATTTAAGTAACGGTCATTATGTGTGGGTTTTCTATAGACACCAAACTCGAAACATGTATCATTTCGGTGCACCAGAACATCTAAGAAAGGAAGACGCCTCTCTACCTCTGATTCCTGAGTAAATTTAATTTTTGGATCCAAGGAGTTGAGCAAGTGAAGAAAAGAACTCAGAGACTCGTCACCATGTTCCCACAAATAAAAAATATCATCTTTAAAACGAACCCAAAATTCAGGTTTACAAAAACTTTGCAAAATAGTCCTTTCTTCAAGGTCTTCCATGAAGGTATCAGCCTGTATTGGAGAAAGGGGGGCACCCATGGAAAGCCCATATTTCTGTCTATAAAAAAATGCCTCTATAATGGAAGTAGAAAGAAGTTCTGTTACAAAGGGCTGTAAGTGAAAGAAGTGTCTGATTCGAAAGAGTAGATTTTTCTGACATAGTTGGGTTAGAATTAAGTTTATGCTCTAAAATCAGTTCGGCCTTTTGAGGATCACAAGTGGTATACATTGAATCTGCATCAAAACTTTTGAAACAAATTGAATCTGAATCGGCACTTTCCTTGGATAGATTATTTCGTTTCGCGCTGAAGAAGAGAGGCGTTTGTCCTCTCGAAATATTCGCTTTGTTGTGTTTTTTCAGTATTTTCATTTGGCCTTTAAAACCCCCATTTTGCTCGTTTTCTTTCTTTATGTTATGTCAGGCCAATGTGGTTTAAGAAATTATCTTCGTCATGATTATGGGGAGCATTCTACCAATGTTGTTACTACATTCATATCTCTTGTGAGAAAAAAGCTAATTTGATTATTCAACAGCATTTTCTTCATAATTGTAAAATGAACCGTATTTTACCCAAGTCAATGCGACCTTCACTTCACTTAAACACACGTAACGAACGGCAATTTACAGAACGTATAGGGTTTGGTATTTTAAATCATGTTATTAGCGATTGCAAAAGCAAGCGCTACCGGTTAAGTCAGGATATTTTCAGGCTAGAGCGAGAAATATTATGTACGCTTTCTTATGCTGATTTTCATCAAATTAAGGCTATTGCTGAAAATTCTTTTCAGTATGATTTTAGGATTTCTAGACAAAGACTTTCTGAGAAATTACGCCGTTCAAAATGGGAAAAACTCTCTAATAATCCACCTTTTGTCCCAAAAGTGTATCCTGGTCCTGCTGTGATAAATCTCAGCTCCACGCCCCTTACAACAGAGCAAAATCAGGTTCTGTCGAAAGGATTGAAATTTTCGATAGCCCCTTCGAAAATACCTTGTAGTGAAATTATCGCGAACACAGAGGGGGCATTTTATGACTCTCATGCGGAGATTGGAGAGATTGCTGAGGTTAGAGCACATTTTATTGAAACCTTGTTGGATTCGCACTTTACTGAAAACCTGAGAACAAAATTTGCACTTTACTGAAAAAATACAATTGAATGTGCAGTGTCAGTTTAATATACATATACTGATATTTAGCAATCAAAATGTTAAATTATTTGATTTATTAAAGTTATAAAAGTAAAAACATTTATATTTTTTTCATTAAAGTGCATATTTTGTTCTGGCCTTGGGATGGCATAGAAGTTTTGAGCCCAACTTATGTTAATTTTCTGCTCGTTTTGAGTTTGACTCGGTTATTTATTTTAATTTCTGTTCGTTTTGGGTTTCATTTATTTATCGATGCTGATTTATGGTAGTTTCGAGCTTGACAGATTATTTCATTTTATTTTTGCTCATTTTTTGTTTAATGGAGTTCTTTACTTTTCTTTGAAAAACTTATTTGGTGGAAAAAGTTTTTTTTAATTAATTTCTGTTCGTTTTATATTGACATAGTCTTTTCAGGGAAAAAGAAAATAACACTTTAAATCTTTTCGTTTTTTAAGACTTTATAGTTTGGCCTGCTATTTGTATGCTGGAGAAAAATTTTCAGCAATTTTTACAACATACACCATTTTAAAAATCTGGAAACAAATAGTACTGTTTAACTTAGTTTCATACCTCCTCTAGTTGACCTGAAATGGAAAACTTGATACCATTCGCAAAAAAATCTGTTTACTTTCTTTTATAGCTTCGATACACTTACACTATTTTGATTTGGTTAAATTTTAAGAGCAGAAGTAGCCTCGAAAGTTGGAACATAATACCCTCGGTCGTTCTTGGGATACTGCTGAGATGCCTTATTGGGAATTAGCATTATCACAGTGCATTTTGATTTAATCTTGAGGCAACATTTAGTTTTTAAACATAATGGGCAAATGGGAGGGTGGGAGTGGAAGGGGGATTAGTTGCCCTCCAATCACTTTCGACTATTAAAAAGGGCATCAGCCCTTTCTATTTTCAATCGAATGAGCCCCTTTCGAAGTTCCCATGACAACTCCTTCGATACGAAGTGCCCTGGTCTAAACAACAACAACAACAAACAATATTACTAATCACTTTCGACTGTTAAAAAGGGCACTAGCCCTTTGAATTTCAAATCTAATGAACCTTTTTCTGAAGTTTCTACGACAACGTCTTCTATAAAAACCTTATATGCCCCCAGGGCATAACTTAAAACCCTTGCCCTGAGGGTTGTGGGGGAGTCTTCTCCTCAAAAACATATTTTCTATCTGGAAATCAACTACGCTGGACAAAATGGCTATCTCAAAATTTTGGTTAGATGGGTTTGGGGTAATGATGGGCGTGGGGGGTGGCTAGTTGCCCTCCAATCACTTTCGACTATTAAGAATGGAACTAGCCCTTTGAATTTCCAATCGAATGAGCCTCTTTTGAAGTTTCTACGACAACGCCTTCTATAGAAACATTATATGCCCCCAGGGCATAACTTAAAACCCTTGCCCTGAGGGTTGTGGGGGAGTGTCCTCCTCAAAAACATATTTTCTACCTGGAAATCAACTACGCTGAACAAAGAGGCTATCTTAAAATTTTGATTGGATATGTTTGGGTGAATAATGGGCGTGGAGGGGGGGGGGCTAGTTCCCACCAATCACTTTCGACTATTAAAAAGGGCACTAGCCCTTTGAATTTTCAATCGAATGAGCCTTTTTTGAAGTTTCTACGACAACGCCTTCTATAAAAACCTTATATGCCCCCAGGGCATAACTTAAAACCCTTGCCCCGAGGGTTGTGGGGGAGTGTCCTCCTCAAAAAGATATTTTGTATCTGGAAATCAACTACGCTGAACAAAATGGCTATCTCAAAATTTTGATTGGATATGTTTGGGTGAATGATGGGCGTGGAGGGGGGGGAGGCTAGTTCCCACCAATCACTTTCGACTATTAAAAAGGGCACTAGCCCTTTGAATTTTCAATCGAATGAGCCTCTTTTGAAGTTTCTACGACAACGCCTTCTATAAAAACCTTATATGCCCCCAGGGCATAACTTAAAACCCTTGCCCTGAGGGTTGTGGGGGAGTGTCCTCCTCAAAAACATATTTTCTATCTGGAAACCAGCTACGCTGAACAAAATGGCTATCTCAAAATTTTGATTGGATGTATTTGGGGGAATGATGGGCATGGGGGGGCCAGTTGCCCTCCAATCACTTTCGACTATTAAAAAGGGCACTAGCCCTTTGAATTTCCAATCGAATGAGCCTTTTTTGAAGTTTTTACGACAACGCCTTCTATAAAAAACCTTATATGCCCCCAGGGTATAACTTAAAACCCTTGCCCTGAGGGTTGTGGGGGAGTGTCCTCCTCAAAAAGATATTTTTTCTATCTGGAAATCAACTACGCTGAAGAAAATGGCTATCTCAAAATTTTGATTGGATGTGTTTTGGGGAATGATGGGCGTGGGGGGGCTAGTTGCCCTCCAATCACTTTCGACTATTAAAAAGGGCACTAGCCGCTCCAATTTGCAATCGAATGAGCCCTTTTCGAACTTTCTACGACAACTCCTTCGATACGAAGTACGAAAGAAAAAACACATTGTACCCACATCGTTCTTTACTTAGGCAGCGCTAGCGCGCTGCCTATGATATTCAATATTGGCATGCGATGAACCAATTTTAGACACCTTCTATACTAAATTACAAACTGATTTTCCTGGGCAGTCAGATACCATTGAGCCTTAGCCGAATGACGTATTTGACCTTATGACAAATCCATCCCAATGCTCACCTATTTTTCAGTAAAAATAGCTATTTTAAAAAAAAGTATTCATTTTTTAATAAAATATCTATAAAAAAAAACCTGTGCCTAGTGCTTACTTTTCTTAGATATCGTACTGTTGTGTTAAGATGACTGAGACACATTAGGAGAAATCGGCCCTTTTCAGCCGTTATAATTCGATACAGTACGAACAACAACCACATATGGTACAATCCAGCTTATAAGCCCGAAAAGTTCGAATGCTGAAGACTCCACCGAAGATAGTACTCCTTTTCCAGAAAAGTTAACTTCTCCATTTAATTGCCACAATATTTATCAAACTTTGCATGCAAAGAAATAAGCAGGAAAGGCCTGAACTGCTTTTTATAGTCGCAATCATTTCTAAATGCCTCTCTTAAAGAGCTTGTTTACACGAGATATCTTTCCTTCAATATTTGAAACAAAAGTTTTTATATTTCGTGGCATGAACACTGAAAGCCTTTCAAAAGTTTTCCGTATTGCAATCTGACCAGGCGAGAAATATCCAATATTCCCTTTAATCACAAAGATCTTTGATCCTGCTGTTTTCCCATGGAATGTGAATCGACAATAAGAACATTGATTTATTATCCTGTTTAATATGTTAAGAGAAGAATATAATTTATGGAAGAGAGAGTGGATATGCGGACCTGACTGTTTAAGGACGGTTTGCGCACAGAAGTAATTGTGTTACGAAGCCTATAGGCTTATTTAGGCACTGATAATTCTTATTTTTGTTGCTAGACGTCAACGATGCTTCAGAATTCATTGATGCTCAGGGCAAAACAAGCTAAGTCCTGACTCGATATCTGAGCTGCATACCCTTACTCCTAAATTTCAGGTAGCAGCTTGTTTGAGTTAATGATTTTAAATTAAGGCTTTAATGATTTAAGTCAATATGCAATGATTTTTAAACCTGTATGTTTGGAGACTCAAAGTTGGCTTTGTCCCCACCTTTATTCCCTCTTGCGATTGGAGAGCCATAGTGTTCTAGTGGCTCCTTCAGGACCCTTATGTCCATCCCCTCGTCGACTTTATGGCAAAAAGGTAGGCATTTTACATCTTACTTAAACTGGATCCAAGCATATTTTTTTCAATTTTTATAACTGGAGGATCAAAATAGACCCGTAGCCTTGCGAATAGCCGCTATCATCACCAGCTTTTCAGCAGAAGGGAAAATATGTAACACCAAGCTTGACGGATCTTGTACAAAGATTTTCAATCCGTGCGACTGGAGACAAAAAGTAGGCCCATGGCCTAAAACAATGCTCCCATCGCTGACTTTTCTGGAATAAGGTAGGTTTTATATTCTTCGATAGATTTTAAACTTATGGAGCAAGAACCTTTGGCCAATGGAACATGAGAATGGGGATTTTAGAGGCGTACGCAAACCTTTTCTGCTGACCTTTGCACGACGGTAAAGCTGAAGTCGGGTTCTACTACTAGTACTAGCAACTTATTACAGCATCAAGCTGCCTGAGACCAACACAGTTCCGCAAAGCTCAGTCTCTCAGCCTCCACTCCAGCCTCCCTCCTATGGAATTCCAATTTCATTTAAATCCTTGTTTTTGACCTATTCCCATCCATCTGGGAACAATCTGCAATTCTTTTAGCCCAAGATGATAGTCAAAACGCACAATCTTTGGCAATCTGTCATCATATCATCCATAAAATGTGGCCTACCCACCTAAACTTCCAAACTATAATTTCAAACTTTTTTTTAACTGTGAAAAAAAAACACCCTGGGCCTTTGGTAATTCTACTATTCGGTTCTAAATAATTTTTTAGACCACATTGCTTTTCCATTTACAAAAATAATTAAGAGAGAAAAACTGGTTTAATTTAAATAAAGCAGTGGAACAAAGACAAAAAAAAAAACTTTAAATAATAATAAAAAGCCAAACATTTCGGCTTGACATCCGGGAGCCTTTTTCAATGAAAAAAAAACTTTGAGCAAGAAAAGAAATTCTTTAAATAAAACTATCTAAGGAAAAGACAACTAACACATAAGAGAAAAAAAAGACAAACAAACGCAAAATAAACAAATAAATATAACTCACATTTTAAATACTTCCAGGACTGCGATTAAAAGAAACTTATAATTATAGAAACTGTAAAGTATATAAAGTAACTATAACTTATATTATAGAAACTTATAAATGATGTGGATTTTTTTATTTATTACCTTAGCAGCGGTATGATGATTCTTCCCATCTTTGACCTCATCCTGACTTTCGCTACCACGTGAACTATTATGTACCACGTAGTACTTAATAGTTCCCGAACAAGTATCAATCTTGCAAGCGAAAGTCAGGATTAGGTCAAAGCTGGAAAGAGTTTACGTACCGCAGCTAAGTTAGCAAATAAAAAAGTCCACTTAATTTAAAATGGATAAGTTTCTTTAATCTGTTGCCATATATAGTTTTTTTTTTTTTAGATGGTTTTATTTCAATTTTTTCCGTAAAGTGTTTTCTTTCGTTCAAAAAAGCTCTCAGACGTGGAGCCAAAATATTCGGATTTTTTATTATTATTTAAAGTTTTGTTGTTGTTTTTCTGTGTTTTTGTTCCACTTCTTTATTTAAATTAAACCCGTTTTTCTCTGAAATTTTTTGTCTATTCGATTCTACGGCACCCGGTTATACTCCTTTGGATTTAAATTCGGGATACACACTGCTAATCTAGGTACCCAAAAAATTTAAAGGTATCTAAAATCAGGGCTGGCATTGCTTGCTTTGGTGCTCAGAAAAGTTAATTATGTAAAGTAGATGGCATGGTAGTAAATTATTTTACGTAGGATCACATTTTAAATACTTCCAGGACTGCGATTACTGACAAGACTAACGAGTGTATATACAACAGATAATTCTCCTCTTTACTGTCAGGTAGACAAATGAGATCTATTAAAAATGAAGACAACATTTATTTGAAAGAAAATTCTAAAACTCCAAATCAACACTTCTGATTAAATTTACTAGGTTAAAAACATTTGAACTATATATGGCAACAGGTCAACGAAACCTATACTTATAAACTATAACTAATACATACTTATAAAGAAACTTATAATTATAGAAACTGTAAAGTATATAAAGAAACTATAACTTATATTATAGAAACTTATAAATGATGTGGATTTTTTTATTTATTACCTTAGCCAAAAGTAATAAAGCTGTGTCCCAGCTAATCGACTGATTTCCATTTGATCACGACATTTAAGACTTTGTAGAGATTGTAGACCCAAAAGTCGCATCGGATGGTGATATTCTATCGTTGCGGCATTTTCGCCAGAAGTTTGGGCACCCCTCGTGGGATTTTGGGTTGGTTGAAAAAGTGTGGCGGGCATTGACGCTGCTTAGTCCAGACGACAGTTTACTCCGTGGTGGAAACCCGATTGATATTTGGAACTGGGTGGCGTCCATCAAGACGCCAAGTGGAGTGCTTAAGTTCACTAGTGTTCTTCATGTCATTCGGTTTATTTTTGGACTTCCCTGCTCAAATGTTGTTTTGGAAAGACTTTTCAACGTTCTGAAAACAGTAAAAAATGAAAAGAGGAATGGGATCAAAAACGTAACTTTGGCTGCGACGATTTCTGTCAAGTATAGGATGAACCGTAAAGGCCCCCTTACGTTCACCGAGAGTTTAATGAAAAAATGAAGTCCGTGAAATCTTATACGATTGCGTCCGAATGCGTCGCTTTTTTAGGCATTTGGAAAGACGATGGGGATGACGACGACAACGATGACCCGGTGTATTAATCTTAGTATTTGGTGCTTTTTCTTGAATCTTATTATTTGGCAATTCTCGTTAAATTTTTCTAAATACAGTTTAAAGTGCGTCTACATTCGGCATTTTCTGGAAAATATGGAGGCAGGTAACAGTCTACACTAGTTAAAATCGAATAATTCCAAAGATCAAAATGCAGGCGCTGTCCTTAAATCAAGCTTTAAGTGATTCATTTTTGCTACCACACTCTGCTTCAAATTAACAACTCAATATAAAAAAAAAGACAAAACAAAAATAATGCGTGAAAAGCGACCGGTTGGATATCATTCATGCCAATCCTTCGTACCAATTTAAATAAAAACGAGGGTGTTGCAAAAGTAGTAATAGATAAGGAAAAAATAATGGGAAAGAAAACAAATTAATCAAATATATTCATATGGTCCGGAATCTTAGACCTGGACCCGGAATCTATAAATCTAAACCGAACTTAACTAGTCGATAAATACAAAGCATTGTTTTGAACGTTAAAAGAAGATATTTTGCTACAAGTAAAAGGTCTTGAGTTTCAAAATAGGTCGTCTTGAACAAATGCTATTAAAAGTCAGCCTAATAAGGCTTTGCTTTTAACTTGGAAAGATGTCAGAAAATGGGGAAACTTTTAGATATTTTGGTATTGAAAATAGGTATTTCTAGGGATTTTCCACCAGCCTTTTAGGGATTGAAAAAATTTGAAGTGGAAACACTGGTAGTATAGCGTAAGAACCAATTTTGTTAACATTCCTGTTCAAATAGTAAGCATGATAACATACTTATTTCCGGATTGTGTCCTACTATAATTCTAGTCTTTTTTTTGCACTTAAATACTTTATTCCCACATTAGTGTAATGGAAGCACTGCGTAGGATACTGGTGGAATCATTATTTGCTAAAACTGTTATGCTAGGAAAATAAGAGTCAATCATAGGGTTTCCGCCGTTGGTGACTTATCACCAAATTTGGTGATCTTTTTTCCGTTCGGTGATTTCTTGGTTATTTTACCTAAAAGCTGGTGATTTTAACACAAAATTGGTGATTTTAAGAGAGACAATTTTCTCCGCTCATGGTCATTACGTGTCTCCTAAAAAACAAGTTGGACCCCAGCACCATTTTTTCTCTTATGCATGTGCATAGGTTTGTGATGGATGTGTCACGGGACGTAGCTGACGAACTTGTCTCGAAGGCTAGAAAATGAAAATTCAAGAAGCTGTAAAAGATTAACCATTATTACTCATTTAACCTAAGCATTTGTCTGCATAGGCTACTTGAAAACACTTCGTTTTGTTGTTAGTCCAAAAATCATAGTTTGTGCATTTTTCCTTTCAGTTCAAAAGTTAGTATATATATTTTTTATTTTAATTCGAGAAGAAGTTGAAAAGTCAAATTTTACTCTTAAGTTGTCAGATCAAAAAGAAGCAGAAAAACTATAGACATAAGTCACTCCTACGTCCCCATTAAATCTTCTCTATTAACTTTCATGAAAAAAATGGCGGCTGGGTGATGGTCAATGAATTCTTCTTTTAGCTCCTCATTTATTAATTTTTTCTGATACAAATATGTTTAAAAATTTTTAATTTTGTTGCTCATTGTATGCAGCTGGTAAGTAACGGATGTTTACTTCCGAAGCACCTTTTATATCTGTGACGTAAAAAATTGATTTCTTACTATACCTTTTCTTGTTTTTGTTAAGATCGCTAATCAAACAGTTCATGGTAACTTACTGTAAGTAAGGAGTGGCTCAATTGGAGCTGCTGAATAGCAGCCGAAACTCTAAACAAAAAGGAATTTTGATAACAATTAACGTATCAAAAGAATTGACTTTTTATGCTGCTTCTAAATATAAAATTCAATAAGTTTAATGTTTCCATCGAAAGCTGAAAGCCTGAGAAAAGAGGAAAATACTGTAAAAAAAAAAGTCAGTCAACGAACTAAATGAAAATCACACCGTCAGGTTCAGCATGTAACAAAACCCCTTTGTACAAGTTTCAACCTTCTGTAGAAAAATTTGGAAATTCGCATTTTTTTTTGGCCAGAAAAAGGGGTGGGGGTTTCCAAGAATTGTCCAGGTAAAATTTTACGCTGGGGGGGGGGGGGGGGGAGGGGGATGTGAGCTATGCAATTTGTCCATTGTTTAGATTTAGTGTTTCTTTATTGGGAAATACACCGAAATTTTTGAGGGGTGACTTTCCAAGTTGGGGGGGGGGGGGTTCCGGGTAAAATCCTCTACGCAGGACAGGGAATTCTGGAATAATTTGAAGAACGATCAGAAATTAAATAAGAAATTAAACTTAAAGGAAGAAGAATTTCCCTGAGCGAATAGTCAGAGGGGAGTTTTCAACGGGGAGGTAATGATCCGGGGAGAATTTTGCAGGGGTGAATAGCTAAAGCAGGGGCGAATTTTCCACAGAGGAAATTTTCTGGGGGTAAAATTTAGTAGTGGGGGGGGGTGGATTTCCCGACATGATTTGAAAAACGGTTAAAAATTAAATTTAAAAAAGTTTTTTCACACTGAAATTAAGGAGCAACATTAAAACTTAAAGGAACAGCAACTATTCTGTGTATGAGGGGAAGGGGTGTCCCTTTCTCGACCCCTGTTGTTTATGCTAAAGTTTGACTTGTTCGCCTAATCCTTTAAGAACGACTCCCGAAATACAAGGGCTGTTTATTTGAAATAAGAAACTTTTTGAAGTACTAAAAAACCTACGTAAAGAGCAAAATTTGAGGAAGGGGCAGCCCCCCTTATATCCGAACAATTTATGTTCGTTTTAAGTTTGATGCTGCTCCTCTCTTTCCGTTGACAAAACGTGTTAATTTGTTTATTTAATCTAAACTGAAAAGCATTGAAACATTCCCATGAGTCTTATCAGAGCTTTAATGAATAAAAGGCCTCATATCTAGCCACTTTCCGTTCCATAATACTTTGTGTGGTTTTGCTGTTTGTTTTTTGTTACATAGCATAGCATAACTGGGCTAACCAAATAAAATTGCCCATTCGTTATAGGTTCTCCGACAACAAACAACAGCTTGACATCATTCATTATTATTACGTAGCGGTGGTTTAGCTTAATTATTCCATGCTAATTTTTCCAACAGATGTTCTTATCTCATAAAGCTATGGGACCATGGTTGCCACCAATCCGGAAAATAATTTCTAATATGGGCAGAAACGTCTTCTTGGTTTTCTGTCTTTATAACGATATTTTTCCCTCCACAGTCTATATCAGGTCTCTACGTATTTATTTTTCTAATTTATAATGTTCCCAGACCTTAGAACCTGAATCAAACATAAGTAGTTATAGGAGCGAAACTGGAAAATATATAGAACTAATAGTGGAAAACATTGTCCTTGGACCGAATAACAATCGTTTGGCAACCATGCATGAGAGCCATCTAAAAAATAACATTTGACGCTTTAGCAGTGAATATACGTCTGTCCCCTTATCTTTTCATGGAGTCGATAAGAGCACAGAACGCATGCGTTTGACTGGAAACTTTTTGAAAGGAAAGCTTGGATTTGAAAGATTCTAATTTTGATAGATGTTTTGATGAAAAAAAGTTTTTTTTCTTTTTTACTACTGAAAGGATATAATTCATTCCTTTAAAAATCTGAGCAATAATAGTAAGTAGTTGAATATATTTTAAAATTTTTATGGATATTAACTGTGTTATCTAATTTTACAAAAAACTTAAGCAATAGGCTAGCACTTGCTCTTTACACAGACATTCCGTTGTGTCTTATACGTAATGGTGGGAGGTCTCACCGGATGTCTAACCGTAACCTAGCCATTTCTACTAATACTACTACCAACTCACTGCAGCACCAAGCCACCTGCAGTGGTGGATTCAGAGGCCCCCCCCCTAGCGTAGTCTCAAGTAGTGTAATTTACTTAATTAACTAAAGTTTGTGTTAATTAAACTTGCTCCTAACTCAAGTTCATCAGATCAACCTATTCTGCCCCCCCCCTAAATTTTTTTTCGAATCAACCTATTTTGCCCCCCCCCCCCCCAAAAAAAAAATCCTGGATCCGCCCCTGGCTACCTCAGGCCAATACAGCTACGCTCGCTCCACTACCATCCTAATTTATTTAGAACCTTTCTCCTTACACTCTCCTAAGGAGTTTCATTCACCTTAAATCTTTCCTTACTACATTTTACCACTCCATTCGGGGACGACCTACTTTTCATTTGGCCCTAGTTGGTTAGCCGACATGGACAATCTTTGGCCATCTGTCACCCTTCCTCCGCGGAGTGTGTCCTAGCCATCTCAACGTTTCTCGAATTATAGCTCTAGAAAGCGGGATTGAACCACATTTTTCGTATAGCTTACCGTTTTGAGATACGGTCAGTCAGTTGGGTACCAAAACAATCCGTAGGCTATTTTTCTGGAAAATATATAGCAAATCTTTCTCCATTTCTTGGAGTGTCCATGCTTCAGAGCTATACTTGACCACTGTAATCACTGTAACTTCCAATATTCTAATCTTGGTTTGTAGACTTATAGCGGTAGTTTTCATACAAACATAGGAAAATATCATCAGTTGGTTTATCTGCACTAGTTTTATTGATATACAGAATAGGCTGTGATAGGCTTGTATGCTGGATAGGCTGTGATTTTTTTTCTCGAACCGTCTTTGTTTTGGAAATACCGACAAATTTTACAGGAATCTTTAACAGCGATTTACTTGTCCCTTATCACCTTTTATTAACACTAAAACGTCTATTCAATTAAATTATTATTTTAATTTTACTGTAAAAAAGCTTTTAAGATGTCGATTCCAGTCGGTTTTTTTCAGGGTTAAATATTAAGTATTGCTTGACCACAAAGTATTATGTAATGTTCAAATTGAGGTTCACCCTGCGGTGCCAAGGTTCTGTGAAGTCTTGCAGCTGTGGTGGCCCATGCGTTATAGTTGCATAGCAACACAAGTGACAATCTCAATTGGATTGGACTCGAAACCCTCTAAGACGCAATAAAAATCCTAGCTACTAATCCTAACCAAATTTAATTTGTGAAACTCAATTGGCCCTTCTTATTGACGTCAATGACAAAAATACAGCCCTTCCGTCATACATGCCAATTAAGTACGCATTTCAGAGACCAAACTAAAAGTGTTGATGAGGTTTTGTTGAATATATTCCATCATTCTACAGAGTAATTAATTTGATAATAGAATAGTTTAATACCTCGACTTGTTCCACAGATGTCGGATCACGTGTGTATTGTAAAAACGCAAATCTAAGAGTTTAGTTCATACGACACCCTCTGTTTTATATATATAGAATTTTGTTGCCCCTAATTCCACCAGCCCCCTTCACAGAACAAATAATGGTCCTGGGCCCCAAAAACAGAAACCAAGGATGTTAGAAATTATCTCATAACCAATCTGTTTGAGATCGAACAATCTTATCTCGTAGATGTCTTGATAGCAAGACATTAGACACACACTCCCCCCACAGACGTTTGATCTCTTTGAGGGCTTGAAAACGTACAACTATGAAATTAGGTCTCATTTTCCACCAAATTGTCTTGAAATTCAACAACCCGTCCTGGTACATTTCCTGCTTACAACCCTCCACTTTTTCCTGCTGAGGCGGAATTGGCCCTGAACCCCAGAAGAAGCACAAGCAGGACGCAAACTCTTTCTTCTGATAAATTCTTATTTATATCATGGAACTCCTTGTGGTACATGTTGACCAGAATGGAGAGACTCCTCCCAAATAAATCAGATCAGGTGCACACGACCCCCAAAAGACAAAACTAGATATAGCAACCTCTTTTGGTTGGTGTGCTGAAGACAAACATTTAGGTACCCCTTCCCTCCCTAGAGTTGAGATTGTTAGACACTAAACAGTGAACTAGGACCCTGATTATTACTTCCCATCAATTTTTTTTTTTTAGCCGACATCCTTTTTTGGTAGACGCGCTGATGAAAAAAAATTAGGGGACAATCATCCCCCAGTTCCCTACCCTTCACATTGAGATGCGTCCAAAGGTGTAAAAGGCATAAGTATGACACTAGCTTTTACTCCCTACTGAGTTGGGTGAAATATATCTTAACGGCTCGGAATTAGGTAATGACCCCTTCTGAAAGATGCCTTAGCGACAATATATTAATGTCACTATTTCTTCTCCCCTTAAAGATTGAAGCGCTTCTTGACCAGGACTATCCAATCAAATATGGCTTCTTACTAAGTTTGGTCGACACACAACCAAGCCTTCTGGAAATAGTTTTCATGACATAAAATTCCCCCCCCCCCCCCCAGAGAGTTCTTATTAATTATTGAGCTACAAAATAGGGACATTAGTTCTTATTTCCACCAAGTTTCATCAACACTTAACTTTTGAGCAAATTTAGGATGAGACCGGATAACCCTTTCTGCTAGATGGCCTTATGGTAAGAATTGATGGACCCCTTGTCTTTCTGTCCATTGCAAAGGTAAGTAAACTTTTCTCCGAATTTCACTTTTATTTTATTCAACATCTTGTGGTGTAACGAATTAACTTTTCTTACCTGCAGGCTTTCGGAAGAATGAGAAATACTTAAACGGGGCCCTTCTTCTGGTGGAAATTAAAATCGATCCGTACGACAATTAAATCGTTGGTTCATGAAATTTCCTTTGAACTGGTGTCGAAGATTATTGAGTTTCATTAATATTTTTTTTTTTTTTTTTTTTTTTTACGGACCTTTCAAGGGCCTTTTTATCTGTGAGAACAAAATGGAAAGGTATCAAAAATAGTGTTCTGTCGATTTTTTAAAGCAACGTAAAGTAATAATGTAAAATTTTCCGTTTGGATCTTTAGATTCAGAAGTTGAAAGTTACTCCCAAATAAATTATATTACAAGAAGGGGGAGGGTTGAGGAGACGGGATAAATTAAGAGGGATAATAGTATTATACTTTTAATACTATTATACAAAATATTATTTTGCTTTGTATTTTTATTGAAGAGATTGTAAAAACGACAAAGTGCACCCACCCCCCAGGTTCTAAAAATACAATTTGCCCCTCCTACATTTTCGTGAGTTGGCACTAGGGACAACCCGAAATGCAAAAACTGCGGTAGTACCCACATGGCGTTTATATTACTAGAAAGATCAATTCTATGCTTGAAGTTTAAAAATCACCGCTTACGGTGATTGATCATTTGATCATTCCCAAGACCAAAATCTTGCGAATGGTCCTTAGTATTCCTCCATTTGTATATGGGGCATCTAGAAGAAAAATTGACCAACTTGATGGAACAAACAGCGGGGAAATTTCCAGTGGCGTAATTTCGTCAAAATCCTGGAGGGAGAGGGGGGCAAAATTGGAGCCAATTTTCCCAAATCAAGTGAAAATGACTGTGAAAACTGTAAAATGAGTCATATATTACCATAAAGGAAAAGATATACTTAGGAAAACTGACCTGTTTCTCTCGATACTTAAGTTATGCAGACTTATCTTAATTTTGACAAGATTTTTGCAAAAACTAAATTTCAGCTGGGGGGCAAACTGAGGTCGAGGGGGGAGGGGGGGGGTAAACTTGGGTCTAGAAGGGGCAGTTGCCACCCTGCCCCATAGAAAATTACGCCCCTAGAAATTTCCAAATGAATAATCATTGCTGGCATTGATTTTGTGCACCGTCCATCTGATTGGAAAGATGTCCAACTTATTTTTTACCTATTTGTTCGAGTATGGAGAATGTTCGTAGGTCCGATATAGACTGAACTTAGTCAAATACGCTTCCGCAAAGAAAAATGGTGATCTGAAAAAAAAAAAAAAACTTTTTTATAGGCTTTTGTCATTAGCTGTTTTTAGGAACATCCTTACGACTGTATAAAGCTAGGGGTCAGCCAAGTATTTTAACGTTAAAACTTACAAAACGGAAAAAACATCTGCGTCTAGGCCCTTACGCGTTGCTTCAGGTTGTGGCCCCCCTTTTTGTAATCTCCAATGTTTAACAGATTTCACAATTTTTAACAGGTTTCATACAAATCGCTTTTTTTTATTTTTTGAATTCCTTCTCACCATCTTAAATCAGTTCTTAAGTTATATTATAAGAAGTTAAGTTATAAGTTATATAAGTTAAGTTATAAGTTCTTAAGTTATATACTTTTCTTGGTCATGCTGGTTCCTCAAAAATCAACATTTTAAAACTATCCTAATAAATATTTTGAGAATGCCCAAAGCACCGTATACCTTGTACTGCCCTAGTAGAAAATCAATAATTATAATAACAGTAATAATAATAAACACAAACATGTGACCAATTCCGCTTTCAATACAGCTTATTGCAATCAATTGCAATTGATTTGATTGAATAGTCAATGAAAACCAATCTCTTTGAAAGAAAAATGGCTTCACTGGCTGACAGTGACAAAAAACCATTACAATCGATTGCTATAAGCTATATTGAGCGCGGGGCAAGTTGTGGGACTGCATTATTTTTACAAATATATTAACATCGTTAAATAAGGCCCTTATAGTTGCGCTCTAATTAAGTCCCATGGCCATCACTCATGGTCTAATCAATGTTTCTTCAATTATTCTAGTCTTGTTAAGTGGCAATTTCCTTGTTTCAACCCTCGTCCCTACGGAATTGATAATTTGACATAGCTCTCAAAAAGAAACACATGGCGTAGGAGGTAGGACTACATTTGGTTATTGGTTGTCCTTTTACTATTATAATGCACAAGTTGATGATTTTTACTGAAGAGATCATAATAATATTTTTAAGATTTATCGAAATTAGACGACATCATTAAATATGATGATTTTATTAAGTTGAATAGTCAAGTAATTCATGGTAACTTACCGTATGTAAGGAGTGTCTCGGAATAGTAGTAACTGAAATTAGAAAAAAAAAGAATTTTGGTAACAGCAATTAATCGAAAGAACTGGCTTTTTATGTTGACCAAATATTTCAAATTATCCATCAAAAGCTACGAGCCTGAGAATATTTGCCTGAATTATGAAAATGGGGGGAACACCCCCAAGGAGGGAAGTGACCTTTATGAAAATCGGGAGCCGGTGTTTACCTCCCCGGAAAATATCCACCAGGCGGAATAAATCCCCCCGTGGAAGATCCCCCCATAGAAAATTCCCCCGCACGAAAAATTGAGCAGCCAAAGAGTAAGTACAAGATAGGCCCCTCAAAATGTCGATCAGATGTCCTAAGGGGTAACAATAGGGCCAAATGTCAAAAACATTTTAGGACAAGGGTTGGCTGGTCTCCAATCACTTTCGACTTGCAAAAAATAGGACTAGAACTCTCAAAAATGTCCTTATGTTTCAAAGCTTACAGCCTTTCCATAAGGGTTGTGGGAGGGGGGGCCTTGCCATCCCCAGAGACATGTTTATTGGACCTTTCAATTGTGATGGACCAATTGGCTATTTCAGAATTTCATTCAGATGTCTTTGGGGGACAAAAGGGAGAGAAGCGAGGAGGATAAAAAAAAATTAAAAAATGTGTTTTTATGCATTTTTATTACGTTCTTGCAAGTTGAACAAACATTTCCACCCCACATTAAGCCTTCACGTAAATAAAGAATTAGTTCTAAGGAAGGGGGTGGGGGTGTGGGAGGTATAAATTGATATATAATCCCTCAGGATTTCTTGGTTCTGGCTATTATTATGAAAGTAAAGAGTAACATTAAATCCCAAAATGAGCAGAATTTATTCCATATAGGAGGGGGACTGCGCCCCCCTCATCCCCACGTCCGCCTTATGGTCGTAGAAACTTCGGAGGATGAGCATTCGATCAAAAATCGAGAGTTCTAGTCTTTTTTTATAAGTCGAAAATAATTGGAGACCAATCAGACCCTGTCCTAAAATTGTTTCTTGATATCTTGTCCTTTTGCTAACCCTTAGGAGATCTAATCGACATTTCCAGGCACCTTTCTTGTACTTTGTGTTTGGCTGCTCAATTTTATGTGGAAGAATTTTTCATGAGGGTTATTTTCTAGGGGGAATTTTCCGTGGGGGGAGGAGGAGGCACTTATTGGGAGGTATTTTCAGAGGGGATGGGGGGGGGGTTAACACCTAGACCCATGAAAATGGCATCATCAAATTCAGCATATCAAGACAACCCTGTTGAATAGCTTTGAAGCACCTGTCTAAAAAAAGTGGAATTTTGAATTTTTTTCAGAAGAAAGATCACGGATGCATGTTTTTTTGTTGTTTTTTTTCGGAGTGGTAGTATCACAGACCCTGGTACTATGAAATCAGGAAGCAGCTTATTCGAACGAGAACTAAAAGCTTTGGTGTCCTTTTTAAGTGGCCAAAAAGATTGTGTCACAGGAAAATGGCATTTCCTTCCTTTTAGTGGCACCAAAGAACAATTTTCCCAGAAAGAAGACAAAGTTACTATCGATTTAAAATTCTGAGATAGCCAATCAATTTAAGCGTTGAAAAATTATATATTAAGGTTCCCAGTTGCAGAGGAAGCAGTGACGCATGGTGGCGCATCCGCTTCTGAGAAGTCAGGTAGCCCATACGAATAAAGGGGTAATTTAGAGTTTTATTTTAATACTTTATTTAGGTAAGTTGGTTCACTTTGATTCTTCATAAAATTATGATAAGTGATATAAAATTCTGCATGAGCTATTACGAAGAGGGGGTGGTGGGTTATCGTGTAGGCGAGGGTGTTAGATGTCTCAAAGAGTGAATTTCAATGCCCAGATTGTTATACTCCCCATGAACCTTCAGATAAATATAGAAAAGGATGGGGGTACATTTTAAGTTTTAATGTTACTCTTTACTTTCATTTGAGGAAACTTGTGGCCTTTTATATTTTATAAAATATGACAAGTATAATGAGTTAAAATAATAAATTAAAATAATAAAAAACAATTAAATATAATAAATTGAAATGTTTTGATATGTACGTTGGTGACGTAGAAGTTAAACTAGATAGCTGAAGATCATCTCTACCATGCTCGAATAGGCTCCCCTTACATCTGAAAGATGTAGACACCTGAACAAAATATGGCATATACCTTCGCCATTTCAATTACAAAAAGGGCAAAGATACTTCAGGTTTTATTCTGACTTTTTTTCTTCAGAAACTTCACCAAAAAATGGAGACAAATTGCCCGAGCTTGGAGCAACACCCGCATTAAGCCCCTTCGTGTACAAGGTATAATAGCAAGTTTTTATTTATTGCCTTTCGATGAAACTTGAGCTGACACTTCATTCTCAAAGCATTCTCAAACCCATTTTGAAATATAGAAGTGGGGTTACAACAGGCTCCATCTTATTTTGGGTAATTTCGTTCTGTTTCAACATCATTCTTTACCTTCCACACTAATGTAAGTCACTGTCCCCCACACCCTCTTCTTTAGCACGACCTCGCCATGAACTGCTTAAAAAACATTTTGCTGTTGTTGTATTTATCGTTTTGCGTGTAGACCGGCGTTGCCAGCACAGTACAATTGTGCCGTTTTTGGTTCAATTTAGGGGTCCTGGTACAATTGGACCTTTTGATACAATAAAAATTTGCCTCTATATTTGGGTTTTAGTTGCTCCTTTCTCCCTTGGATGTCTGTTCAAGTTTTAGTTTATCAAAATTTTCTTCGTATTACAACACATTTTTCACCTGCTGTTCAGATGATAGAAATTAACCTCTTGCGGTACAATTCTAGTCGGAAAACTGGCACAGTTTATTTCAAAGCGTTGGCAGCGCTTGTGCAGACCCACTATACTTTAACAACGTCACTGAGCGTTCTTCTCACGGAGTAGTTCGAAGGTGAATCAAGCTCAAAAGAACTTATTCAGATATTAATGCCCCTAGTATTTATTTACTCTATATGAGAATAGACCAACGTTTCAAATACTCAACAATCTGTGCCAACACCAAGAATTAGGTAGTACCATCTATGTTCCTTGTTCTGGCTGGGAAGGCGTCATAACATCGAACCGTCAGGTGCACGAACGTCAGGAGCAGTACAAAATCCGTCAATTCTAGTCGGAAAACTGGCACAGTTTATTTCAAAGCGTTGGCAGCGCTTGTGCAGACCCACTATACTTTAACAACGTCACTGAGCGTTCTTCTCACGGAGTAGTTCGAAGGTGAATCAAGGTGAACCCATTTTTGACGGGTTAATTCAAGACACCGCTATAGAGTAATGCAATGCATAGCGTGGTTTTCATTGCGTTACGATATTTAAACTGTTGTTTTTGGGAGTTTAGGGGGGGGATGGTACCTAGGTTAGGCTAGGCTACGGATTTAATATATGCTATGCTTTTGCTTTAGCTGTTTGGAGTGATTTGTCAGCTTGTATAAATTTGCATGCACCATCGATACCAAAAATGATACCAAAAATGTGAGGGAGAGGGTTCGAATATGCTTTCTAAACCAGGAGGGGGCACTTTTTTGTTTTTAATTGTTTTTTAATTTGTTTTTGAATTGCTTGGTACAGTGGCGCTAATTTCTCGAAAATGTGAGGGAGAGGGTTCGAATATGCTTTCTAAACCAGGAGGGGGCACTTTTTTGTTTTTTTATTTAAAAAATATAAAAAAATATATTTTTTAAAATTTAGTAAGGTGGGTAAAGTGTTAGTAAGGGTTGGTAAAGTGTTTGGACAGTGTGAAGTTAGAAAACAATTCGTACTACATAATATGCAGAATAATTGTACCTAACATATTAGGCATGCAGGCAAAAAATATTAGGCAAACATATTAGGCAAAAAATCCGTCAGAACCTCGAACCGTCATAACATCGAACATTTTAAAACTTTAGTTTTTTGGGGGTTTAGGGGGTATATGCTATGCTTTACCCCCACCCCCTGATGTGCAAACATATAGCCGAAATTTGTTTCCAAACTATTATATACTTATTACTATTATATAAACTTATAAATTTTTTTAGATGTTATGACGGTTCGAGGTTCTGACGGTTCGATTTTATAACGTTTCGTGCTTGTGACGGTTCGCCGATTTGGTAGCACCCCGTTCTGGCTGTTTATTTTGTAGTGATAACTGAGCCATTCAGGAGGAAGATCAATCAAGTTCCTTCTAAGATTTTTTAGATTGGGCACCAAATAATTTGATTGGGTCTTAACATTGTACATTCAGTGAGATATCCTTAACAATAAGAATTAAAAAAAAAAAACGAAAAAGTAGCTATCAAACGCTAAATTTCTTTTCAAAAGTCTATTTGAACAAATTCTACTGACCCAGGGGGGGGGGGGGTAGGGGGGTCGGAACCCCCCCCCCCCCGAAATGTTTTTTTTGACTTGTAAAAACGCAACAAAAATGGACATAAGCAAATTTTGTATGCGTTTTTTGTGAGGTTTTTGTGTAACCCCCCCCCCCCCCCGCGAAAGTTTTTTTTAGTAAAAACCCCTCCGAAAATCCCCTTTGGGTACGGCCTTGATTGACGGAGTGGGGATTTTGGTAAACTTATGGTCTTCGGTGGTGGTTCATTTCCAATATTTACTATCTTATGAACGGAAAGTCATTTTGGATTTGGGTACTCCTGTATTATTCAGAACACACTCGAGAAGCGAAGTTAGGTTAGTCCTAATGAAATATACCAAAATACGATGAAAATATAATACTTTAGTTTATATAATAATATAATTTAGGCTATATGTTTGCATATTAGGGGGATGTGCGGGTAAAGTAACCTAACCTTACCCCCCCCCCTTAATGTGCAAATATATAGCCCAAATTATACAAGTCCATTGCATTCTGTCACCCGTTATTTGTCTTTGTGGCTATGAAACCGGTTCTCAAAGATCGTATATTCGGCAAACTTTTCGAGTGTGTTCTGAATAATAGAGGAGTACCATCATTTGGGACAAAAAGTGCAATCGGTTGTTTTTACACTGATTTCTTCTTTTGTTCCAATGTGTAAATTTAAGAAACCCCAAATGCAAGAATACCTGAATAACCTAAATAACCTGAGAATAATCTAAACACACCGACATAAATTTATTGCTGCAGTAGCCCCATTTCTAAGTACCATCTGGAACCAATTCCCAAGTATGAGATAGCACCATTAAGTCGTAAATAAATTCTGGAGAACAATTCCCTTATGCAAAGTGAAAGTGTGGGATAGAAGCACAACGTTTAATGAGATGATAAGTTTTCAAGTGTCGGCTTATACTCGTTCTTATTGATAAGGGTTTCAAACAACTCCTTTTATTTTTTTTTAATTAAAACTAAAAGAATGCAAGAAATCACTATAATACGAATCTCAGCATTTGTGTATAATCAGGCACTATAGTACCTTCAGCTACGTCGTCTAAATTATGAAATTCGTCATCTTTAAAATAAAATTTTTATTTATTGGGACACTATTTATTGGGACACTATTGGGACACTAACTTTTCACTAAAGCAGTTTGGAATTATTCAGCTTTTTCAGTTTAATGTCCCTATATTTCAAACAGGTCAAAACATTTAAAAACTGCAATTATTCAAATGGGGATGAAGTTGAAGGAAAATGAAGACTTAAGCTAAACTTTGTTGTTTTTCTATTTAAAACAAGAAACAACAACCAAAAACATTTGAGAAAAATGTCTAAAACCAAATATATTCCTTCATTCTATTTCGCTAGGCTTAGAACAAATAAGCCAAAAGCTACTTATGATGTATAATCTAAAAAATTGCGACCATGATGGTTTGATCTCAGACCGTAAGTGCATCTGCCCTAGCCCTCCTTGGGTTTCTATGGAATGAAATTACTTTAAGACGCTAGGACCTAGCTTTGGTAAGAGTCAGGAGTCAGTGGAATTGTTCAGTAATTTTAGCCAACTTTATGTATGCTAATCTCCCTTTCTTTACACTGAAATTCCAGAGGTATTTCAGTAATTAAATTCATGTGCGAGGGAGCTTCCACTAAAGATAGGAATTACCGTTCTTGTCTGGAGAAGATATTGTCTAATTAGAGAAGGGAATTCTTGCTGTGTTTATGGAAGGAAATGAAAAGAACTAATAAATTTGTTGGCACTTTTTCAGTAATTAAAATGTTGTTTATTGTGATCTTGGTTCCGCGTGTAATTTTTACTTTCCATTGTATACCTTCTTTGCCTGAAGTTCCGGACAAAACTTTTTGAACTGATATATTAGAAACTGAGCTTTAAAAGAAATTACAATTTGCAGAAGGATGTAAGATATATGCATAGATAAATTTATTCAAAATTTATTAGATCAGTTTTCTTTTTGTTTGGGGGGGGCTTTAAAACAGAGGTTTCACTTACTTCAATGTCCAGATCCCCTTTTAAATTTGACATTATCCTGTAACAAAATAGGCAAATAATGTTACATTTCTGTGCTTTAGTTGAAAGAGGGCTGACAAAAAAAGGACAAGTGTTTTTCCTGAAAGCCTGCGCTTCGGGAGAATGTCAAACAACTTATCATAAGGCACCATTGAAGTTAATTCAGTGTTGTTTCTTTGAAGAGCATGATGAATATTAACTATAGGTTTTTTACTTTAAAAGTGAAATAACGGGGTTTCTAGGTTTTCTATTTTTCATTCAAATATAGCGATAATTCCCATATCTCGATTTATTTATAATGAAATGTTCTGCAAAACTCAGAGAAGCTAGCAAAATTTAGAAGGAAAAATTTAGCTTTAAGGCCGACGAAATGTCCCTATTGCTGTGACTAATCAAGATAATAACTGTTTCCCTAGAAATTCCTGAGCTACTCCAAATTTTTTTTTTTTTTTGCACGAAGGAACCTTAAACCGCTGGTTTAGACTTCTTGAATGTAAAAGTATGCACAAAAAGAGAGAAAAAAAGGGGATTAAAAAAAGCTAATTATGATCTTTCAAATCATTTCACATGACCTTGAACAACCTGGTCTGCTCATCTTCCATCCCTGCTTCTTTATAACTACATTGAAGTAACATTAAATCATTATTATTAATATCATTTATTTAAATCCTTGATATACAGTAACACTGCAAACAAAGGAGGAAAAGAGAAACAGAAAAAGACACTTGATATCAAATAATTATATACTGCACTAATATAAACAACAAATAGTAAGCAGTAAATCTTAAGCAGTTAAGTAACTATTACTTTCAGTTTCAATCTTTGTATCTAGTGACAATTGTGCAGAAGCTATTTAAAAAAGATGCTTGTTTAACCATCTTTATTGAAGCACTAAATAAGTTTAACTGCTAAAGAAATAAACTTTCAAATTACTTTCTAGTCTTTCCATATCCCACTTTGCTGCCAAGCTAGAAAGAAAACATTGCTTATTAGCGGTTCTTATATATATATATATATATAATATATATATATATATATATATATATATATATATATATATATATATATATATATATATATATATATGTATATATATATATATATATATATATATATATATATATATATATATATTATATATATATATATATATATCAAGATGTTGTTATTTCGCATTTTATTTTTACTAAACAGTGTCGTTTTTTACCTCCTAATCATTGCCATAAGCGGTTTGACCATACAGACGAATTTTTCCAGTGAGACATTAACACAACGAGATATTTCTCTTTGCTTTGATTGGGAAAAAATATTTTATATGCAATTTCTCTTTATTTCTAATTTCATACTCTTGACTAGTCTATCCTAGATTTAGTCGCCGAAGGCTCAAATGTCTCCTCCATAAGAAGTTTTACTATTAACGGCATACATTAAAGTTCTACTTGCTTATAAAATGCGTCGAGGAAAAGGGTAACTTTAGGTTTGTATGCTTCTGTCGCGGCCTAATTTCTGTTCTATTCTAGTAAACTCTTCAAATACGAAATTCCTTTCTTTAATATTCAACAAATAAATCACAACTAATAAAAATGAATCAAAAAATAGTTCACTACAGTCCGAGTTCAGTATCTCGGCACTCGCTTGCGTAGTCACACACAGACAAAGACTTAATATGAAAAAGGATTTAGCTACAAGTGTAATTTACATAGGCGATTTATGACATCCCCCCCTTCCACAAGAGGATGGCAGAGACATCCTTAACGGCTATCACCACAATATTACTTAAAATAGTCTTGAAAGCACAGATATAAATATTAGACAGTATGATCGTCCCCTATCTCACCAATTACAAAAACCCGGACCGAGGTGCGAGTGCTCCGGAAAACGTAAAAAGATCAGCGACATTAGATCTTTTCACGGGTAGACAAGTCAGATTTCTCTTGAACGCGAAACTTGGCTTCAACGTTGGAACACTAAATTTTAAAGAAACTAATTTTAAATTAATTTATTCCAATACATATATGAAAATCGGTAATTAGTGGTGCAATGTTATTATTAGATGTTTTTAGGAATTACAAATAGGTTTCGAAGTCTCGAGTTGGTTTCAAAGGCATTTTCAGAAAGTTTCTGCCAAAATATGTGTTCCAGGGTAATTGGACCGCTGATGGCAGATCAAATGAGAGGAGCTGTTTGTACGTGCTAATGAAAGAGTATGTGGGAGGAGCTGTTTGCTCGCACCGAGAATGAAGAGCCAGAAATCATCTGCGGTGAAATTACTGTTAATTACCTTTATACAGTGCTTGAAAGCGCATCAGCATTTGCGTTCATGGATCCCGGTCGGCTATTAATGGTAAACTGAAATTCTTGCAGAGCTAATGACCAACAAGTCAAACAGGCGTTGCAGCTTCGAGCAACATTAAGCCACCTAAGAGGGTTGTGGTCCGTTTCTACCAAGAAATGACGTCTCTTCAGATAGTACTCGAAGCTTTCAATTCCCCTTTGGAAAGCAAGAGCTTCTTTTTCCACGGTCGAGTAACGTTTTTCAGCCGGGACCAGTTTCCTACTACGGAATGCAATTGGGTGCTCCTCAACATCCCTTTTTGGTGAGGACTGCTCCAACGCCTATGCCAGAGGCGTCTATCTGTAAAATAAAATCCTTAATTAAATCTGGTGTAGTCAAAACAGGGGCTTCGATGAGTGCTATTTTCAGTTTCTCAAATGCACCAACCTGTATCTCGTTCAGCTCCAACTTGGTTGGAGAACCTTTCTTCAGAAGTGAATTGAGTGGCTCAGCAATTTCAGTGAAATTCTTTATAAAACGTTGATAATATTCTGCCATCCCAATAAAAGAACGAATTTCCTTCTTGGACACAGGTAGGGGAAAATCTTGGACAGCCTTGACCTTGCTTTCCAATGGGGAAATTTCACCATTTCCAATGCGGTGATCCAGGCAATGAACCTCGGTCTGAGGCTTCTTTCTAGGTGGATTCTCAACCCTGCTTCTTGTATGCTCTCTAGCGTTCTTTTAACATGTACTATGTGCTTCTCCCAAGAGTCACCAAAGATAACAATGTCATCCAAATAGGCACAAGCGAAGGCCTTATAGGGCTCTAAAACCTTATCCATATGGCGCTGGAAGGTCGCGGGAGCTCCATGCAAACCGAATGGTATGACCAGAAACTGTTAGAGCCCGGAAGACTTCTGGATTGCCGGCTTTTCTCGGCTACCTTTCTTAAGTGCGATTTGCCAGTACCCTCTAACCAAGTCTAGGACACTAAATATTTTCTTTCTGCCAACCGTCTCCAGGAGCTCGTCTATACGAGGTAAAAGATACGCATCAAAGCGAGATATATTGTTAAGCCCACGAAAATCAAGACAGAAACGTAGCGATCCATCTGATTTTTCGACTATGACGAATGGAGAGCACCATGGACTAGAAGATCGTTCAGTGATACCCAAGTCGAGCATGCGGTTGATTTCCTGCTCAATGAAGACCTTTCGGCTTTATGGGATGCGATATGGTCTCTGCCTCAGAGGTCGTGACTCACCTGTATCAATGAGATGTTTCACGATCCTTGTTCTTCCTGGTGTCCCTAAGAAAGTTTCTCAGAAATCCTGGAGTAGACTTAGCAGCTTTTCTTTCCTCTTTCTGTCAAGGTGATTTACTGATTCACATAGATCGGAACAAACTACGCTGTCACCTCCGTTCATACGTTCACATACGTTCTGGTTGCTGTCAACGGCTGTCATCAAAATTTCTGACAGTCTCCCCTCGAATCGCCTCAGAAGGTTGATGTGAAGTACTCTGTATTTCTTCCTCACTTCTGGCATCTCAATTTTGTAATTGACTCTGCCAACTTTCCGCAAGACTTTAAAGAGGCCTTGCCAGCGCATTTCCAGCTTGTGGTCACCTGCTGGCAGAAGCACTAGAACTTCATCTCCCACCTGAAGTGCATGAGGCTTTGTACGACGGTCGTATAGCTTCTTTTGTTGGCTCGCTGCTTTTGTCCAGTTTTGTTGAGCTTCTTTCATCAGTTTTTCAATGCGAGAGCGTACTTGCAACAATTCAGCAGTTGGTCGATTTTGTTTTAGAGCCGTTGGTGCTGCCTCTGACTGTTCTTTGAGGATATCCGGTGGTGCTCTTGGTCGCCTACCATGCAGGAGTTCAAAGGGACTGAAACCCAGTGAAGACTGAACTACGCGAACACAATGTAGGGGATGTACCGGTCCTATTCTTTTGGATTGTCCATAACATATTTCTTAAGCAAGTGGATTAATGTTCCATTAAGTATTTCTACCAGCCCAACAGTCTGAGGATGATACAGAGAAGTCTTCATTGCCTTTATACCTAGAATTTTGTAAACTTCCCTCAAACTTTTGGACAGAAAGTTTGATCCTTGGTTGGTCAAATTCTCAAAAGGGACTCCAACTCGGCAAAAGAATTGTTCGAGGACATCCGCATTCTTTCTTGCATTGGTCTTCCGTAAAGGTAAGGGTTCCGGATATCTTGTGGCATAATCTGAAGTTACTAGCAGAAACCGATGACCCTGTCCTGATATTGTTAACGGCCCAACAATTTCCATAGCCACGCGATAGAAGGGTTCTTCCACTATGGGTAAGGAAATCAGTGGTACCTTCTCCTTCGCTTTCAGCCTAGCGGTGAGCTGACACGGCTTACACGTTTTAATGTATTTTTGGACATGTCGTCTTACTCCTGGCCAGAAGAATCGACGCAAAATCCGATCACAAGTCCGCTGGTTACCAGTGTGTCCACTTAACGGTGAGTCGTGGGCTAACTTAATGATGAAGGATCTGCAAGACTGTGGCATGACAAGTTGCAATCCCTCGTCGCCCACTGACGAAGTCCTCTTCCTATACAGCATCCCATCAAGGATCTCATAGTTTTCACGTAACGGGGCTTGCTTGTAACAACTTACCAAGCTTTTGTCATTCTCCTGTAGTCGTTTGAGTTCATCCCCAGTCAGCTAATCCGGACTTGTCTTCTGAGCTTTACCCAACGAAAGAGGCTTGTGCAAATCACGCTCTATGCACTTCTCCTTTCGACCCTTTTTCCGCTCTGTCTGGCCTCCCAGTGGTTTCCAGGATCCACTTTTATTGTCAAAATATCATTTTCTGGAAGATCCACTCCCCATTCTTCGGAGAAGGTGTATTAGGAATGCTTGGCATTGGAGTCGAGTAAATCATCCTAGGTACGGATTCCTACTGTTTAATCTCTTCCGAGAGTAATTCTTCTTTCTTGTGCTGACAAGAACTCTAATATTAGGCTTTTTCTTTCCAAAGTACTGACTGTAAAGTTCATTGAAACGAGGGAATTATATCCCTAGAATCACGTCCACAGATAATTCGCTTGAGACAGCCACGGGTACGCAGTCACTGAAACGTTCAACTTTCTTTCCTACCTGAATGTGAACGTCTTTAACAGGATACGATTTGCAGTCCCCATGGACGCAGCAAACTTCGTCTTCTTTGAAGGGAAACTGTCGTCCGGCATATACTTCTTATGCATGTTACGCAGGGTGGCGCCACTGTCGACCAAGAAAGTTGCTGGTCGCCCTTCAATTTTGCCTTCGAAATATAAGCGTTCCCTTGCATCTTCCAATGGACTAGGACCTCGATCTAGAAGAGTTCATTTCGCTGGCTGTCGGCAGTCCTTGGCCCTATGCCCTTTCACCCCGCAGTTATAACAGCTTTGATAATTCTTCTGTGACGGGGAGGTGCCAGCAGCTGTATTTTGTGCATCTTTCTTCTCTGTCTTAGGCTTCTCTTCATGGTTTTGATTTTCTCGAGATCTGTTTTGTTTCCGTGGCAAATTCTTCGAATCTAGTTTTTCGTCTCTTCTGGCGAGAAAAAACGCATCCGCTAATCTGCATACTTCCTCCAAATGCGGCTGGCCGAGTTCTTTGAGACGTATGCGTAGTTGATCATTTTTTATAGAACTTATAAATTGTTCAACCACAAATAGTCGCAGAATGTCGTCTGCTGTCTAAAGATCTCAGGGTCTGCTTCTGTTTTGTAGTCCTGGCACTCAAATCATTTGACAGATAGTCGCTCCAGCCTCCTTCCTTAGTCGATAAAAGACTGATCTGCCTCTTTCTGTTCGGAGTGGAAACGAACTCGGTTGGCTTCCGATGTGACCCCAAAACTACGAAGAATTGCCCGGTTGCCTCATCATAGTCGCTAATTTGGTTTGGTGGGAGCATCGAAGTAGCTTCGGCGGCTTTTCCCGTCAACAAACCACGCAGCCTCACTGCCCACGTAGATTTGTCCCACTGGTTTTGGATAGCTGCACACTCGAAGGTGTTGAGGTATATAAGTGCTGTTGTCACTTGCAAGCTCCTGTCGTCAATCCTATCGTCGTCCAGCTATCAATCAATGCGAGAGTAGTATAAAATTACTGCAAAAGTTTGGTATAGAACCAATGCGAGAGTAATATAAAATTACTGGAAAATTTGGCGTTAACCGGAACCCTCACTACACTGAATGGTATCCTATAGAGCCGGGACTTGAAACCTCGGCCGCTCTGACAAGACTAGCGCTTATCCACTTCAGTCTTTAGTATAGGACACAGGATAAAGACATTAAGTCCAACCGGTCCGTACAAATTCCTCTTTACCGTTGCACCACGGATAAACTGTCTTAGAACACACGGAGCATTCTTTCAAAACTGAGTTGCGTTTACTACTTGAATATACTATTTTTTGAATTTCTTCTGAACAATATCAAAAATTAGTCTTACGGCGATATTAATCAAACAACCGATGAGGTATCTTTATTTAAAAAGTCCAATTTCATTTACTATCTTTTACGTAACTATTCTTTTAATAAATTAAATTTCAATAGAAATTCACTTTAAGAGTTAAAAATCACACCGTAAACAAAATAACTGATTTTTCACTTATTTAACTTTTTTCACACGGCAAAGTTCAATCTTGAATAACAATTTACCTCGTCACTAGTGAAACGTGTTTCAGTATCGCACTTCTGATACCAATTTGTCGCGGCCTAATTTCTGTTCTATTCCCGTAAACTCTTCAGATACGAAATTCCTTTCTTTAATCTTCAACAAACAAATCACAACTAACTAAATGGATCAAATAATAGTTCATTAAAGTCCGAGTTCAACATATCGGCACTCGCTTGCGGAATCACACACAGACAAATACTTAAGATGAAAATGGATTTAGCTACAAGTATAATTTACATAGGCGATTCATGACAGCTTCTCAAAATAAAGTAGAATTTTTTATATATGAGTAGGGCTTTCGCCCTACTCATATATTCAAATCACATCTCTCTAAACTTATGGTAACATTTTTATGGGAATGCCTTGGTTTAAAGACACTAAAACTAAGACTTTCCATTGAAAACTGCTGTTTCTTTAATGAAGGGGGAACCAATACCCTCTTAACAGGACTTTAGTCCTGCTAGGGAGACTAAAAGTCCTCATAACAAAGGGAGGTCAAGGATTAATTTTCAACCCCCCCCCATCCATATTTTACTCACGGCGCTTAAATCGGTATTGAACCAGAGAGCAAGAAGTCCCTGGGACATCGGAGTTTTTGTGGTATCCTGAGCCCATCTTGCTACAACACGATTATCTACACTTATCAATGCTCTTCCATGAACAGGAGTAGAGCTGCACAAGAAAAATTAAGCCTGTTACCTCCGACTCATTATAAATGTGGCTGCAAATATCATGCTAAAATGAGTAAGCAGCCCGTAAATGATAACAGCTAGGAAGGGGCTAATCAACCCCCCCAAAAAACACTAAAACAAAAGGGCCCGAGAAGAATTATTTCTTATAAAAATTTAGTGCAACGATATGTCAATCAATTGGCTATAATTACCTCGAGGGGGGCGACTACTCAAGGCCCCCCTACAGCACTCTTTTGCAGTCACGGTTCTGGTTAGGCAAACTCGTGGAGGGCCCATTCGGACGCCACGAAGAGGCCATGCAAGCAGGATTTTCCTTCCGGGGAAAGGGACGGATGAAGGAGCTTATAACAGAGCGGGTATCCCGAACCATCTCACAACGCCGTTACAGCTTTAACATTTTATACTCAGCCTATGACCGTCAGGATAGGCTGTTCTCACGTTAATAATATTTTATGGCTAAACTTAAACTTGATGAATTTTCACTTTTTATGACAGAACAAAGAGTGGTTTGTTTGATGTATATGCTTTAATCAGAATTCTATTTTTTTCGAGTTTTGGCTTCTATAGACAAGGGTCTCTCTTTATTCACGGTTCGTTGCTGTCAAATGTTTGACTTCTGAACGAAGTCCAAGATAAAGGTCATAATCGGAAATACAATAGAGTCAATTAAGAATTTTTAGAGTAAGATGTTTCAATTTTTTTAGTCGTGTAGGTTTGACTTGTCGCGAAATGGCTACAAAACTAGTTCGTGAAAGACAATGTACATGCTTCATCAGGGTTGATTCTTATTGCCCTTAGGTAGTGTGGTTGTCACTTTGAATAATGTTTCGTATACCATTTCAATTTCCCCTGGGGCCAGAGATCTGTGAATTTCTCTGGAACGAAAAGGACTATAAAAATACCTTAATTTTTCTGAAATTTGCCCCTTTAAGTGATTAGTTATTTTCCTTAAGTCTTAGGGGGAGCCTTATTCCCTGACAAAAACACTATCAACAGTGAAGACTGGAGACATGGCCTCAAGTGCAAATTTTTACGTTTACCCTAAGGGTTCCTTTTTCAATACAACACCAGATGAAAGTTTACAGATGAAAGTGGCAACTCTTAGAATTGGCGCTGGGTATTCGAAGCAAAGATTGACATGTAAAAACCATCGATTCTCTCGTTTTATCATTGTTGCAGCGGCAGCTGCAACCTAGTAAAGAGTGAACCACAGCCCATAGTAATCGAAAGATGAAAAACGTGTTTCTAAAAAAACTGTCTAGTGAGAAAAATTTCCATTTGACACTGAATCAGGAATGGTAACTATTGTTTCGGTTAATCTTAGAAGTACAAGTTTATTACGAAAAGAAATTTATGGTGATTTCGAAAAAGAGCCTGAAACCCCTTGAAAATGGCGTCAAATCGAAATAAAAAGTAGACTATTGGAATTAGCATGGTCGAAAACCTTTTGTAGGATAATTTCAGTCCCCACCTTGAACACTAAGGAAAATGACTTTTTTTCATGGGTAGCACTGATCTGTCTCCCCCTTTTTTTTCCAGGGCTAGTGGTTTACCAGAACATCATAGAGAGATGCTTAATGGCTCATTAGAAAGCTGTTTCTCGTATATACGTGTTTTTTTTATAAATTCCTCTATTTGCAAGCGCCATATGGCACAAAAATGGCACATTGTGTGCCATTTCTGAAGGGGGGCTAGCGGGCTACAAAAAAAATCGTATACAGATGTTTAATAGCTCACATTAAAGCTATTTCTCATATCTACGTTTTATTTATGAATTCTACCACCTGCAACTGCCAAATGGCACTATTGATGTCATGTCTTAAGTGGAAAAGCTAGGGGCTAGTGGGCTGCCAGAACTTCTTAGAGATATGTTTAATGGTTGATTCGAAAGCTATTGCTCATATCTACGTGATTTTAATCAGTTTTGCCATCCGTAAGTGCCAAATAGCACAAAAAACGGCACCTTTTGTGCCACTTCTTAAGTTGAAAAGCTTCGAAGTATAAAACGGTACCAATGTAATAATTATGGTCCAAAACCCTTAATTGGAGATTTACAAGGGACCCTCATCGTATACTCCCCCTCACAGCCCCCTTAGTAAGTCTCATTAGTCCGTTGGAAGAATTTACTATGAACTCTTTAAAATTTAGGAATGGTAACTATTTATTTTGGTTCGTCTTAGAAGTAAAAGTTTATTGCGAAAAGAAATTTATAGTGATTTCGAAAAAGAGCCTGAAACCCCTTGAAAATGGCGTCAAATCGAAATAAAAAGTGCACCATTGGAATCAGCATGGTCGAAAACCTTTTGTTGGATAATTACAGTCGCCCACCTTGAACACCAAGGAAAATGACTTTTTTGCATGGGTAGCACTGATCTGTCTCCCTTTTTTCCCTTTTTTTTCCAGGGCTAGCGGTTTACCAGAACATCATAGAGAAATGCTTAATGGCTCATTAGAAAGCTGTTTCTCACATCTACGTGCTTTCAAAGGCGGTATATTTACATAAACGCTACTCTGGAACATATTAGGAGGTGTAGTGAATCAGTATTTTGTGTTTTTTTTAATAGTTAGCTTGTTGTATCATTTATTCAATTGAATCATGAATCTACGCGCTATATCATGAAAAATCACTAGATTTAGGTAAAATTCACTAGTTTTAGAACGAAAATCACTAGCTAGAAAAAAATCACTAGGCAACATAAAAAATCACTAGAAATAGTGATAAATCACTAGAGGTGGCAAGCCTGCTTCTCCTGCAAATTCCCTTCATTAGAATATTAGTGATTTCTTATTATATTCAATGTTTTGAATGATATTTTGTTTTAAATTTTAGTTCTTCAGAGAGAGAAGGGGCAATTCTTTATGGCATCAGTGGCTGCCTTAGTAAATATGATCAAATATTTGAAAAGAACAAGCTATCAATATAAATATTTTCCATTCACAACCTGAGGAAAATAATAACAGACTTACCATTTTTTGTTGAAAATCAGTCGTTGAATCCATGGAATTAATTTTTTCTTCAATTTATGTACTTAGTGAATATGAGCTAGTTCAAAATATGAATGATGAATTGTTGAAAATTCGGTGTTCTTAGTATGGCATAAGAAATATTGTATTCTAGGAAGTATTTTCAGTGATAATTGCTAAACATCTAAATGTGACCTACTGTCTCCATATTCTCTAGGGAGTGTTTTCTGCTATTTATCAATTGTTTCGGCGAATAGCGGAAATATACTGTTCTTTGATTTAAGGGGGAAATGCAAATTAAGAAAAAAAAACAATAAAAAAGGTAGGATGGTACATAGGATGCGAAGTGGTTACAGCTTCTCTTCATAAGGGTTTAAAATTGAATTTGCGCCAAAAACAATTATTATATTCGGAAGAAACCTAAAAAATAGGCATCGAGTGGTATGTTCACTTGAATCATAGGTCATATTTGTGAATATTTTCAACTGAAACTAAGAAGTAACATTAAAACTTAAAACGAGCGTACATTATTCCGTATAAATAAAAAATATCATGGTTCAAACCGGGTAACACCCCCCCCTGGATACGGCCTTGCAGCGTTGTTTCTGCATTAAATGTTAATAAAAAACGAACAAAGATTAATTTAAAAATACAAAGTTTTTCCGAGAGAAGTAAAGAGCGAAGTTGAGATCAAATAAGACATAATATGAACTCTGGAAATACGATTATTTCTCTCTATACAAGAGTGAATTTCAAGCTATGATGCAAATTCTAAAGCTAGTCTATAGTCCTAATACTATCAATATGGCCTTACTTCGAACTTGTGTACAAACTAATCATGACATGTCCTTTCAAGAACCAAAACGAGAGCCAGTCATTGGACTGAGCCATTGTGCAGAAGTGACACCAAATTAAAAGTAAAATAATTAAGAAAGTCCTAAATGGATTGTTGCTTTATCTTAAAAGGGATTGATCCTAAAAGGGATTGATAATATGTTGCTTCTATAAAAAGTGTTCTTAATTGGTTTGCTTTCACTGTACCATAGTCCTTTATTATTTTGTGTTTTCAGTAAAGCGCTAGTTTTGTATAATCCTAAAAGCATAGGGAAACATAAATAGTTGGTTTATTTATACTAGTTAAATTAATATATATTAAATAGGCTGTGAAGCAATAATTTTTGTCCGTTTTAAGTTTCAACTTCGCTCTTTAGTTCTCTCGGAAAAACTTTGTTTTTATTAAATTAATTATATTTTAGAGTTGTCCTCTATGGGTTGTATTCCTTGTCCTGTGGCTTTGGGAAAACCAATCAATATTCAAGCTTCAATAAATTATTTTCAAGTTAGATTCAGACAATGCCCCATCCAGGGAGGACTACAGGGTTTGACCCCCCCCCCTCCTGAAATGCTGGTCTGACTCGTAAAAACATAACAAAAATGCATATAATCAAATTATGATGCGCTTTTTAAAGTTTTTTTTTGTAAGACCCCCCCCCACCTGAACCTCCCTCCCGAACAAAAATTCTGGATGTGCCCTTGATTAAGTGGAATCAGCTTTTATAGGGGCAGGTGAGTTTATCAAAAAGGTATATGCAGGATAGTTAGGCAAATATAACATTAGCTTATATTATGCGAGAGATCCCGCAGACTTGGTTGTAATATTATTAAATTCTCTAATTATTAAGAGAAGTCACAAACAAAAATTGATAATGTCTTGATTTTAGATATTTCTTAGAGCATAACTTTGAAATTTTTTAGTCTCAATCACGCTTCTTATCAAATTTGTCATATTTTTAAAAACAGATAATATGACTATTTTCTGACAAATATTGGCTCCAGTTTACCATTAGTGACTCTAGTATGTTAATGGAATTCTTTTGTTTCACAGCTTACGATCAAACAGACATGTTTACGTATTTTGTTTTAATCACAGTCAAAGCCTCTTTTTTTCCATTTTTTCTTCTTCTCTTGGTTTCTACTGTTCCTAAGACATTCTTTTGCCAAAACATGGTAAAAAAGAGACATGGAAAAAATAATAGATTCAAGAGCTATCTTTGTTGTCTGGGTAATGTTTCTAGGCCAATTTCCGAAAATTAAAATCAATTTTGAAATAAGAATCATCCATTCCTCATGTTTTTCAAAACTGTATGATTGTTTTCTTGGAGTTGTACCGTTGAATACATCATTTCGACTCGCTAAATCTATTAAGAATATAAGTCTTAATAAACTATTGTTTATCACTGAGTACAAGATAATTTTCATCAACTTTATGAACTTATCTTTGAATATCATCCAAACACTTTACAAATCTATTGAAAGCCTTGCCCTGACCATCGTATTTCATAATATAACACCAAATCTCTGTATTTCGATTTAATCCCCCCCCCAAAAAAAAAAATAAAAAACACACACAAAAAAATGCGACGTGCCTGTTTCATGCATGATCATTTTTTCAAAACTGTGTGATATCATCAAAACACTACAAATTGATTGAAAGCCTTGCCCTGACCATCGTATTTCATAATATAACACCAAATCTCTAAATTTCAGTTTAATCCCCCCCCCCCCAAAAAAAAACACACACACATACAAAAATGCGAAGCACCTGTGCATTAATGTAGATACCGGTTATGGTTCCATTGTAACTGAACCCCCGTGCAACTGAACCCCCGTGCAACTGAACCCTCGTGCTACTGAACCCTCATGCAACTGAACCCCCTTTAACTGAACCCTCGTGCAACTCAACCCCCGTGCAACTCAACCCCATTTAACTAAACCCCCGTGTAACTGTAACTGTGTGTAACTATGTAACCATGTTACTGTGTGTTAACAGAACACAACTGATGAGCGAAAAGTGATGAAAGAGAGGGGTAATACCGAACTCTCAGCTACCATTCTTGGGAGACATCTAACATAAACGGGCTCCCATTTTAATCGCCATAGTAAAAAAAAACCTAATCGGTGGCTTATAATCTCCTCTCTTGTATGCTCCCCCTTCCCGCTTTCTTAGTCCTCTTTGCAGTCCCTTAATATTTGAAAATAAAAAAAGAGTATTGAAAAAAACTGTCTAGTAAGAAAAACATTTTCACTCGAATTCAAATTTTATACAGAAACAATACTACCACTACTACTACTAACAACTCACCGCAGCACCAAGCCGCCTGAGGCCAACACAGCTACGCACGCTCCTTCTCCATCCCAATCTATTCAAAGCCTCCCTTTTTACACCCTCCCACGAAGTTCCCATTTTCTTTAAATCTTTCTTTATGACGTCCTCCCACCCCAGACGAGGACGACCTGCATTCTGTTTAGCCCTAGACGGTTGGCTGAAAAGAACAATCTTCGGCAATCTGTCATCCTTCATCCGCACAACGTGCTCTAGCCACCTCAACCTTTCTTTCATTATAATACTATTTATGTTTACCCTGACAATAAACTAAATTATATAAAAATATTTTTAGGAATTGATATTTTTGGGAGTGCCTTTTTTTTCTCCTGCGCATGAGGGGTATTGGGACATCGCAAGAGTGTTAAAATGTATAACCAAACGAATGTTTTATAAATAGGGATTTACATCCCTCATCCTGTCATGGCGTGTTTGAATTGGCTGTTTTGCCGTAACGCACAGGTCTGTCACTTGGGGACGGGGAGACGACTGCTCCTCTTATTTTGGAGAATATTCTTGTGTTAAACTTATATTCTTCACAATAATATGATTTTAACGATCAGTTTTCCTAAAATTTTGAAACAAAAATAATGAAAGTACGCTTTTTTTTATTAGAAGTTCAAAATTTTTTGCAGCATCAATAATGCAAATTTCTGTAAATCATAATAAGTATACATTAAAAATTCCTTTAATGTTCTTCAATTTTCTAAAGTCTATATATTTCATATAGGACAATTTTTCATGAATAACGGAATTTATCGTCTGCAACTCCTCAAAAATACCAACGATAATTGTATTCTTTATATGACGAAATTGGATGTTTTTTGTAAGAAAGTTTGAGAGGTGCGAAGCAAAACCTATTTAACCTCCTTTTAAACAAAAATTCACGCAAACTTCTTTAATTTCTTTGCATACGCTAGACAAACATTTTTGTGTAAGGTTTATTGTACATGTTTAAACAAACTAAAAAGGAAAAAAAGATTTAACACAAAGTTTTTCCGATGGAAGTAAAGACCGAGGATGAAACTTAAAATGAACAAAAATACCGCTTCACAGTCTATGCGACATGTGCCTCCAAAATTGGTCTAATTAAACTCAATCATGACACTTATCTATATTTTTTGAATTTTGAAAAACTAGTGCTTTACTGAAAACTAAGCTTGCTTGAGTTTGTTGGATGATTAAAAGGGTAGAATAAAATTTATGATTCCATGACATGTATTATACTATTGAGAGCCTTATAAACTGGTAGTTTTTTCTGCAGGCTATTTAAGGACTTTTTCCTCCTACCCCTGTTTTGTTGCGTCAGTTTTGTGCTTTCAGTAAAGCGCTAATTATTCAGAATTTTACAAATATAGGGGTATATCACAAGGCAGTTCAATTGAACCAGTTTTGCAAGCATATATTGCATAAACTGAGAAGCAATAATTTTTGTTTGTCTTAAGTTTCAATTTCGTTCTTTACTTTCATAAAAAAATACTTCGATTTTTAGAACGAATCTTGAACACGACGTAGAACTGCTGCAGCTGACAAGAGCATTTCAGATTTTCCCAATTACTAATTTTTTTTTTCAGAAGTTTCAAGACCCAATACGGAGTATGATGCAAAATGTAGTATATAATGTACCTAGCTTAAAATTTTGAAGATGGATATAATGTCTTTTGATACTGGACGGCTACTGGACGGCAACTGGATGCAATGTCTTTTGATACTGGACGGATACTGGACGGCAAAATCCTTCCAACCTCATTCGGTGCTGGTGTATAATGAGGACACTTCTATATACTGCTAAAGAAGTCAACTTTGGTTAATGCTGATGAAATAAAATAAAAAAGGACGAATATATAATAGTTTATAAACAATTTTGGGCTATATATTTGCACATTAGGGGGGGGGGGATACAGCATAGCATATATTAAATACGTAACCTAACCTAACCTAGGTACCTTTTTCCCCGTTAAACCCCAAAAAACAATCGTTTAAATATTGTAACTCATTGAGAAACCACGGTTTTGCAGTCATTTATGTATAGTGGTCTCTTGAGAATAGCCTGTTTGATGGTTTTTTCGTGACTGATTTCCTTGTACAATAAATACAAGTGTCCTCATTATGCACCAGTACCCCTGATTCTGTTCAGAAAGAACCTAACAACAATTACGTTCCTTAAACAGAGGTCAAAAATATAAGATCCACATTTTAGCAGGAAAAAAAAACTTGGACTCTCTTTCAGTTTTGTTTCCATTATTAAACCAAACTCAGTTTTATTAACAAAATCAAACGCTTGTCAAAGCTCATGTCTGCACATTTATCCTAAATTCTTACAGATGTTTTAAAACCTCATAAACAATTGAAAGCCATGTTTAAAACCAGTTTTCTAACCATCCTGGTACCAATTATCAACCGATGAATAGAAATTCCAAAGGAAAAATGAAATACGAAACATGTGGACTACCTATAGAGCCGTCGTTATCTTTTGGGAACTCCAAGAGGGGATCAAATTGCAGACGTTCTGATGTAAGAAAAGAGCAGTGACCCGTGGGAGGGGGGCAAGAGTAAAGGGGTGATTCAGCAAGCATAGATTCCAGCAAATGAATTTAAGTATCCTTTCGCAACGCAAGATTGAATGATTTTCCTGGACATATAGTAAATAAGATTGTGTTGTACTAAAAATTTTAAGAAGGTACAAGATAAATGGGTGTGATTTAACTGAATAATTAAAGGCATACTAAGATTTATGCTTTTGACTAGGAACGTTGTGAAACTGTTCAACCTTAAAAACTTGTACCAATTTTAATACGACTGATACAAAAATAGGAAACAATTCACAATTAAAAAGTCTGAATTGAATATATTAACATATGGGAAAAAAATTAGAAATTATCAATATTTACGAAGTCTATCACCCCTTCACCTACCTTTGACCTCATTTGTGCAGGGGGGGGGGGGTGGAGGATACTACCCTTTTTCGTATTCTGGATAATTCATTCTCGTCTAAAGCTTTAATTTTGCTGTTTGCAAATAGAAGAATGAATCGATTCGTTCAACCTATATAGTTTCTAGCTTGTTGGGATTTATAGTGTGTGCTGATTAATGGTTAGCGCGCGTGGTCAGCATAGCCGAATGGTAAGCACGCTAGACTTGAGACCCTTCAACAAAACTATTGTCCGTCACGAATCTTGGCAATATATTCAGATACTGTCAAAAATTTTGATTGTAATCCAATATCTTAATTCTTAAGGAAAAATTTTGAAAAAACAGGACGGTACTTATCAATTTACAATTATTTATACATAAAATTTAACAGCAAGAAATCGGGGGCTTAAGAAGCCTGTGCCCCATATCGTATCTTGGTTAGACCTGGGCATGGTTTAAGAAACGGTCAGCAATTGAAATAAAAATAAATAGATACTATCAACTGAAAGTGACGAGCAACTTTAAACTTAAAATGAACAGAAATTAAAATGAACAGCAAATGAATAATCATACGGAGCAACAGCTCCATATGGTGGAGCTGTTGTCTCCTCAACTCTTCGCTGTTTACTCTAAAGCTTGAGTTTTTTTTTCCAAATTCTTTAAGAACATTTGCTTAAATGCATGAACCACTGTACTGAAAAAAAGACTTTTTTAAAACACTAAAAAGCTATAACTTAACGAGCAAGGGGTTGAGGAGTGGCAGTCCCCCTTATATACGGAATAATTTAAGTTCGCTTTAAGTTTAAAGTTGATCCTTACTTTCAGTTGAAAACGCTCTTTTTTTCATTTTATTATATTCCATGAAACGGTATAATTTTATGAGCACGATACTTTTGATAACGCAGAAACAGTCAATATTTCAACTCTCTTTCTGGTTTTTGATGAGTAGCATTGAGACAAATATTTTTTGAACGGTAATGAAAAAAGTATGTCAATTGAAGCAAAAACATATAAAAGTAAAAAAAAAGTCAATTAATTACAAAAAAATGCACACAACAATAGCCTAATTATAAAAAATAATATAGGAACTCCTAGAGTTCCGTTTTATTGAGCAATGCCGAAGTTTTGGACGGATCTTATTGAACAATATCGATGTTCTAAAATTCGGTTATAAAACACCGATATCTTTAAAGCCTTCAGACTCTGCAACTGTGTAAAACATTAGCCTTTTCAAAGTAGTTTGTTTCGATAAAAGCATTGAAACTAAGATTAAGAAAATCAAATAAGGAACTTATTGAAATCTGAGAAACGCTGTAGCCTAAGTGTTGAACGTTACTAAGTAATATTGATATTTTAATTTAATTTTGAATACAAAAATTCAATACATTTTTGGCTTTTAGCTTTATAAATATAACAGAGGTTTTTCAAAGTAAGCTACTTATCAATTCAATCATTCCTGGTAAAAAAAAAGGGTAAAACTAATTATGATGGGATGGGTTGTGACCAAGATGGGCCCAGGATTGCACAAAGCCTCCATTCATGGAGGTCCCAGGGACTTCTTGCTGTCCGGTTCTAAGCCGGCTTAAGCACTTCGGTGTAGACTTGAGAAGATATGTGATCCCCGTCCTGCACTGGTATCCGGGATCATTACTTTTCCTAAGGCGAAAATAATTTCAATGGTTTAAAGAACATGAAAATTGGAACTTGGAATGTTACGACATTAAAAAATGACTATCGTATCGACATTTTGACTGACGCATTCAGACGATTCGAACTGGATTTATTAGGAATTTCAGAAACTCATATCCCAGGGGTAGGAAGCATGAAATTAGGTGATATATAATTTGTTTACTCAGGCAGGAAGGATTGGGTACATAGACAGGGAGTAGGGCTCATGATGAATAAGGAAGCTGCTAAGTCTTGTTTAGGCTAGGAAGGTATTAATAATAGAATAGTGGTTGCTGATTTTAGGAATAGAAAGTTCAGGGTATCAGTTATAGTAGTATACGCCCCTGTAGAACCGACTGAAGGAGATGCTAGTGACTCAGATGAATTTTACTTGCAGTTACAGGAGCAAATAGACAGGGTCCCAGGTAGAAATATGATGTTATTACTGGGAGATTTTAACGCCCAGGTTGGTAGAAATAGGGATAGATGGTATCCCAGCCTAGGTAAATTTGGTGTAGGAAAAGAAAACAGTAATGGATGCAGACTTTTGCAATTTTGTAGGTATAACAATCTAGTTATAACCAGTACGGTGTTTGGTAATAAAATGGCTCATAATTTAACATGGTATTCACGTGATGGTAAGACAGCAAACCTTATTGATTATGTTATAGTAAACCGAAGACTGGCAGGATCAATACAAGATACTAGGGTATATAGGAGTGCTGTTATTGATGTTAAAAGTAAAGATCAGCATCTAGTAGTGTCAAGGGTTAATTTAAAGCTGAAATATCGGAAGGGTAACTACCTCCCGGGAAGTTATGATGTTGGTAGACTCCAGGATGAGAATTTGAGAGAAACTTTCCAGGAACAGTTGAATACTAAACTTGAGAGTTTAAAATTTGATAATATGGAAGATGGTTGGAATAATTTTAGAAAAATAATTTGTGAAGTTGCTGAAGGTGTATTAGGGAAGAAAGCTAGAACTGCAGCTAAGAATATTAGTGAAAAAGCTTTATGTTTAATAGAAAGGAGAAAGGACTTGTTCAAGAATTATCTGAGTGATAGATCGTATGAAAACAAAAGAAATGTAAAGAAAGTGGAGAAAGCATTAAAATATGAACTAAGGAGGTGTGAAGTGGAGGCCATGGATAAAATTGCCGAGGATCTGGAAGATGCAGCTAGACGGCATAATAGTAAAATATTGTACTGGCATGTTAACAAATTGAGAGGGAGTGGTCAATCCGGACTTGGCCCAGTTAAAGATAGGAATGGGGGCGCATTTAGCGATAAGGAAAAAACTAAAGAGAGATGGGCCGAACATTTTGAGAATTTGCTTAACCGAGATAGAGTTGCAGGAAAAAATATAGAGGAAAATGAAAAAATTCGTGATACCTTGGATGTGAAGGAAGATTTGTTTTGTGAGGAGGAATTAGCAACAGTACTAAAAGGATTAAAGAATAATAAGGCGCCATGTGCTGATAGGGTGGTAAATGAGTTTCTTAAATATGGTGGCTCTGAGGTTAGAAATAAGCTACTGAAGATTATAAATATGATTTTTGAAAAAGGGGAAGTACCTAACGATTTTAGGAAAACCTTAATTAAGCCACTTTATAACAAAGGTGATAAAAGTGAGTGTGGTAATTATCGAGGCATTAGTCTGGTCTCTGTAGGTAGTAAATTACTTAGTAATATGATACTTTTTAGACTGAGAGATGCCGTAGACAAAGTTTTAAGAGAAGAGCTGTGCGGTTTTAGAAAAGGTAGAGGATGTGTCGACCAAATTTTCACTCTTAGGCTAATAATTGAGAAGTGCCTGAGTTTTCAAACACCTTTGGTCCTCAGTTTTATAGATTATGAGCAAGCGTTCGATTCTGTTGATAGAAGATCTTTAGTAAAGGTTTTATCCTTGTATGGTATACAAGACAAATACATTAAAGTGATTAGTGCTATGTACGAGAATAACACTGCTGCGGTTAAGGTAGGAAATGAGGTTAGCAGCTGGTTTTGTATTAAATCAGGAGTTAAGCAGGGTTATGTTCTATCCCCCTTTGTATGGATTATTTTGATGGACTTTGTTTTAAGGAGCACAGGAAAGGCAATGGGAGACCGCGGAATCAAATAGGGAGGAAAAAGTCTCCTGGACATGGGTAATGAAAAGATTGATCAGGTGGGCAGCTTCACTTACCCTGGTAATATTATTAGTAAAGATGGTGGGAACAGTGCAGATGTTAAATATAGAATAGCCAAGGCTCAGGGTGTTTTTTCACAGTTAAAAAAAGTCTGGAAGAATAGGAAGATAAGTCTGCAAACCAAGATTAGAATATTAGAAGCTACAGTGATGACAGTGGTCAAATATGGCTCTGAAGCATGGACGCTCCGAAAAGCGGATGAAGATTTGCTAAATGTTTTCCAGAGAAATTGCTTAAGGATTGTTCTGGGTACCCGGCTGACTGACCGTATTTCAAACAATAGGCTATACGAAAAATGTGGTTCAATACCGCTCTCTAGGGCTATAATGAAAGAAAGGTTGAGGTGGCTAGGGCACGTTGTGCGGATGAAGGATAACAGATTGCCGAAGATTGTTCTTTTCGGCCAACCATCTAGGGCTAAACGGAAAGCAGGTCGTCCCCGTCTGGGGTGGGAGTTCGTCATAAAGAAAGATTTAAAGGAAATGGAAACTTCGTGGGCGGGTGTTAAAAGGGAGGCTTTGAATAGATTGGGGTGGAGGAGGAGCGTGCGTAGCTGTGTTGGCCTCAGGCGGCTCGGTGCTGCGGTGAGGTGTTAGTAGTAGTAGTAGTAATTATGAAACAAAAACACACATCCTTAATAGGGACAACACAAAATTAAGCATTTCTTTTTACGTGGGCTTCAGACATTGATGTTTGGATACTCAGACTCGTTGAAATTGATGTTTGGATCCAAATTGGTTCCAGTTTGGATCTAATTCGCCCCTATTTAGGATTCAAACCTATTGATAGGCAGCCAACCTTCGGCCCACATACATTTTTCTTTTTTAATTTGCTGTTATGTTTCCATGGTTTTTCCCTACTGTGCTCTCTTTCCTATGGTTTTCTCGTAATTAATTTATAACCCAATTTCCAGGAAGGTATGGCTCTCCTTGCCTCCTCCCCCCTGCAGGCACCTATGAAGCTAGCCCCTGACTGTGATCTAATGCAATTTAATGCATTTTTGTTTCTTTTTCAAAACCACCGTTATACGTTTGGCAAGCACAACCATACCTCGAATAAGTTAATTTCAGCAGTTAATTTAACATATTCGATTGCACCGTCTTTATATAATTAAATTGTCTTTATAACAATTAAATAAAAAACACAAGTTTTTTCAGCTGAAAGTAAGGAGCAACATTAAAACTTAAAACGAACAGAAATTATTACGTATATGAGGGGGTTCGCCCCCAAGTCAATACCTCGCTCTTTACGCTAAAGTTTGAATTTTGTTCGAATCACAAATCCCTGAATCACAAAGGCCGTTTAACTAGAATAGATAGCTCTTTTGAAAGTACTAAAAAAACTTTAGCGTAAAGAGCGAGTTATTGACTAGGGGGTGAACCCCCTACGTAATAATTTCTGTTCGTTTTAAGTTTTAATGTTGCTCCTTACTTTCAGTTGAAAAAAACTTGTTTTTTTATTTAATTTCTGATCGTTTTTTAAATAATGCTGGGAAATCCGGCGCCACCTTCTTAGAAATTTCCCTTCCCCCAAGGAAACATTCTCAAATGAAATATCCTCCCATGTAACCCCTCCTCTGACCTCCCTCCCATAGACAAAATCCCTCTTGAGAACTTCTTTATACTTCCCAATAACCAATACTGTATGTAAACAATGGGCAAAGTTCGTAACTTGCAACCCTTCCCCAGGAACAGTGGGAGATTAAGTCATCCTCAAAGACATATTTATTAAATTTTTGACTATGCTGAACCAAATGGCTATCTCAAAATTTTGATTGGTAACCCCGGGAAAAAAATGAACGTGGGAGGGGGCCAAGTTGCCCTCCAATTTTTTTGGTCACTTAAAAAGGGCACTAGAACTTTGAATTTCCTTTCGAATGAGCCCTCTCACGATATTCTAAGACTACTGGATCTATACGATCACCGCTGGGAAAAAAAACAAACAAACAAATAAACACGCATCCCTGATCTTTCTTCTGGCAAAAAATACAAAATTCCACATTTTTGCAGATAGCAGCTTGAAACATATATAGTAGGGTATCCTGCTACGCTGAATCTGATGGTGTCATTTTCATTAAGATTCTATCACTTTTAAGGGGTGTTTGCCCCTTTTTTCAAAATAAGGACAAAATTTTGAGGTTCGTAACTTTTGATGGGTAAGACTAAACTTGATGAAACTTATATGTTTGAAATCAGAATAAAAATTAGATTCTTTTGATGTATCTACTGGTATCAAAATTCCGGTTTTTAGATTTTCGGTTACTATTGAGCCGGGTCGCTCCTTACTTACAGTTCGTTACCACGAACTGTTTGATAAGGGGAAATTTGGAGTAAAAAATGCGTTGTAAGGAATTTGCTTTACTAGTAAATTTTGCAGTGTACCATATAGTTTTATGTTTTTTTTGGAACGTTTTAACCACAGTATATAAATAATATATTATAGATTAATATTATCATAATACATTAATATTAATATAATAGAATAATGGATTATATTATCTTTATACAGTCGTTTTAACTGTTGACAGAAGATATCAAAAATGATTAGGATTTCGGTCATTCAACTACGCTGACTTGCCCATGTAAATTCTTCAGTCAGCTGAGAGAAATCCCTTATGTTAAGCATGTGAAACATCTCTTGTTACAGCATTGGTTTTCCACTAGAGATATCTATAAGACATCCTTATCATCAGCTGTATGTCATTTTCATATGCATGGTCTAAGATGATATGAAACAGTAATGCATATCTCGCTGGAAACAAATTGCCGCAATTAAAACTCAGGGATTTCAGACTTGTATCACAACAAAACACCCATTAGCCTACCGTTCCATTAGGGAAAACTATGCCCCCCTCCAACGCTCATGTCTGTCAATTAAAAATGAATTGTTATAAAAATTTGCTTCTTATAATACTACTACTATTACTAGCAACTCACCGCTGCACCAAGCCGCATGAGGCCTACACAGCTACGCACGCTTATCCTCCATCCCAATCTAATCAAATCCTCCCTCTTGACACCCTCCTAGGAAGTTCCAGTTTTCCTTAAATCGTTCCTTACGACGTTTTTCCGCGCTAACTGAGGACGACCTGCTTTCCGTTTGGCCCTATTCTGTTGGCTGACAAAGACAATCTTTGGCAACCTGTCATCCTTTACCCGCAGAATATGTCCTAGCCATTTCATAAAGTTTCTGTATAAGTTTCTTTATTGCTATTAATACTTTGAAGACATAATTCCTAGGTAGTTTACCATTATCTCCAAACCTTTTTGAAGATTTCTATTGACTTTTAACACAGAACCGTCATAGCCGAGTGGATTGGTGCGCTGGATTTAGGATGCTTTTACCAAAAGGACAAGGGTTCGACTCCTAGTATATCCAAACATTTGGTTTGGGACGGGGATCAGTGGCGTCATTCTGTAAGCTCAGCTAGAGTTGACCCAGCTTTAAATGGGTACCTGGAGAAATCTGGGGAAGGTAAACAGGAAGGGTGTGCGAAAGCACAGGATGGTTGGCCCCCAACCCCCTATTGCACTTCCTGGCTGAAGGGCCAAGAAACGGAAATCAGCACCGCCGGTAGGGACTGTAAAGTCCAATGCCGTATTCTTTACCTTTTTTTTTACCTCTTTTACCTTCTAACACATGAGACTTCCAAAAACAAGGTATCTTAAGGAGGTTCTAGACGGTCAATCATTTTGATCGAAACTTCCTGTCATGGGTGAAGCGGTTCCTTATTTTATTATATTAAAAAAAACAGTTTTTTCAACTGGAAGTACGGAGCAACAATAAAATTTAAAACGATCATAAATTATTCCGTACATGAGGGTGGTTACCCCCTCCTCAATGCCTTGCTCTTCACATTAAAGAATTTTAGAACTTTTAAAAAAGCTTCTTATTCTAATTAAAGGGCCCTTGTGTTTCAGGAGTCGTTCTTAAAGAATAGGAACAAAAGGTCACTTTAGCGTAGACTCTGAGGAAAATTTTCCCCAGAAATCCCCCTCCCCCAGTTGAAAGTTGCTCCCACAGAAAATTCTTCCTCCCCATGGAAGACACCTCCGCTCAATTCCAACCCCTCTGAAAATTTCCCCCTGAACATCTCCATATGTTAAATTTAGTCAGCAATGAAAAAGTCGGGCAAATAAAAAGAATTTCGTAAAGGAATTCCAGCGAATTCACCCTTTGTAAAATATCCCCTGGAAAGCTCACCCCCGGAAACTTCCCTCCTCAAGAAAAATTTTCACCATAGAATATATCCCAAGCAGAAATTACCCCCACCCCAAAAAAAATGTCTGTATACTTGCAAATAACAAGTACTATATGTAAACTATTGGTAATTTTCGTAATTTACAGCCCTTTCCCCGGGGCCTTTGGGTTCATGTTATCCCCTAAGGCATAGATATTGAACCTTTCAACTGTTCTGAACAAAACGGCCATCTAAAAATTTTGATTGGACGACTTTGGGAAAAAGGAGGCATGAAAGGGGGCTAACTGCCCTCCAATCTTTTTGGTTACTGAAAAAGGGCACTAGAAATTTGATTTCCCTGATCTTCTATGATCATTGGTTCGATACTATCACCGATGAAAAAAAAAAAAAAAAAAAAAAAAAAAAAAAAAAAAAAAAAAAAAAAAAAAAAAAAAATGCTTCCGTGATCTTCCTTCTGGCAAAAAAAATTCCTTCCTATAGATGTACCCAGTCAATTATTCTATAATTAACTGTGGAAGGTATTCAATGGATTTTTCTGGGATTGGAGGGGGATGCCCGAAACCTCGAAAAGTGTATTTTATGCCCAAATTTTGAAGTTTTTGTGAGCTTTCAGATAAATATATAAGGACAGGGGGGGGGGGTAAAATATATACATAATCCCTAATGTCACTTCAGTCTAAGGAATAGTTTTTGACTCAGTCTGTAATGTGGGTGCTCCAGTGTGATGTTCCTAGATCATTGCAGAAATATTTTAAGCAGAACATATAAGGTTAAGTTTATATCTGGAGAAAAGGAGGAGAAATTGGTGGGACCTCCATGTAAAAAGATATTTTCGAAGAACTTTCCTTGAAAAAACCGTGGAAATGATCACACATTTCCCTATATTAAGGAAATGTATCAGGGGGGGGTCACACATCCCCCCTAATACACACACTATATTTTAGGTCCTCTTTCTCTCCTCCTGAAAAAAACATTTGAAATAGTGAAATTTTGTGCAGGGGGATGGTTATCATTCTCAACGCATTGATATATGTATATTAAACTTGAATGTAAAAAAGGGGTTTGGATGAGGTTCGTAGTAACAAACTGCGAACAGAGAGTGGCCTTGCAAAGAATTTTTTTTCCACATATTGAACAACAAAATCCATTATTTGCGTTGATTCGAAATTTGCTGCAATACTTTTATAACTCCTCAATAAAAGCTATTAGCAAAACAAACTTTTTGACAATTTTAAAAAGTGTTCAGACTCCCCCCAAAAATACAATTCAAAAGTTAGTTTTCTCCGGAAGTAATTGGATCGAACCAGCAGTCATAGATTATTGAATGAGTGTTCGTTCGAATGAAAAATTTAAAATATAGTACCCTTTTTATTTCTTTCAGATTCTTTCATAGGGAACGGGGATAGCTAAGGCATCGAAAAAACGTTCTAGGCCCATATTCTCTGACTTTCCGTGAGGGGTACTTTGGATGAACTGAATGAATCTTGAGATAATTGTTTTGACAATTTTAAAAAGTGTTCAGACTCCCCCCAAAAATACAATTCAAAAGTTAGTTTTCTCCGGAAGTAATTGGATCGAACCAGCAGTCATAGATTATTGGATGAGTGTTCGTTCGAATGAAAAATTTAAAATATAGTACCCTTTTTATTTCTTTCAGATTCTTTCATAGGGAACGGGGATAGCTAAGGCATCGAAAAAACGTTCTAGGCCCATATTCTCTGACTTTCCGTGAGGGGTACTTTGGGTGAACGGAATGAATTTTGAGATAATTGTTTTGACAATTCTAAAAAGTGTTCAGACTCCCCCAAAAATACAACTCAAAAGCTAGTTTTCTCCGGAAGTAATTGGATCGAACCAGCAGTCATATATTATTGAATGAGTGTTCGTTCGAATGAAAAATTTAAAATATAGTACCCTTTTTATTTCTTTCAGATTCTTTCATAGGGAACGGGGATAGCTAAGGCATCGAAAAAACGTTCTAGGCCCATATTCTCTGACTTTCCGTGAGGGGTACTTTGCGTGAACTGAATGAATTTTGAGATAATTGTTTTGACAATTTTAAAAAGTGTTCAGACTCCCCCAAAAATACAACTCAAAAGTTAGTTTTCTCCAGAAGTAATTGGATCGAACCAGCAGTCATAGATTATTGAATGAGTGTTCGTTCGAATGAAAAATTTAAAATATAGGTACCCTTTTTATTTCTTTCAGATTCTTTCATAGGGGACGGGGATAGCTAAGGCATCGAAAAAACGTTCTAGGCCCTTATTCTCTGACTTTCCGTGAGGTGTACTTTGGGTGAACTGAATGAATTTTGAGATAATTGTTTTGACAATTTTAAAAAGTGTACAGACTCCCCCAAAAATACAACTCAAAAGTTAGTTTTCTCCGGAAGTAATTGGATCGAACCAGCAGTCATAGATTATTGAATGAGTGTTCGTTCGAATGAAAAATTTAAAATATAGTACCCTTTTTATTTCTTTCAGATTCTTTCATACGAGCTAGGGAACGGGGATAGCTAAGGCATCGAAAAAACGTTCTAGGCCCATATTCTCTGACTTTCCGTGAGGGGTACTTTGGGTGAACTGAATGAATTTTGAGATAATTGTTTTGACAATTTTAAAAAGTGTTCAGACTCCCCCCAAAAATACAACTCAAAAGTTAGTTTTCTCCGGAAGTAATTGGATCGAACCAGCAGTCATAGATTATTGAATGAGTGTTCGTTCGAATGAAAAATTTAAAATATAGTACCCTTTTTATTTCTTTCAGATTCTTTCATAGGGAACGGGGATAGCTAAGGCATCGAAAAAACGCTCTAGGCCCATATTCTCTGACTTTCCGTGAGGGGTACTTTGGGTGAACTTAATGAATTTTGAGATAATTAGGGATTTAACCTTGGAACTCCCTTCAACATGAAGAATACATATAAATAATACATAATACATGCATAAGGATGAATATAGGATGTAGCGTCCAGAATGGATTTTAAAGGGGGAAGAATTCCCATCTCACTACAGATACAAAAGTTTATTTAAGAAATATACTTTATTTCAAAAAGAAAACTTTTAGATAAAAAGTGGGGTTTAATAGAGCGGTACCCCTCCTCATACATAGGGTAATCTTAGTCATGGAATTAAAAACGAAAAGAAATGAGATAAACATGTTTTCAAATTAAAGTAGAGAGCAACATTAAAACTTAAAAAGGCGATAGTAATTGTTCCGTATTTAAGCGGGGGGGGGGCTGCCCGACTCCTAACCCCTGGCTCTTTACACTAGAGTTTGATTTCTTGCCCTTAATGCCTTAAGAACGAATGCTCAAACATAATTGCAATTGGGATGGGATTAAAAGTTTTTCTTATCAAACAGTTCATGGCAACGAACAAAAAGACCGACGCGGCTAAATAGTAACCGACTCAAATTTTGATATCAATAGATACATCAAAAGAATCGGCTTTTTATACTGATTCCAAATATATAAGATCCATAAAGGATCTTATCTTTTATATTACTTGTCATCAGCTACGAGTCTGAGAAAATTTACCTGATTTTCGAAAAACAGGGGAAACACCCTCTGTTTTGCCTGAGTATGTTGCCTGATTTTCGAAAACGGTTGGAAACACCCTCAAAACGTCAATCATTGTTAATGGTTGTTTGCCATTAATGCCGTTAGTAATCCTAATGCCGTAAAGCCTTAATGGCAATCTTTTATTTTTGCTGATTTTTCACACACTTTCCCTTTTTCTTAGATGTTTCCATTGAAAAATGTTTTTTTTTTCTAGTATCTTTATTTGAAAGAGAAAAAGAAAGATATTTTCCCCCCTCCCTCAGATTTTGAAAAATATAGTTTACCTCCTCCCCAATTTTTGGTGAATTGACGCCACTGGAGGAGCGTTGGGTTTACCCACCTCTCATGCAGGAAAAATAATTAATGACGATTAATTAAAAGGAAAAATGTCAATGTGTTTCAAGCAGTTCGTGGTAACGAATGTGTTTCAAACCACGTGGTAACGTTAAGTAAGGAGCGACGCGGCTTCTAAAACTGTAAACAGAGTTTTGGTAACAATAAATATGTTGCCGTGAATGTCCGAAATTTGGTTAATGTCGACATTTCCCGGTGAATGTCCGAAATTCCTTTTCCTCTGCTTGGATTCAATTAGCTTTGCGAGTCAGATTTTTCAGTCTTATGCAAGCTGTGATGGTAAAAATTGAAGTTAGATTAGGTTAGATTATTTTAGTTTAGATTAGGTTAGATTAAATTAAATTTGGTTAGAAATATCAGAAATGAGTTAAAAACCTAATCTAACCTAACTTGTCATCATCAAATCTTGTATTAAATCGAAAAATTTGACAGGCAACACTGACTAAATCCAAGGAGAAAAAAGGGTATTCCACACATTCACCGGTGAATGTCGACATTTTCGGACATTCACGGTAACAAATATAAAGAATTGACTTTTTATGCTGATTCAAAATATATGAAGTTGCGGGCCTGAAAAAATCCCAATTTTTGACGAAGGGAACCCCCCCCCCCTCAAAAAAAATTCAAGCGATCTTATTGAAATTATTCCATATGATTCCGCATATCAGAAACCCTACTATAGAGGTTTCAAGCTCCTATATACAAAAATGTGGAATGCATTTTTGGCCAGAAGGAAGATCACGGATGCGTGTTTGTTTGTTCTTGTGTCCATTTTAAGTAACCAAAAAGAACCACACCCCTTTTTTCCAAAGTCATCTGATCATAATTTTAGATAGCCGTCTGATTCAGCATAGTTGAAAGGTCCAATAAATCAATCAATCAATTTATTCAACCAATAAATTTACGCCAGGAAAAAAACAGGGGAAAAACAGAAATGACAAAAACAATAAAACACAATAACAATGCCTTTGGGGATGACATGACCCCCACAGTACCTGGAGAAAGTGCTGTAAGGACAAAGTTATGCGATTTTTCCATTACTTTCATATAGTATTTGTTATTGGGAAATAAACGGAATTTTTGGGGAAGAGGGGAATTTCCATGGGGAGAGTTTTCTGTGGGAAGGAAAGTTTCCGAGAGTTTTCCAGGAGAAATTTCACACGGGGAAGGGGATTTCCTGGCATTGTTTGAAAAACAATAGGAAAATAAATAAAAAAAAACATTTTTTTTGAAATGAAAGTAAGGAGCGACATTAAAACTTAAAACAAACAGAAATTATTCCGTAGATGAAAGAGGCTGCCCCTTTCAATGCCCCGCTCTCTACACTAAAGTTTGACTTTTTGTCACAAACTCTTTGAGAACGACTCCTGAAACGCAAGGGTCATTTAACTAGAATAAGAAGCTTTTTAAAGTAGTAAAAACTTTAGCATAAAGAGCGGGATTTGGAGGAGGGGGTAACCCCTTTCACATACGGAATAATTTCTGCTCGTTTTAAATTTTAATGTCACTCCTTACTTTAAGTTGAAAAAACTGTTTTTCTGTTTAATTACCTCAAGAATGAAATAATTATCGATGTCTATTTGGTTAAAACAGTAAAAGCTGAACTCAAATGTTTTAAAAGACAATCAGTAAATTAGACACATGGAACTACTTATTAACTACATATTTTATACTAATAAATGCTTTCAGTAGAGCACTATACAATTTTAGCGTAAAGAGTAAAGGGAGTGGAGGAGGATCATCCCTCTGCACGTACGGCATAATTGATAATTGTTTAAGTTTTATAGTCACCTTTTATTTTCATTTGACGAACTTGTTTTTTGTTTTTGTAAATTTAATTTCGGCTTAGAACCCAACAGTAACAAAAAAACGCGGTTCTTGTTTTTTCTTTAGTGTTGTAAAATTTAAAAGCATATTGCCTTTCGAAAGTTCTAGAATTAATTTAGACATTAATTAATTAGAATTAAATTAGTTCTCAATTAATTTAGACAAGAGAGCAATATTATACACTCATGTTAACAAAAACTTTTCTCCTGTTTTTGGGAAATTATTTCAATCAATACCATATCTTCAATTGTTATTTCTTTTTTCGGAAAATGTTCTTTCTGTTTCTATCCAAATTGAGAATTTATTATCATTCACTGAATTGTAAATTAAAGTAGATGAATATGTTCTGTTTCAGCTTCAGGAGGGACGAGCCACATACCAAATTAATATTGATTCTTTTCCGCAATTCCAAGAGCTGGAGAATAACAGCAGTAACTCCCTGAGGGAGCTGGAGGGGGAGTTCTAATTTAGCGGCAACATCCTAGGTAAGTTGATTACAGTGTATACATTTCTATTAGAATGACTTAATAATTTGACTTTTTACCTTTCAATCTTCTATTCAACAAAAATAAATATATAGATAAAATGAAAAATGAGGTGTAGAGTTAGGTTCGAAAACATTCTTTATTTAAAACTAGACTGGGATCTTTTTCCAGGCCACCATAACCACAGGGTGCTAAAGGATCTTATTTTGGAGAAGGGCCTCATTTTGGGTCTTTTTCAAACACACAAATTTCAGTCTTGTTTATATATTCACCCAAGGCACGTGCCCAGCAATTAACTCCAAAGGGAGGGGGGCAGTTTAAAAAAGAATCAAAACAGGTCATGTATGGGAAATATAAACAATTATAGAAAATCCATAAAAATGTCAACATTTTGGGTAGGGTACGGACACAATTCCCCTCCCTCCGGAATTACTTAGCTGGACAACGCTGAATAAAATATTCTGAAAGTCAGGTGTAAGGTTACCACTAAAGACATTTTTTAGCACCCCCAAAGTAGATAAAATGTAACATTTTTGCCGAAAAATGTTCCATACTGAAATAGAATTGAAACTCGTCTGTTTTAGGGAAAAAACACGTTTGGCACCTTAGAAATAAGAAATTTTTCAGAAAGAAAAAAAAACCTTGCTTTGAAAAGGGATGAGAGGCAATTTGACGTGAAAAAACGTTTGCGCACATACAAAAACATGTAAAAAAAAAAATGATGAAAATGGCTACTTTGAAATGGCTACAAGATCTGTATGTTTTTGTAGCTCCAAGGAGCGAATTGGGTCTATCTCTCCTTTTAACCTGCTAACTGCGCAACCGAAATGGAGACATTTGTACTGGATTTGCGTTAAATACAAAGGAGAATACAAAGGAATACAAAGGAGAATACAAAGGAATACAAAGGAGAAATGAAACAAGTAGTTAAATAATTAATGTCTGTTTAAACAACGCGTTTAGTGGATAGAGAAACCGTTTACCAACTTTAATTAAAAACATTTTTTAACAAAAATAAAGAGTGACATTAAAACTGAAAAAAACGACATTGTCTTATGTCAGTTCTCTCCACTAAAAACCTGCTCTAAACGCTCAAAACCCTTTAGGGTTTAATACGTTCATTAAACTGAAGTTTAACTAGTACTTTTATTGAAAGCATTTTCGTGTGCAATACACGTTGCACTTATAAGGACAATTACCAACAGGTAATTACAAATATTCGATTGATCATACTCGTCGTCACATGTCTTCTAATCGCAGTTTTTGTTGTGCGTCATTTTCGTTGGCGATTCGTTGTGATTAACGCTGTCGCTTGTCTTCTATCTGCAGATTTCGCGGTGAATCATTTTTGTTTGTGGTTTGTTTTGATGCTTAATGTCGCAAGTCTTCTAAGCGCATATTTCCTTGTGCATTATTTTCATCTGGGATTCGTTACGCGGCCGACTTGTATAAATGTGATTCTCGCTGTCGATTGTCTTCTAACCACATATTAATTTAATTTCTTTTCCAGATTTTCCCCATTAATTATCTTTGCTTCAATCATCTTGTTACATAATTCAGTTTTTCGTTCGCAATTCGTTGTGATTCTCGCTTGTTACGCGTCAGTGTCATTTAAGATTTGATGTAATCCTCGCTGTCACTTGTCTTTTAACCGCAGACTTCGTTGTTCATCATTTTCGTCACCACGATAGTCTTTTTTTTCTGAAAATTAGCACATATATCTTTTGGCTTGAAAAAATAATTTGGATAGGTTTTTCCCCATTTTTTTCCAAATTCGTTTTTCCCAGAGACGATGGTGTCAAATGTATGGTCCTATAAGATCGGGAAAGGGCTCGTTCAAGAAATCATTCGGGGAAAAATCCAGAAGAGAAGTCCCATTAACCTACAGTTAGAATACAAGTGACAGCTGGAATCTCACATATACAGGCTCGCCACCAGCCGAGTACCAGGGGCCAAGCAAATCCCGGCCTCCTGGTACTAGATATATATATATATCTTATCTCTTTAAACGAGCAATAACTGTATATGTATGTATATATTTATCTATGTATTTTTTCTCAGAAAAGGCTGCAAATTGTTCTTTTTTTTTGGAAAATTAGCATCCTGTGATTTTCTGGCCTAAAAAAATGATCTATATAGTTAACGAGTTTGAGGAAATTTGTTAAGAGCATTAATTTTGGGGGAAAATATCTCGTGGGTGACGTCATATTTGTGAGCACATTTAAGAGGGTGAATACGTCATATTTTCCTCAGTAGTGGTTGTATCGTTTTTAGTGTCCATGATGCATGCAGCATTGCAAAAGGAACAAAGCTAAATATAAATACCAAGTGTAATGAACCTATTTACAAAAGGCGTTTTACGCAGTATAGTAATGCCTAGAGAACACTTGAACAACCTAGGCCATCAAATGTGACAAAGCCAATCCGAACAGCTAAGGTAAAGGGTATTGAAAAGTGTGTCGTTTTTATATCTACGATGCATGCAGCATTACAAAAGAAACAAAGCTAAATATAAATACCAAGTGTAATGAGCCCATTTATAAAAGACGTTTTAAGCACTTTCATAATGTTTAGAGGACAAATGACCATCAAATGTGACAAAACCAATCTGAGCAGCTATGATAAAGGGTACTGAAAAAATGTCTGAAGTAATAATAAACGAAAATGAAAGACAAAGGAATATACAATTAGAATACTTGTGTCAACGACAATTACAACGAGTAAAACACAAAAGTGAAGAACAAAGAAATACTTGGTTCGAAGATAAGCAGCAGCAAGAATTAAAACGAGTCAAAAATAAAAGTGAAGAATAAAGAAATATGCGGTTACAACACATGCAACAGCGAGGAGCAGAACGAATTAAAAATACAAGTGAAGAACAAAGAAATATGCGGTTAAAAGATATTCCAGATACGCGGCAGCGAGAATTACAAGCGACAGCGGGAACAAGAACGTGTAAAAAATGAAAGTGACAAGTCATTGGGACCCTTCAACGTTATATGTATTCCCTTTGGAGCCCTCTATTTTCTCGAGGAAAGAGTAGCAAACAAAGATGATTCATTTGGAGTTTGCTACTTACAATGAGAATCAATACATACAAGCCTGCCGCGTGCCGAGTGCCGGGGCCTGGCCTCTAAATCGGATACGTAGTTTTTTTTTCTTAAAATTGGAATATAGACATTACTGGTCACAAACACGAACTAAATAGGTCACAACTTTAAGGAATAACTCGTGTTTTTCCCAGAGTGGTTGTATCGAACCTGCGGTGACGCTATGACGTCAAGACAAGCAACAATGAGAATCAATATATACAAGCCTGCCGTTTAGCCGTGCCGGCGCCCCGCCTCGAAATTATAGGTGTTTTTTTTTTTTTTTTTGAAGCTGGCATATTGACATTTCTGGCCATAAATGATCTAAATAGGTAACACGTTTAAGGGAAAATTTGTATTTTTCCCAGGGTGATTGTATTGAACTTATGGTGACGCCATGACAAGGTGAAAAAAATTCCCTTTCGTTATTACCCTATTTTTAATTGTGCTTCTTACGCACCTTTTTGTGCCAAATTTATATACTCAGCTAAAAACTAGCTAGAAAAAGCTCATATTAATAGGAATCTTGTCACATCACAAGATTTATTTTTCTTTCTTTTTTAGTTGTTGCTCACTTTATGTAGGCTATGTTTTTCTTTGGCCATTAATCTTCGTTTTTTAGGAAATACAGTTGTCTCACGAGTACAGGAATACGCCAATCGAGTGCTTTGACAGTAAAGTCCAAAATATACAAATTAGACTTTGTCAATTTGCCTTAAAATGACTAGTATTTGTGATTGTTCGCATTTGTATTGTAAAGAAGAAAAAACTTTTCATCACACGATAAGATTAGAATATCTTCTTTTCCCTTTATCTCCATACATACTTGAAGCATGTTTTTCTATTTGACAAATATGGGATAGAAACCGAAAGCAAACCCGTAGAGCCTAAGTAAATTCTGGACATTTACTTGGGAAAGATAAGGATCTAAGTTTTCTGAGTAAAATTACCAAGGCTATATAGCATATTTTAGCACCTGTCAGCCTACTGAAATTGACGCAAGAAAACAACATAAAAAAAGCTTAATGAAGGATATGGAATATGGACCTAGCTCCAGTGGCGGATCCAGAGGGGGGCAAGGGGGACGCCCCCCCTTAACGTAGCCTAAAGTAGTGTAATTTACTTAATTAACGCAAGTTTGCGTTAAATAAACTTGCTCCAAACGCAAGTTTATCAAATTAACCTATTTTGCCCCCCCCCTAAAAAAATCCTGGATCCGCCCCTGCCTAACTCTTAGATACATACAATTTATTAGAGGCGAAAAATTGACAAATTCCCAAGGTGGTTTAAAGTGAGAAGTGCATTTTGATTTGAAAGTATGTTAAGCCAAAACGCATATTGCTTGTGCCTCAATAATAAAAACGATAATGGTTATAATAGTGTAAAATATGAAAGCGATTATGACTTTGTTACTAAACAAAATGGGTACAATCCCTTTATATGGGCCTTTCTAAAGTCAAATTTGGTCAATGCTAATGAAATAAAATAAAATAGGATGACTATATAATAGTTTAGAAACAAATTTGGGCTATATATTTCCACATTAGGGGTGTTGGGTGGGCGCAAAGCATTGCATATATTTAATACGTAACCTAATCTAACCTAGGTACCTTTTTCCCCATCTAAACTCCAAAAAACAACACTTTAAATCAAACAGTTCGTGGTAACGAACTGTAAATAAGGAGCGACCCGGCTCAATGGTAACCGAAACTCTAAAAAACGGAATTTTGATATCAATAGATACATCAAAAGAATCAGATTTTAATTCTGATTTCAAATATATAAGTTTCGCCAAGTTTAATCGTACCCATCAAAAGTTACGCGCCTGAGAAAATTTGGCTGATTTTCGAAAAAAGGGGGAAAGACCCCCTAAAAGTTATAGAACCTTAATGAAAATCACACCATCATATTCAGCGTATCAGAGAACCCTACTTTAGAGGTTTCAAGCTCCTATCTACAAAAATGTGGAATTTTCCATTTTTTGCCAGAAGAAAGATCACGGATGCGTGTTTATTTATTTATTTATTTTTTTTTCCCAGGGGTGATCGTATCGACCCAATGGTCCCAGAATATCGTGGGAGGGCTGAGTGGAACGGAAATTAAAAGTTCTAGTGCCCTTTTTAAGTGACAAAAAAAATGGAGGGCAACTAGGCCCCCTCCCACGCTCATTTTTTTCCCAAAGTCACCCGATCAAAATTTTGAGATAGCCATTTTGTTCAGCATGGTCGAAAATATGATAAAAATGTCTTTTAGGATGACTTAATCCCCCAAAGTCCCCGGGGGAGGAATGAAAGTTATGAACTTTACTCAATGTTAACATATAGTATTGGTTATTGGGAAGTATACAGACGTTTTCAGGGGGATTTTTTCTGGTAGGTGGGGGGAGGGTGGGTCGGGGGCTATATGGGAGGATCTTTCCATGAAGGAAGTTTTCATGGGGGAAGGGACATTGCTATGAAGGGGGTGCCGGATTTCCCATCATTATTAAAGAAAACGATCAGAAATTAAATAAAAAAAAAGTTTTTCAACTGATCAACTGATCGTGATTAAGGGGTCATTTTTAAAGAATTGTAACAAAATTCGAACTTTAGCTTAAAGAGCAAGGTATTGACTAGGGGGCGAACCCCCTAATATACGTATTAAAAATCTATGAATACAGAAGTTCGTTACGTAAGTTAATTCGTAAGTTACCTATATTTATTACTAATAAAAACGTTCGTAAATAAAATTAAACAAGTTTCGAGAAAGCCATTTAACCAAATAAAAGTACAATTAATATGCAAATTTTGTTTTAATTATTCATGTACGGTGATCAAAAACTGCATTAATTCAAAAACGTTCAAAAATTAAATAAAAAAAAAGTTTTTTTAACTGAAAGTAAGGAACGACGTTAAAACTTAAAACGAACAGAAATTATTCCGCATATGAAGGGGGCTGTCCCCTCCTCAACGCCTCGCTCTTTACGCTAAATTTTGACTTTCTCACAACTCTATTTTTTTTAAACAATGAAAAACTTTAGCGTAAAGAGCGAGGCGTTGAGGAGGGGACAGCCCCCTTCATATACGGAATAATTTCTGTTCGTTTTAAGTTTTAACGTCGTTCCTTACTTTTAGTTAAAAAAAAACTTTTTTTTTTATTTAATCTATTAAAACCACGCTATATCTCAGCGGTGTGTGGAATCATCTTGTAAAAACGGGTTTTTCAAAGCGTCTCTGCCGTTTGACTGTAGCATCTCTTGTTGGACTTCTTTAGAGAGGCCCATATAAAGGGATTGTACCACAAAATGCAACTGTGATTGAAATAGGACTGCTTTCAGCATGAGGGCTATTTTTTATTCATCAACCTTTTTACTCAACATCATTTAATAAGTAGTAATATAACACATTTCACATGCAAAATCAAACAGTTAGTGGTAACGAACAGTAAGTAAGGAGTGACCCGGCTCAATGGTAACCAAAACTCTAAAAAATGGAGTTTTGATACCCATGGATACATCAAAAGAATCAGATTTTAATGCTGATTTCAAATATATAAGTTTCATCAAATTTAGTTACGCGCCTGAGAAAATTTGGCTGATTTTAGAAAAAAGGGGGAAAGACCCCCTAAAAGTTATAGAACCTTGATGAAAATCACACCATCATATTCAGCGTATCAGAACCCTACTGTAGAGATTTCAAGCACCTATCTACAAAAATGTGGAATTTTGCATTTTTTGCCAGTAGAAAGATCACGGATGCGTGTTTATTTGTTTTTTTTGTTTTGTTTTTATTTTTCTCCAGGGGTGATCATATTGACCCAGTGGTGCTAGGATATCCTGGGAGGGGCTCATTGGAATGGAAATTAAAAGTTCTAGTGCCCTCTTTTAAGTGACCAAAAAAATGGAAGGCAACTAGGCCCCTTCCCACGCTCATTTTTTTCCCAAATTCACCCGATCCAAATTTTGGAGATAGCCATTTTGTTCAGCATGGTCGAAAATATGATAACTATGTCTTTTAGGATGACTTAATCCCCCGAAGTCCCCAGGGGGAGGGCTGAAATTTATGAACTTAGCCCAATGTTAATATATAGTATTGGTTATTGGGAAGTATACAGACGTTTTGGGGGTCGGGGGTTATATGGGAGGATCTTTCCATGAAGGAAGTTTTCATGGGGGAAGGGACATTGCTATGAAGGGGGTTTCGGATTTCCCGTCATTATTAAAGAAAAGGATCAGAAATTATACAAAAAAAACAAGTTTTTCAACTGAAAGTAAGGAGCAACATCAAAACTTAAAACGAACAGAAAATATTCTGTACATGATTGGGTTCACCCCCTAGTCAATACCTCGCTCTTTAAGCCAAAGATTTTTTAGTACTTTCATAAGAGCTATTTATTCTAATTAACGGCCTTGGTGATTAAGGGGTCATTTTTAAAGAATTGGAACAAAATTCGAACTTTAGCTTAAAGAGCAAGGTATTGACTAGGGGGCGAACCCCCTAATATTCGTATTAAAAATCTATGAATACAGAAGTTCGTTACGTAAGTTAATTCGTAAGTTACGTATATTTATTACTAATAAAAACGTTCGTAAATAAAATTAAACAAGTTTCGAGAAAGCCATTTACCCAAATAAAAGTAAAATTAATATGCAAATTTCGTTTTAATTATTCATGTATGGTGAGCCAAAACCAAAACCTGCATTAATTCAAAAACGTTCAAAAATTAAATAAAAAAACAAGTTTTTTTTAACTGAAAGTAAGGAACGGCGTTAAAACTTAAAACGAACAGAAATCATTCCGCATATGAAAGGGGCTGTCCCCTCCTCAACGCCTCGCTCTTTACGCTAAAGTTTGACTTTCTCACAATTCTATTTTTTTAAACAATAAAAAACTTTAGCGTAAAGAGCGAGGCGTTGAGGAGGGGACAGCCCCTTTCATATGCGGAATAATTTCTGTTCGTTTTAAGTTTTAACGTCGTTCCTTACTTTCAGTTAAAAAAACTTTTTTTTTTTTTATTTAATCACTACTTATGAGGAAAATACCTGAAATAAAAGGTGATTTCAAGAAAATCGACGATGAGGTTTGAGCATTCTTGTGTTCATGATAGTCGCAGAAAACTTGGATCAAAGACATCTTCAGTCAAACTTAAAGGAATCTTCCCAACAGAATCAGAGTATACGAAAGAAAAGCAACTAATGATGTTCTTTTAACTGTTGACATTTTTGACAAACTAAACGGAAAGCAGGTCGTCCGCGGTTGGGGTGGGAAGATGTCATAAAGAAAGATTTAAGGGAAATAGGAACTTCCTGGGAAGGTGTAAAAAGGTAGGTTTTGAACAGATTGGGATGGAGGAGGAGCTTGCGTATCTGTGTTGGCCTCAGGCGGCTTGGTATTGCTATGAGTTGTTAGTAGTAGTATTAATGACGGTTTTTCCTCATTTACAAGGCCAAAGGCTACAATATCCACAGAAGCACACTCAATCTGCGCTTAGAACATTTTAGATTTAGAGTAGAGGCGTTAACCTTCTTCTTCATCTAAGGAGTTTGGGGTTAAAAAACGAAATAGAGATTTAACTTACTGAATTATTGTAAGCTAATTTTTGCTTTACACATAAATAATTTCATTGACGTCTATTAGCAGCCATATAAAGTATAACTATTCAGGATATTAATGCTGATTGTAAATATGAAAGTGCAGTCTACTGTATTTCTGAAACTATAAAAAACATTCAGTAATTATCTTCTCAAAGTGGATCAACAAAAAAATGGTGCTTTCTCTGTTCAAAAGTAAAGATGGGGAATGCAGGTTAAGTATCTAATGTCAGCACAATATTCCTAAATAAATAAACCTCCCCACGAAATTAGTTGGCGTTTGCAGAGATAGAATTGAGAAGTCACATTCCAGATACCTCAATGTAACTTTCAGGAATATGTCAATGGCCCAAATTAGATCCTGGGAAGGGGGTTTGAAGCCCATACCTCCACTACTTTTCTACTTGTAATCATTATATTTTAAAGAAAATACTAACTTTGTTTTCCTTTGCTCCTCGTTGATCCCTTAAGGCGACCATCTGGGGTTGGTTGCAGTGTCATAGCCAAAGACATTGCCTCGTACTCTTCTGTATTTCTTTACTCTCCCATCTTGCAGCACATTGATGAGCATCGTTGCGATTATTATTTGTCCAAAACCAGGCTCGTAAATTGCTGGGAATTTGATTCGTATTTAATCTTAAGACTTACCTGACGTGTTGACCCGAACGTACAACATGCTTGACCTTGAACGTACAACGTACTTGGGAAAGGTACTTAACCTGACGTGTTGGCGAATGCTTGTGTGGGATATTTTGTTCTTAAATTTTTGTTTCGACTTTTGTCACCCAGGAAAAGACTTGACCTCAGAATTTTAGATGAAATCGACATTAGGGAGAAGTTGAATCGAATATTGCGCCTTTTTTCAACTTTAGTCGATTTTTTTTCTCCAAATTTCGGATATATCTTAGGAGGAAAGACTTACGGGCTCGAAGGCTCGTTGGTTCAATCTTGCACATTTGTGAATTATGTAGCACATTGTAGGGCTCCCTCCTGAAAAAATAAAAAGCAATCAAGTGAATTGTATGAAAAACACAAGACAGCACCGTATGGAAACCCTAGGAAAAAAAAAAAAACTTAAAAGTACTGTCATTCAAAGGGGGGGGGAGGGTGGCTTGGAATCAAAAACATGTGTCTCAGAATCACATGCGGTAACTTGCTGACAATATTGATATTTAGCAGAAGCGGCATTGGTCTTATAAACAAAGGCTGATTTCGCTGAAGTCAGCCATCACCTTGCACTGGGCTTTCTTCCTTTTTTTTAAATCGTCTTCATGTTCTGTTATTTTTTCCGTCTCAGGCTTTTAGCCTTTCACTATATTTACTAACAATAAGTTTATTGATCATTAAAGCTACAAATTTTATGAAATCTAACTTCTTTTAAATTCACAGAGACGGTGAAAAGACGAGTAAAGAGAATGGCGTACTAGCGAAGGACTAGGACAGAAAAATTTATTGTAAGTCACCTAATTTAAAAAGGTCCAGTCAGCCCAAAGGGACCGAGTGAGATGGAACTTCCCCCGTTCCCTTGCTAGTCCACCTCTGTATACCATGTGGTCCCGTAAGTAGTATATCCTACCCTCTTAAAAAACAAATTTATTTTCAGCCCCGGTTATTTTAGAAGACCTCTGAAAGATTAATAAGAATTGAAAAATGATAATTTACTAGGATCTGATGACCTTCTTACTACGTTGCTACAAAATATTGCAGGTGTAATTCCTGTACCACTTCTACATATAACTATATTATGTTTTTGTTCAGTTAAATTTTCTAGTTGATAGAAATTTGCCTGTGCAACCTAATAAAGAAGATAAATCTAATTGAAATAACCCTAGCGCTATTGTGATTTTATCACTGTCCTCTGTAGTCCTAGAGAATATTTTAAGAAGAAGGATTTCTGCTCATTGATATAGAATAAATTTGTCTTTACCAAATATCAGTTAGGATTTCGAGCAGGCCATCCGATAGAACAAGCGGTTGCAGCTCCTTAGTTGAATGACTACTACTACTAATAATAACTCACTGCAGCACCAAGGCGTCTGAGGCCAACACAGCTACGCATGCTCCTCCTCCGTCCTTATCTATTTAAAGCCTCCGTCTTCACATCCTCCCAAAAAGTTATAATTTCCCTTAAATCCTTCATTAAGACCTCCTCTCGCCCAATTCGGGTACGACCTACTTTTTGTTTGGCCCTAGATGGCTGGCTAAAATGACAAGCTTTGACAATCTGTCAACCTTCATCAACAGAACGCGTTCTGGCCATCTAAACCATTCTCTCATTATAACCCTAGAAAGCGGGATAGAACGAATTTTAAATACGGCTTACTGTTTGAAATACGGTCGTTTAGACAAGTACACAAAACGGTCCGTTGGCAATTCCTCGGGGAAACTAATAAATCCTCCCCCGTCTTTCGGAGCACCCACGTTTCAGAACCCTACTTGACCACCGTTATCACTGTAGCTTTCAATATTCTAATCTTGATTCGAAGACTTACCTTTCTGTTTTTCCACACTTTTTTCAACTGTGAAAAAACACCCTGGGCTTTGGTTATTCAACTTTTAATATCTTCACTTTCCACCATCTATACTAATAATACTACCTATGTAAATGAAGCTACTCGCATTATCAATCTTCTCTTTACCAAACATCACCTCTTCATCTTCACTTATTCCAAGTCTATGCGACTTAGTCTTCTTACCATTAATTCTTAAACCTATTCTTGAGACATGAACTCTCAAAATATCCAATAAATGATTCATTTTGCCAATATTTTCATCTAAAACACTCAAATCATCATCATAATTTAAGTCTAGGAGGGTTTTGCTTCCCCATTTGATTCTATGCTATCCCATAGCCTTTGCTGCGTTACTTAGGTCCTTCAAAACGATCTATATAAACGGGGAAAGAACGCAACGCTGCTTAGATCCTGATTAAATATGAAACCAGTTATTAACCTCATTTCCTACCTTAACTGCAGCAATATTGTTTTCGGGCACAGCACTTATCACTTTAATGTATTTATGGGGTATACCACACAAGGATATGACCTGTGGTAAAGCTCTTCTATCGGCTGAATCAAACGCTTGCTCATAATCTGTAAAACTAACGAATAAAGGGATCTGATGACTCAGGCACTTCTCAATTATTAATCTAAGAGTGAAAATACGGTGAACGCATCCTCTTCCCTTCCTAAAACCACACTGTTCTTCTCTAAAAACTTTATTTACAGCATTTCTACGTCCAAAAAGTATCATTATACTAAGTAATTTGCTTCCTACAGAAACCAAGCTATGCCTCTGTAGTTACCATACTCTCTTATCACCTTTCTTATATAGGGGTATAACTAAAGTTTTCCTAAAATCGCTAAGTACTTCCTTATTTTCAAAAATCATATTCATAATCTTCAGTAATTTATCTCTGACTTCATATCCACCATATTTTAAAAATTCATTTACCACACAATCAGCACCTGTGGTCTTATTATTTTTTAATCCTTTTAGTGCGTTAATGCCTTCTCTGCTTTCTTATGTCCCTTTTATTTTCATATGATCTATCTCTCAAATACTTCTTTTACAAGCCACTCATCTTCTCCATTAAGCTAAAGCATTTTCACTAATATTCTTAGATTTGTTTCTAACTCTCCTCTCTAAGACACTATCTGTTACTTCGCTAACTATTTTCCTAAAATTATTCTATCCATATTCTACATTGTCCAATTTTTGACTCTTTAGTTTAATGTTCAACTGACTCTTAAATTCTCATTCTGGAGTCTGCCTTCGTCATAACTTCTCAGAAGGTAGTTATCCCTTCTAAATTTAAGCTTTAGATTAACTCTACACACTGTTAGATGGTGATCTTCACTTTTTAACATCAATAACAGCACTCCTATAGACACCAGTATCTTATATCGAATATCAATCCTGTCAGTCATCTGCTTACAATAATATAATCAATGAGTTTGGTAGCCCGTAAGTACCATGTTAACTTATGAGTCATTTTATAACCAAATACTGTATTGATTATAACTAGATTGTTATGCCTACAAAATTGCAGCAGTCTATAACTGTTACTATTTCCTTTTCCAACACCAAATTCACCTAGGTTTGGATACCGGCTGTTCCAATTTTTACTAACCTGAGGATTAAAATCCCCTAATGAAAATACCACATTTCTGCCATGAATCCTGTCTATTTGTTCCTGTAGCAGTAAGTAAAATTCATCTGAGTCGATATCTGCATCAGTCGGTTCTACAAGGGTATATACTACTATGACTGATACTTTGGACTTTTGGTCATAAAATGAACAACTAGGATTATATTATTGATGTCTAGGTCGATTCAAAAGTTGATTTTAATTACAAATTTAGTTAACCAGTGGGTAACGCAGCATTTCAGCGACTCATTTCATTCGTGGAAGCTGAGATTCAGGCTGTTTCAGGGCAACGTTTGGTATGTTCTCACTTAGTCCTAGGAAGATCCAAAGTTAACTACAGAATTAGAAAAATTTCTTACTGCCTTTGAGAATAATTGCCTTCACCAGATCCTAAGCATCCGCTAGAAAGACTATGTCGGCAACGACAAAATCCGTGCCCAAACTGGCAACCAAACAATGCCTCAGTTGTGGAAAAAGGAACATGATGATACCTTGACAATATCCTCCACATTCTAGACTATAGACTTCTCAAATATACTCCTTTAGCGGTAAGCAAGAGGAACAAGTCACCGAGGAGGACCAAAGAATGGGCTTCGTAAGACGTACGGATCTTAATCTAATACAAAATTGGAGCCCCTGGCATAAAATTTTTCCAATATCACGCTTTGAACAACCAAGTTTTCATCTCATTCCTGGGATGGTGGAAATATACGCAGCGGTTCACCTGTGAGACGATTGTATGCTAGTCACCGAAAACCTGTGGGCTTCTGGAGGAACTGAGGTCTTAGATCTAAGCGTTATCTTCAACTGTTTAGTACCAAAATTTATGAAAACTTGGTTGTTCAAAGCGTGATATTGGAAAAATTTTATGCTAGGGGCTCCAATTTTGTATTAGATTAAGATCCGTACGGTCGAATCATATCACCTACATTTTTTCTTGGTTCTTCGATATTTTTGAACTCATATGGACCATTTACTGTAAAACTTGAAAGGGGATCAATGCATCTTGTAAAACACAGTATTTCATTTTGGGATTTAAAAATAATTTATTACTTTTTGGATGCATTTATTTAAATTACTGTACAATCATATATCTAATTACTTATCGGACGCACCTAAAAGCACAACAAACATTCAAAATAAAACAGTGGGAATACTTGGCAATCTTGTAAATCGAAATTTGCAACTTAAAAATGCATCGGACAGAGAAATATTACTCTCTTTTTTCAATGTTATGAGTATGAGATGTAAATATTTAAATATTGTAAAGTAATTACTAAAGTAATTATTCCTATGAGAAATCCCTGTTGATTCAGCCTCCTTCATGGTTTCTTTGGCATTCTTAAGCGTATCGACCTTTTCCTGTTAATTCTGAAAAAGTTAGGCTTTCAGTTATATACTTAATACTGCTAATCAGTGTCGTTACTAGCCAAAATGTTGGGGGGGGGGGGAGCAAGAGATTTTACCGTCTGGCTGGTCATTTTTACCGACTGTTTTTTGTCAGTATAATTAGCATAATGTCTGTTTCGAATATAATACGGAAATTCACTGCACGAGTCAGTAAAACCGCTGTATTTACCAACCGAGATTCAGATTTCGGTACATATTAGCCTATGTCACTATTTTAATGCTGATTATTTAACCAAATAGAAAGTTATGGCACCATCTGTAAAATCATGGCAGGAGTCGGTAAAACTGCTGTGTTTACCGATCAAGTTCAAAATTTCTATAGATGACATGTTAGTATTGTCGGGGTCTTTATTCAACCGAACAAAGAATTTTAGCGGCAACGGAAAAATTGTGGCGCAAAGTGCCACAATTTTGCCGATTTTTTTTACCGAGTGACCTAAAACATTGGTGGGGGGCGTCCCCCCATGCGTGACGGCCCTGCTGCTGCTTACAAATAATCACACATTGGTATAGGAAGAAATGTGTCACTTGGAACCAGTCTTAGGTTCTCAGCATCCCAGCCCAAGGTTCCCTGCAGGGGAGGTAAGACGTAGCATTTGTCCCTTTTCATCCCATGGAAGCCCAGAAATTCACAAACTTTAGTAGGTTTCGAAAAAATATTTTAATTTTCAGGCAAAAAGGCATTATTTTTCAAACGCCTCCCCCTTTAACAATTTTTGGAATGTTACCATCCTCTAAAAGAATTTCGGTACTTGTGCATTATAGACTGTACAAGGAAACCAGACACGAAACCCGTCAAACGGCTATTTGCAAGAGATAATTGGATTGCAAAGCATGGTTTCTCATTAAGTTTACAATATTTAAACGATTTTTTCGGAGGGGTTTAGGGGGTAAAAAGGTACCTAGGTTAGGTTAGATATTTAGTATATGCTATGCTGTACCCCCCCCCCTAATGTGCAAATACATAGCCCAAATTGGTTTCTAAACTATTATATTTCCATCCTATTTTATTTTATTTCATTAGCATTAACCAAACTTGACTTCTTTCGTGTATAGCGCTGGTTTTGTTATAGTGCACAAGTACCAGAATTTATGCAAACTGTGTTAAAGGTGCTACCAAAAAGGACTATGCCTTAGCTCCCCATGTCCCTCTCGGGAGTTTATAGTTGCACAGATTGGTAATCTAATCAAGTTTTCAAAATCAAACAAGAGAGCTGTTGAGAGAAGCAAGTTCTTTATTTCTCTTCTATGTAGAACTGTTCCATTATATGACTCAACACGGGGCTAGTTTAGAGAAGTGAGACTGCTCTTTTGGTAGAGGCCTCATCGGAGTAAAATGAAAGGAGTTACCACCTCCTGGAAATACTGTTAGTGGGAATTGCGCACATCTGTTGCTTGATATGTCCTTTACTCTTTTTCTCATCGCTTGGCCTGGGGAAAATCGAACAGTCTACACTACTATATCAGTCAGTTCAGGTTTCGATCTTAAACTGTGTGTATCTTGTTAAATTAACTATCAGTCAATGTATGGATTTAAGTCTGAATTTTGTGCTATCGGTATGAAGCAATTGACTTAATCCTGTTATTAACAATGCGATTTCGTTTTATTCATAGAAAGAATTTACTTTTCATTTACCGTTGGTTTTTATACATTTGAAAAAAAAGATCGTTCTAGTATATGGGCTCTTCTAAAGAAAACGCTATTATAACAGCATCAAGTATTTTAAGTAGCCTATAGATAGCGAGTGTATCGCATATTGTGCGATTTTTTCAATTTTGTCAAGGTGATTATAAAAAGGTGAACATAGGCCCTAAATAGCCTAATATTAAATAAAAAAAAATGATTTAAAAGCCTGATCAAAAACGGAAAGACAGATGAAATGTGAATAATTGAAACTTGTTCCATATTACAAAGTAAGAGTTTTATCACTTTTAATGTTTAGTTTTGCATTTAGCCTAGGGCTATAGCTGGGCCAGTTGAGGGGGAGGGATGAATTGTCATAAACACGATAATAAACGTCAAAAAGAGAATAAAATTTTTAATAATATGGTGCTAGGCTAGCTTATTTGTTTGTAGTGTTTCCTTCAAATTAAATTAGGCATTTATTTGGCTGGTAGACTAGCCTAATGGAAACTCCCAGCGTTTTGACTAGCTACTGCAATTTGGGTAAATTTTCGGCAGTTCATATTATTGACTTATCAAAAAAGGCATCGAGGATAATATGAACTGCCGAAAATTTACCGCAATTTGAATAGGCTAGGCTACCTTGCTTAAACCTGAATACAGAATCGCTCTAACTTCCCAAATATTTAACAATGCTATCAACAAAAACAGGCAAATAAAATATTGCTCTAGAGTTTTATCGACAGGGCGATGATACGCGTAATATTTTCTTAGGGGGGGGGACTAGGCCTTGGTTTATTGGGCTCAGCCTGATGCCGTGTGTAGACTACTATCAATGAATAAAGTGTTTCTTTAAAACAGTTTTTTGGGGTGGCTCTAACCCCTTAGCCCCCAAATAGCATGTGCCTATGAACTGTGCTATATAGCCTACGCCTAGAATCAAACCAAAAGACTTTCTGCTCCGTTCCTGTCCCCAAACAAAAATAAACTCAGGGCAAGTGCCTGGACAAAAGGCCTGTAATCCATCGTGTATGGTCAATGTTTGTTACTTGTAAATTTTTACCAAATCATATTATTGACTTGTGAATAAAGTAAACATACCACTCAGTGCCTTTTTTTATGCTCTTTTCAAATATAATAATCATTTTGTTTCCATCAAGTGGTATGTCTACTTTATTCATAAGTTAATAATATGATATGGTAAAAATTTACCGTTTGTTAACTACTTAGACTTTTGACAAATAAAACATTTTTTTTCTCCTCGGCCTTTCTCCCTCTCTCCCCCCATCTCTCTCTTTTTAAAGGTGTTTTGTCATATAAGTTATATTTGTTTCTCTTAGAAACAATATTGTATATCTTATTTTTTAAAACAAAAAATTGTCAACTCTTCCTACTGTTATCGGTTTAATCTTGCCTTATCACGGGAGCCGGCTTTTACCCCAACCATCCCCCCACCCCCATCCCACAAGATACCCCCTCCCTGCGGCTGGTTGGTCTCAAATCACTTTTGACTTATGAAAAAAGGACTATAATTTACAATTTCTGATCGAATGAGCACCCTCCGAAGTTTCTGCGACCATGATGTGGAGCTGGGAATGAGGAAGGTGAAGTCCCTTTCCTATACGAAATAAATTCTGCTCATTTTTGGGGTTTACTGTTACTCTTTACTTTCATAATAACAGCTTAGACCAGAAATATTCCCAGAAATCAAGAGGGATTAAATATCAATTTCACATTTTGATGTGTTGAAAAATTGTACCCCCCTCCCGAAAAAAGTAACCCCCAAACAAAAGTCCTAGGATACGGCCCTGGGGATTATATATGAATTTCTATCTCCACCCTCCCCTCCTCTCTCCCTTAGACCTAATTATGTATTTATTTGAAGACTCAATAAGAGTTGGGATGTTTTGGTATTAAAATGCACCGTTTGAGACATCTCCCTCCCTCTCTTACTACAAAACAGTCATAGAACCTCATTGTAGAGGTTTAAAGCCCTTGTATGCACATGTTTGAAATTATAAAACAAAAGAGAGTTTACCTAAGATAGTAAAATTTGTTTAGATCTTAAAAATATTTTGGCTAGCTAGAGGGGGGGGGGGAGAGATTCCTCAAAGGGTGCATTTTAATGCCAAAACATCCCAACTCTCATTGGGTCTTAGGATAAATACAGAATTAGTTCTAAGAAAGAGAAAAGAGGAGGGTGGAGGTAAAAACTGCACCAGGGCCGTATTCATGACTTGTTTTAAGGGTTTATTTTTTCGGGGGGGGGGGACAAAAAAACTTTAAGACGCATCAGAAATATGAAAATGTTATTTGATTTCGGTAAATATTTCCGGTCTACGCTGTTATTATGAAGGGAAAGAGTAACACTAAACCCCCGAAATGAGCAGAATTTATTCCGTATAGGAGAGGGACTGCCCCTTCCTCATCCCTACCTCCGCCTCATGGTCGTAGAAACTGCGGAGGATGCTCATTCAGTCAAAAGTGGTTGGAAACAACCAGCCACTGGGGGTATTTTCGAGGGTATTTTCTGGGGGGTTATTTTCCACGGAGGGGGGGGCGTTATTTCCCGTGGGGGATATTTTACAGGGGGTATTTTCTGGTGGGGGATAAACGCCTGGACCCCTTTTCAACATTATGTGGAGAAGGCGTGTACGCATTGGGGTGGGAGGCTTTTGGTATGACCGTAGAAAGCTCAAAGTTTTAGGATTTTCCCCAAGAATTCTCTCTTTGGTTCTCAAATCATGCACATTGAAAATATTTGTTATTTTCCTTGAATTTTAATCTTTCAGATTTTTCATCTTTATTTTCAATATGGTTATTATATTTTCTATTGTTTAAATTTTCGAATTTGTAATCATGTTGCCGAGCAAATTTATTGATTGGCTCAAAGCCTTAAATAAAAAATTCAGAATATACTTTAAAAATAAAAAATCTCAAAAATAAGACCAAAGACATGTTTAAGAACTTCGCATAAAATTGGTACGTTTCTTCTTCTTTTTAGTAAAACAGAATCATAATAAAACATGCTTGGGCAAGTCAAAACAGATATATTCTTTTTTTTTTGGGGGGGGGGGGTGGGGGCAAAAACGTAAACAGCTAAAACAACCGGGATCAAACAGACAAGGGCGGATCCAGGATTTTTTTTTTGGGGGGGGGTTACTAATTTTTGACTTTCGGGGGTGGTTACTAATTTTTGACTCAGTTTTCGACTAATTTTACTGATTTTTACCTAGGTTTTACTAATTTTCGACTTATTTTCGAGTCGGTCAAAAATTTCGGGGGCGGGTTCAAACCGGGTAACCCCCCCCCCTGGATATGGCCTTGCAAACAGATGACTTGTGAAGCTTTGTTTACTGAACTCATACAAAAAAAGAATAGGTGACTACCATATTTTCCCCTACTATATATATATTATATATACCCATATATTATATATATACAATATATTAGTTGTGAAAACGCTAAGTTAAAGAGTCAGCGAAGTGCTTCGAAAATATACATATGGAGCGGACTTAGCCGTTTTGAGTTGTTAACGCCTCACTTATTAGGCTAATAAGTCAGCATCGTTTATGGATTCGAAAAAAAAAATCACACATCCTTCAAAACCCAGGAAATCCTTCAAAACGCTCGAATAGCTTCAGTGAGACTCAGTATAGCTGGCATTGTCAAAGTTCCATGCTTAGTTGAAGATCGTTTATTCAACTAAGATTGCTTAACAAAGATGTATTAAAATTAGATATTTTCTAATATTTCTATGAAAATAAAGAAAGGCATCTTTAAAGAATGTTTACTTTTCTCCAACGTTGATCTTATTTCTTGGGTGAAAAAATAATGTCACAAAATTTTCAATTCAAATCATAGTGAATTAGCTTAGATATAAAAAAAAATAAACCACACTTATGGGTGTTTGAGGATTAGTGTCTTGATATTTTATTTTATAAGTAAGATTTTATTCACGAAGCGGCTTTCATGGTACACACACCAGGCATATAAAATTAATGCTTAAAAATCATAATTAAATTTTAAAAGTTGTTTTATTGCATGTAAAGAGTTACGTTAAAACTTAAAAAAAAATCAAAATCACCCTTAACGGTAAACCCAACATATTAAATGCCAATTTGCTATTTACAAACGTTTTACAAGTTTAAAAAATAGAAATGTTATACTTTTTTAACATAACTATCAAAAATGTATTGTTTTCAGTAATGTGTGCTTTAAGTTACGACTGGAGATGAGGGGGTTAGAGCCCCCTCCCATGGAGAGAAAATTTTACTCTTTTTAAGCTTAAATGTCGCTCCGGGCTTGCATTTGAAAGTGAAGTTCTTTTTTCCTTAAATTTAATTTTTGTTCGTTTCCATGCAAGTATTTAGTATTTGTTTCTCCCATAGACGAGAGGGGTTACCCTGTTTGTGAAGGCAGACCTTTCACTTTAAATTCTAATTTGTCATTTTTGCTTTACTGGAAACAGAAAATAGTTACAACGGGTTACTTTTTTAGGGTTTTAGTGTTCGGCCATACATTTGGAAACGCTGCGTTCGGATAGCAAGGCTGTACCCAGGGGGAAGGGGTACCGAATTTGACCCCCCCCCCCATGAAATTTTTGTCCGACTTGTAAAAACGTGACAAAAATGCATAGAAACAAATTTTTGATACATTTTAAACATGTTCACCCCCTTCCTCCCCCCCCTCCACCCGAAAAAGTAATCCCCCAGCAAAGATATTGAATACGCCCTTGTCGAATAGCATTAAATAAGCACGAGCTTCGCAAGTAAATCACTAAAATTCATATTTTGGTAGAAAGGGACTTGAAAGCTTAGCTAAAGGTTTTCTGATATTCTGAATTCTATAGTGCAATTTTCAGCAAGATCACTTACCCTTTTGTGGATGCCCTACTTCGTTCTTTTACTAAGATTGTGCCAATTTTCTTATGCTAATAACTTTATGAGTAACTTTAAACTTAACGAACTGTACATATTTAGAGTCACCATGAAAAGTATATTCTTTGATGTATTTATCATGATATTCTCCTTTTGTAAGTTTCTGTTACTATCGGCACTGGTCGCTTTTTACCTACTCATTGCCACAAACTGTTGGATATTGCTCTTTGCTTCTCTCTGAAAAATATTTTTTAAGGAAAAACCTTTGATTTCTAGGTCGGAAGATTATGGAACCAGTTGCTTATGCTTCTATGACTTGCCATGTTTCACACTGAAGTGTGTTCTCTAAAATATAGTATTTGTCTTGGCAAAGAGTTGAATCGAAACTGGTAAAACATTCATCAGATTCTTGTTGATTGATTCAGAGAGGAACATTGCCTTCAATAATTTTGAATTTGTTGGCTAAAGTCTTAACGTCTTTGTTGAAATAATAGATGCATACAAATAAACGAAAAGTAAGGGAACCACTCCCTTGATTGGGTCAAGGCAAAATCTAACCATGAGTTACTTTTTCGCTCTCACATATCCTGCAACAGTGCCTAGCCGGAATCTCATTTAGAGTGTTCAACTCATTTCAACGGGAAGGGGGGGGGGGGCACGATCTTGTTCATGAGGGGCAGGGTTGCCTACATTTTGACAGGTTAAAAATTAATCTCGTCTTCAATGTGAAAGCTCCGTTAAAAATGCTAGTTGAGATTTTTGTTTTATTATTATGGAGCCTTGACTTTCAGAACGCTCCTCTGGCTAATCCATAGTTCTTTAAGCGAATGACCCTTGATTCTTCATTCTCTCCTGAAGAAATGCACAAAAAAGAAAGGTAAATAGGACGTTGAAGATCTGCTGGAACTTTAGTATAACCTTATAGAAACTACTTGCGCCATAAAAAGCATTATGTTATAGGTTCAAATTTGAAAAAAGTAAAAATTCCTAGTGATACAAGGTAAAATAAAAAAAAATCGTACAAATTAACATGCAGGATATATCAGGAGATCTAACTAACGTAATTTTTTTACTTGGGGACTAGATTGATTTTTCTGTCGTATCAATCACTCATAGTTGTTGGTTTTTTATTATTTCACAAACACTACAAAATCTTAAAAAAAACAAAAAAAAATGCGACTACATTTAGTTCTATATTGTCGTTGAAATATTAAGCAGTCGTTGATAATCAGCAGTTGAAAATACTATGAATCCTAAAAATAAGATGAAACGAGATGAACAAAACAGAAAAATCTTGTGAAAGTAAAGAGCAAAATTGAAACTTAAAACGGACCAAAACTGTTGCTTCTCAACCTTTGCAACATATATCTTTAAAATCAGTGCAAATAAATACTTACTGCTGATATCTTCCTACATTTTAGGATATACAAAACCAGAACTTACTGAAAACACAAACTATGATATAGTTAACTTTTACTAAAAGTTTAAATTCTTTTAAAGCCTCTAGCGAAAAAGCGCTTGTAACCAAACAACGATTAAGTGGCCTAGAGAAATAGAAGGCTTATTTATTAGGCACATCAATATTCGCACCAGACGTGATAATCATGGTTGCAGCAGTAGCTGCAACCTAGTAAAGAGTGAACCACAGCCCATAGTAACCAAAAGTTAAAACACTATCTGACTGATTCAGGAATGGTAGCTATTATTTCGGTTCGTCTTAAAAGTAAAAGTTTATTGCCAAAATAAATTTATGGTGATTTCAAAAGAAGCCTGAAATCCCTCGAAAATGGCGTCAGGTTAAAACGAAAATTGTACCATTGGATTCAGCATGGTCGAAAACCTTGTAGAGGTTCCAGTTCTATCGGGTTACCAGAACATCATAGAGAGATGCTTAATGGCTCATTCAAAAGCTATTTCTAATATCTACATGCTTTTTATAAATTTCATCATCTGCAAGTGCCAAATGGCACTAAACATGACCGTTATTGTGCCTTTTTTCAAGGGGTGGGGCTAACAAAACATCATAGACAAATCTCGTAAGTAACCTTACTCCTTCTCAGCCTGCTTATGGCTTCTCTAAGCCTGGTATGAGCAACATGTTAGATAATAAAAAGTAAGTGAAGTTCATGCTTTCGTGATGATAAACATTAGTTTCGTGACTGAACAGATGTGTTTATCCATGCGAATATCCGCTGCTAAAATAGACAATTCGAGATAATTCAGAAACCTCTCCTGTATGTGGAATCGTTGTTTTGCGGATGGAGCCGATATCCACGAAGCATGCGTAGAAAGAATCTTTCTTAGAAATGTCGCTTCATTATTTTATTTTTTTTTATAATGACAACGATAAAATTGGCACCGCACAAAAGAAACGTTTTATAAGAACGTCTTATATTGTTTCAATAAAGAAATAATAGCATGGATTATTCACAGTTTCGTCTATTCTCTTTGAGGATGGGAGGTCCAAATATAGCAAAACGTATTAAAATATATAACATAGGCTTATATTAAGGTAAATCCAGATGCTGTTAATGTAACTATCAGTTAGAATTTTACTTTGAATATGACTGACTAACGATTGGATTGAAAGATCAACTTTAGCGTAAAGAGCGAGGCGTTGAGGCGGGGACCGCCCCTTTCATATACGGAATACTTTCTGTTCGTTTTAAGTTTTAGTGTCGCTCCTTACTTTCAGTTAAAAAAAACAAACTTGTTTTGTTTTTACTTAATAGCTTCTAAAGGTGATCATTCAAGTGCAAGTTAACTTCGCTCGGATCCGCCTGCCTTTACAAGTTCAATAGAAAATTGTGTCATATTCACTGCTGTATGGTATAGGGTCACAAAGTCAAAATTTTACCACAGAAGGGTATCAGGCATGTTTTTCTATATAGCCACGAAAGGAAGTTCTTAATTTTTCTATATACCCCTTTTATGCCATAATTACTTTAATTAGGATCTTTCGGACCTATCTTAGGTGGGGGACAGCCCCCTCCCCCTCAACCACTCCCATTTGTAATATGGTATATGTTGTAATAATTTTTTACGTAAAAAATCTCAAAATAAGCGAATTATAAAGGGGAGATATAAGATATTATACAAAAACCCGAGTATATTAAAGATTTTGAGGAGGGTAAAATGGAAATGGACAGACGTCCTTATGACTGATTGTTTTTGGTCTCATAGTCAATTTTTTTAAGTCGTCTGTAAAGACTTTCGAAAATTGGGATGGCTGGTAACGAGGTGACAAACTAATTTTCCTTTTCCTTTTCGCTCAAGAGAATCTTATCATCTGATTTTGTATCTTCTAGATTGCAATCTTTAGACGATTTTCGTTATTTAAAATTCTAGCTTTGAGTACTAAAGATTGACACTGGGCCGTGACCCAATGTTAGTCGAAATGACAGTAAAATCATCAGAATGGACTAAATTCCGCGAAAATTGGCGCTACGCGGTTGCAGAAATAGCGAACGATTTTGGAGCAAGCTGGAATCAAGTTCGAAACATTTTGACTGAACATTTACAAGGAGGGAGGTAATTTCACCAGAATTTTTCTTCCGCTCAAGTACAGAAGACAGTTTAAGCGCTTGAGCACAATGCAGTGCGTGGAAAATGATCCACGTTGACATAGATGTCTCTTGAGGTGGCAATCGAATTATTGGCATGCGGAGGGAATAGAAAAAGGGACATGTGCAACCTTTCATGGCTGACTTTCTTAAAATTTTTGCTGATGTTCTGAATAGATAAACACATTGAGACTTATCCAAACAAAATGTTTCGTCGTCAACCTCAAGTTTATGGCACATAGTATTATAGTAACATAACCGTGTGGCTTTTTACTTTTAGTCAAATATGTCGTGCATGGCTTATGTTATGCAACGTTTTCAGTCCTATATCCAGCATGATGCATCTGTAGCTGGTTTAGCTTATTAAGTATGAGGCTAGTGGCTTGGGAATTGATTTCTTGTGTGTTTTGTTTTCTCCCCAAATTAGCCGATTTCTTTCCTATTTTTGTAACAATATTATTTCTGCTTCACAGTTCTACTTCTGCTTCACTTGTAGTAAAAAAAAAAAAAAACAATAGAAAACCTTAAAATATTTGATTTGAATTAAAGCTCGGATAAATATACTATATCCATTCGAAGGATAGGTAATTGGTCATCAATGGATCAACTGTTATCAACAAAAAGTTCAATACAAATTATTGTGTATACAAAAAAAACAATTAACCTAAGTTAAACCAAATTGAGCTGCTATTTGAGCTGATTTTTGTTGTTGTTTCTCAATTATGTACGTTTCATTAATTTTAAATTAACTCATTATAATTCTAAATTGTAAAGTTTAATTGTAAGTATTTTCTAATTTGTAAGTATTTTCTTTTACGAGCTATTATAGACTAGTTGAGGCATTGCACCAGACAGGAAAAAGAAAAAACTAATTGTAGTTTACACATTTTGTGTGGCCGAGGACCTTGAAAAAAGATAGCCTGCCCCTTCCTTGAACACACAGTTCTAATTCTCCTAACCCCCTCCCAAGACACATTTCTCCTTAAAGTTCCAGCTGTATCCTAGTGCCGCGAGCCAAAACAAGGTGTACTTAACAAACTTTGAATGAGCTTCGCCCCCCTTTTATGAAACCTACTGACCATATGCAATCTATAATGATATAGTCTCTTGCCTTTAGGCATCAGGCATGAAAAAGAAAAATGCACGCTCTCTTGTGAGCATTTGAAAACCAACTGACTCTGTCTAGGTTATAAAAGTTTCCAGAAAAACTATTACCTGTGCTAAATTAGATCAGGGATTGGTTGAGTGTTACGGAGACTTGCTGGTTATCATGGACTTAACAACCCAACTGCCCTGCTTATTTTTGCCCTAAGAAAATAGTTTCTGGCAAATGAGCTTTCTTTTTCAAGCAAACAATTACATAATGCTTAGGTTTTTTCGGTTTAATGAACGTGTTTTAGTCTTTTTTTAAATATTCAGTCACATTTCGAAGAGAGAGAGAAAGAGAAATAGAGTGAGAGAGATAATCATTTTTACGGACAGCTGAAAGATAAATTGTTGATGCGCCTTTTCAGCTTAGTAGAATATTAGTTCTGGTATTAGTCCTTGGTATTGGCTGGTATTAGGTTGATACAAGTTATTCTTCGTCTTCTTTATTATTTTCTTGCTTTTTTGGGAAAATAGAAATTACAGAGCTTCAATTTTCATGTATCGAGAAGAGGACCAGGTTAACTTTTTGAGGCTTCTTGTGTATTTTTGAAATAAATCAAATTATGGAATAAAAAATCGTGTTCAAATAAACCAGACTGGTTCCTTACTCCAACCTCCTACCTATGAAAGGGCTACGTCCAACCTCCTACCTCATCCAACCTATAACCTCCTACCTACCTCCAACCTCCTATGAAAGGGCTTTTTTCATTTTTTTTTAATTTTATTTTATTTTGGGTAGCCAAAGGTAATTGATGAAAACAAGGTATACCACTATAAATTACCAAACTACAAAAAATACAATTCCCGGTTTTGCAGGGCGCCCTTCCGCCATAGGGCACCCCTTTCACCGTGAAAATACTTTAATAATACATACACAAATATTTTTCTTGAAACCTTGTTCTCAATCAACTGTACATCAAAAACATACAAAAAATATACATACAAAAAAAACACACATAAACTTCTGAATTCTTTTTAATACCCTTTTGGCTACTCAAAATTCATACCTTAACCATCAAAAAATAATTTAAATTCTTTTATCATAATACTAACTTCATTACCTCAAATTTATATGATATTTAAAATTTAAAACTATTTATACTTTATAACCATTAAATAAAAAATTTCCACTTTAAAACTCAATGAAAGGGCTTTTTAACGAAAATTACTGATTTTGTTTCACATGAAAAGCTACTTTTCAACATCTTTCTAATGTCATTTATCGCCACTTATATTGATAAAATCTTGTTCCGGAAAAGAATAAATTTGATTTTTTCTTTCTTAAATTATCATCATTCGCTTATTTATGCAATCAGACAATCTTTTATCATGTCCAATTTGTATTCAAAGCAAAACGTTGCAAGCTTGATTTGAATTACAATTTGTCCCTCATCCTAAGATCAAGATTAGATTTTCTTCATAAGGACCAGCATACTGTTCCCTTTGTAATGAGAAAGGACTTTTTTTGTCGACCTGCTCTTAGACCTACAATCAGTACTTTACATTTTACTTGACATATTTTTAGCCACTATATATTAACATTGTTTTGGTTACTTTTCTCTTCTTCCTCCCCTAACCGCTAAAGCCTATTGCGTCATTTGCGCTTTACTGAAAACGAATTATGTTACAAATATTTTCTTCTATAAAAACAACATTGAGAAAAAATAGATAAAAATTACAGTGAGTAAAATCTTGAATTGCTGAGTTTCTAGGAATTATTATCATTATATAATAAATATTTAGTTTAAGTTAATTCGTTCTTTGTCATCTTGATTATTATAGTGATTTATTTTTTATTAGTTGTCGTTGTTTTGAACAACAAAAGCACACTGTTCAAGATACATATAGTTTTCAGTAAAAAGCAAACGATGCAATAAGCTTTAGAAATTTACGGTTAAGGGAGGCGGAAGGAGGAAGTAGCCAAACTCCTGTTTGTAGTAAATTTGTTTGTTTTAAGTTTAGCTTGAATATTCAATTTAATTTTCAATCGTATAAGATTTATTTATTCATCTATATTTGTACCTGTTATTTTTATGTTTGCTATGATCTTTTATTTTAATTTCCGTCCGTTTTGGTTTTCACTTGTTCTTAAATAGTAATTTCTAGTCGTTTTGAGTTTGAATTATTATAAGAATTTATTTCTGCTGGCGTTATGTTTAATTAAAGGCTCTTTATTTGCTTTTCTTTGAAAAAAAAATGTTTGTTGGAAAGTTTTTTTTTGTTGATTCTATCAGAAAACTTGACTATAAGAATAAACCAGACCTTCCAATATGCCATACAGAATAAGCCAGATCTTCGCTGGTTCTCAACCTAGGAAAAGCGCGTATTGCGAAAAACAAACAAGCATAGTTGTTGGACCTGCATTAGTTTATAAATATGAACACCATACTCAAGCCTCCTTTTTAACAATCAAAAATAAGAAACAATAGAAACAGTCGCAAAAATATCTATACCATGCTCTAATTTTTTGGTATATTTTCTGTATATTCAAAAGTCAAAATTACATTTTTGGTGAAAGATACCGATCGAGCTTTGACGAGTGTCACAAGCAAAGTGCAAGCCGACATTTTGGTTAAAACATAAGGAGGAATTGACTAAGTTGGAACCTGGAAAAACTGTTTAAAAGTTGACTTTTCGTATGGTTGACGTTGACTCTCTAAAGTCTACTCAATTTTGACTTAACATCAAAGGTGACAGCCAATTATGGCTGTCACCTTTGGCCTGAAAATAATAACTGAAAAGATAATACTGGGACCTGAATTCACAAAACTAAATTCTTACGTTTCCTTGCGCGTCGGGGGGGGGGGAAGGGGTTCAGAATACGACCTAAAAATAATGGTTTCTACGATTTCCCCCACAGTACCCTATACATTGTCACGTAATTTGTCTGGCTTTGGTATTTGAATAAGTAAATTTGATCTGGCTATAACTTTTAAGCCTCTTTTGAGATTAAATTTTTTTTTTCTTGTTGCCGACGTAAATGGTTCCTATTGCTAATTTTTGGTTTCTTTTTTTTTGTCTGAACCAAACGTGGATTTTTATTCATTATACACTGTTGAATTCCGCTTGCTTATTTTACTCTTGCCTACTGTGGGCAGGCAACGAGCCTACATACGCTTGCCCACTGAAATATCATGATTTTTCTCGATATTTCTGTATAAGTTTCAAACCATGATCCTGTTTTGTCCTGTTCTGAGGAATGTGCCAAGCCTAACTTCCCATGTTTTAGGCCATGGATATGAGCTCTTAGATATTTTCACTCGTTCCCCGTTTCTATAAGTTCTAGCTACTCGTAAGATGTGATTTACATTGATTGGTTCCGTTCCCTGACTCTAGTTTCAAAACTGGTTAGTTAAGAAAAAAAAATTTCATCTGATTCCGTGTATTTCTCTGTTTATGACCGGCTTTTTTTCTAATCAACCATCTAATCTAGGCCTATCAGACAGATTTGGGACTTTGGCCAAAATCATTGCGTCTTTTTCTTTTTCCAACAGGACTTAGGTGATTTTCCGTCTTTTGATTTAACGGGCAATATCCATTTTGGGCAGATGTTCAGTTGGATTAGCAGACGTCTTTTGAACTCCCGTTTTGTTGCAGGCAGCCGCGTGTTGTTTATAAGTTGGAAACCCGTGCGTGTATTGATTTGCTCGAGATGATTTTTGCTAGCTGTCTGAATTAGTGCTATTTTGGCAGTGGTTCCATGGAGTGATATTCAAATTTTGATGTACGACTAACTTGGTGAGTTTTGACTTCTTTTCTATTTTTGATTGTGATAAACTACACATTGTTTTACCGTTTTGTCGACTCCTTTAAGCATTCTTAAAGGACGTTCCAACATAGTCAAGGCAGGGCATTATGCTCTTTTATAATTCAAGAATCGCTTCTAGGGCTAATTGCATCTTGAGCCCTTAAAAGGGGCCCCGAAGGTATTTTATATGAATAATGAAAGAGCTTAAAAAACATCAAATGATGTTTTCACTTTCATCCTAGTTAAATTATATGGCCAACTTTAAATTTACCATGAAATTTAGCCGGTAAAGTTCTACCAAATCATATTGAGTTAGGACTAAAGTGAATACACCATTCGATGCCTTTTTTATGCTGATTACGAATATAATAATCATTTCTATCGGAAATTAATTCAGCCCCCCCCCTATATATGCCAATTCAGGGTTAGGTTAGGTATATATAGGGGGGGGGGCTGAAATTCATTTCCGATAGAAATGATTATTATATTCGTAATCAACATAAAAAAAGGCATTGAAGGGTGTATTCACTTTAGTCCTAACTCAATAATATGATTTGGTAGAACTTTACTACCAAAACTTTACCATTAGATGCCTTTTTTTAAGCTGATTACGAATATAATAATCATTTCTATCGGAAATGAATTTCAGCCCCCCCCCTATATATGCCAATTCAGGGTTAGGTTAGGTTGGGTTAGGTATATATAGGGGGGGGGGCTGAAATTCATTTCCGATAGAAATGATTATTATATTCGTAATCAACATAAAAAAAGGCATCGAAGGGTGTATTCACTTTAGTCCTAACTCAATAATATGATTTGGTAGAACTTTACCATTTAACCACCCTCACCCCTAATGTGCAAATATTAGGGGCGTTTTTTCACTCGTCAATGTGCTAAGATCTAACATCTTTTGTCAGAAAACGCTTAAAAGTGAAATCTTTGAACAAAGACCTTACATCTTTGGTCGTTTTTGTGCAAACGTCTTTCATCATTCTGCTCTGATCAGCGGTCTGAGAACAATGATGAGTACAGTGTTTCCACTTTTGTTTTCAAACAATCTGTGAAATCTTGACGATTTTCGGGAGAAAATCGGGAGATGGTTCCCAGGATTCGGGAGAAAATCGGGAGATGGCCCTCAGGATTCGGTAAAATTTTCAGTAAGAATTCTTTTATTTTGTATTAAGTTTTTGAAGGTGTTCGAGTGATTTGCAAATAAGGTACCATATTCTAAAAGTTCAGAGCGCATGTTTACAGGAGCCAGCTGCGATTCCGGAAAAAAAATTCGTCGATCAATTTTGTCAAACATAACAAAAGGAAGCAGCTAGAAGCTTGAAATGTATTTAATTTGAAACCAAGTACAGTTATATTTCATTCAGACTCTAAAGCTGTTTAATTAAGACATTTTTCTTCATCGACCCCTATTTTTCTCACCCTTTCAGGCTCCACAAGACAGCCCGCTAAGTTCAGGACGATGACAGAAAATCTGGACGAATTACGAACATCAGGTCTTTATAGTCTAGGATTTCAGGAAGAGAGTACCCCCCCCTCCCCAGTATTTAAATAATGAATTACCTATGTTATAATATCTTATTTTAAGATAATTTCTTATAATCTTTATAGCCTATACTTTTCAAATAATATTTACCTATGTTTGGTCTATCTGAAGGATTATTCTTCTTATGACTAAAACTGAATATACTATATAGATCTAAATGCTGTCTGGCGTCTGGCCTGTTTATCTCTAACCTGTCCTGTAATGTATTAATTTAATTGAAATGAGCGTCTTCAGCATCACTAGACAAGAGAAAAATCCATAAATGAAGATGCTAGCTAGTATGTTATGCGTTACTTCCTGTTACACGAATGTTTGTCAACAGAATTACCGGAAATCGTTTATTTTTTACGGGGAAAGAAAACTTTTTTTTCGGGGATTATGTTTTCTGGAGATTTTCGGGAGATTCGGTATCTTCTGTTTTTGTCGGGAGATGGATTAGAAATTCGGTAGATCTCCCGAAAAATCGGGAGAAGTGGAAATACTGGATGAGTAGATCATCAAAGTTCTCTCATCATTGTTCTATATGGTAAAACAGTGGCGGTCTTCACACTTCTTGCTAACATCAGTGAGCTGTAAGATCTTAGAACAAAGATGAGCCGAAAAACGATAATCTTTGCAGAAAGATGTAAGGTCTTAGATGAGATATGAGATATACATTTATTAAAAAAGAAAACAAACACTATTCGCCTTTCGCCTGCCAAGAAAGGCAATAAGCTTGAAAGGGCAAGCGAGGTTATCACTCTCATCTAATTAAAACAACATTCATACCTTGCTACTTAACACACAAGAAACTTATCTGATGAAGGAATAAAGGAAAAAAGAGAGAAAGAGGAAAAGACAAGAAGTAGATAGAAAAAAAAGCAAAGTAAATCGGGGAAATACCTTAAATAGAATGACAACCTGGAGTGGGCTTAACACCAAATTCACTCACGAGATAAAAGAAACTTCTTTGCCCGTGACTTGAAAGCCGGAAGACTAGGCGCATTTTTCACACTCGGGCAATATATTCCAACATGGGGACCATAATGGCGAATCACAAAAGATGCCCGAGTGGTGCTCCTAAACTCATGAGTTAAGTTATCAGCTTTTCTTGTATTATGATCATGACGGTCTCTATTAAAAGTAAAAAGATTTTCAAAAGCAGGGGTGAGCAGCTGATTCAAATATTTATACGAGAAAATCGCGACTTGGTAATCTCGAATTTGGAATACATCCATTAACTTATTCTTTTTAAAATGCTCATGAGCAGGAACCTCATCAAAACCATCAAATTCAGATAACAATTTTACAGCTCTATTCTGAAGTTTTTGTACTCCTTTGAAACATGTTACAAAATTACTTGCCCATATAGAGCATCCGTAGCTAATATATGGGTAAAATATAGAAAAATAAATCATTTTCAGGATCTTTTTTGGGACTAGATTTTTAATTCTTCGCATCACCCCAAGGCCTCTGCTTAATTTTTCAGCTATTGCACTTGAATGGTTTTTCCATGACAGGTTTTCATCAATTATAAACCCCAAATACTTCGTTGTTGCTACTCTCTTTATCGCATTTTCTTGAACCGTGATATGGTCATTTCCAGCACTAGACGAAAGTCTAGAAAATATCATGAAAAAAGTTTTAGAAAAGTTTAGGGTTAACATATTTTGCTGAGAAAAAGTTAGAAATTCAGAAACTGCATTAAAAATTTTATTATATAAAACATCAAGTGAAGGCGCTGCCAGAAAGAGCAAAGTGTCATCTGCAAACAGGATGACACCAGCCTCTGACAGGTAGTGTTTCACTCGATCAATGAAAATAATGAAAAGTAGAGGTCCCAAGATTGACCCTTGTGGGACCCCACACTCTACTTTCTTTTTTAAAGATAAAAATGACCAATTCTGAACTATCTGATACCGATTGTGTAGATACGATGAAAACCACTCCAGACTTGAACCCTTCACCCCAATCGAGTCAAGAGCTTGAATAAGCTCTGAGTGGTCCACGGTATCGAACGCTTTTTTTATATCCAAAAACACAGCTGCGGGTATGAGACCAGCTTCAAATGCATCACTAATCCAATCAACCAATTTCAGAACTGCTATATCCGTAGATAGCCCTTTTCTGAACCCAAATTGATTTTCCATTAGAATTTTATTCTTTTCAATATAATAACTTAACTGGGCATGTACCACTTTTTCATATAACTTAGAGAAAAATGGGAGAATAGATATAGGTCTTCGATTCGATGGGTCATCTTTTTTCCCTCCTTTATGAAGAGGAACCACTCTTGCAATCTTTAGTGCTTCCGGGAAGACTCCAAGATCCAGAGAAAGGTTGATGAGGTGCGTCAACACAGGTAAGACGCTCGTTTTTGCGGCCTTTATGAGTTTCAGGGAAAACTCGTCGATCCCGCTGGAGCTTGACTTCATCGCAGCCAAGAATCGTGCCACTTCCCGTTCCGAATATCTTGCAAACTCAAAGGAATTCTGACTTGCAGGCTGTCTTTCAACGACAGATCGAAAACTCGCAGATGTGCGTAGTTTAGCCCGCGCTTGATCGCAGAGTCTTTTTCCTTCATTTGCAAAATAGCCACACAGAAATTCAGATATGTATTGAGAATCAGTAAGACGACCTCCTGTTGTCTCCATTACTCTCACCTCCTCCTTACTATGAAATTTACCCAAAAGTTTATTTATTGTTTTCCATGTATTTTTCATATTCCCTTGATTTTCATGAAATTCATTTTGGAAATAAAGTTTCTGAGCATTCCGTTTTACTGAATTTAAAATATTCCGAAATCTCTTGAATTTTATAAAACTATCATCTGAATGATCCTTTAAATAATTCACATAAAGTTTGTTTTTCTGCTTTATTGAAACTAGAATAGCTTTTGTTATCCATGGTTTCTTGGGAAAATTTCTATTAGGGTTTATTCTTCGCAAGGGACATGTTTCATTCATTACCTTCGTCACTATCTCACTGAATAGGTCATATGCAGTATTTGGACACTTTTCATTTATTACACGCGAGAAATTTGTTTCATCCATCATATTTGCAAAACTCTTTAGGTTTTTATTATTCATTTCACGGTAAAACGAAGCCCTTTCATTTCGTTTATTTTCCTTTGACTGATTCAGCTTTATTTTCCTTATTAAAAGAAGGTGATCCGAGCCGTCGGATACAACCACATCTGCTTGGGATCTTTCAAGCAATCCCCCATTAACGAAAAAATTATCAATTAAAGATGCCGAGAGATGCGAAATCCGAGTTGGAATAGTCACAAGAGGAAAACTATCATGTGACACCATCATATTAACAAAATCTGAGCTATTCGCTCTTTTTAGTAAATCTATATTAAAATCTCCCATCATAAATTTGTTTTTATTTTCATTATTAATTTTATCTAACAATGGTTCAAATTCATCAAGAAAAAAACTAATATCATATGACGATTTTTGTAAATTAATCCCAAAATCAAGTTCCTTTCCCCTTCATTTTTTATTTCAATGAAAAGTGTTTCGATCCTACCTTCAAGCCACAGGGAAAGCTCATCCTAAGATCTTAGTGCTAAAAAACGGGCCTATTATATTCCCTGAATTGTCAACGGCAAAGTTTCGAATCGCCAAATTTTGTGTTGTTTTTGTCGATGGCATTCGAAAAATTTGAAATGGTAGGAAAACGGTTTATATTTGAGTTGCATAATAAATGAGGTTTGAATTGTTATAAGTAAGTATTTTTCGAATCTGTTACTCTTGAACAACTTATTTATAAACTAGTGATATGTTTCTAACCACTTTCCAATGACTTAACTAGTGTTGATAACTTCTTTGTGTGGTTACAAAAATGAAATAGCTTTGGGGCCCCTTTAAGGGCTCAAGATGCAACTAGCCCCAGAAGCGATTCTTGAATTATGAAAGAGCATAAAAAAGACATCAAATGACGTTTTCACTTTCGACTTAACTAAATTATATGGCCCACTAGAAATTTACTACCAATTAAACATGAACAGTAGGCCTACATTTTCAAACATATAATCTAATCCAGTGGTTCTCAAACTTATTTAGACACTGTACCACTTTACCCACATAACATTTTAGGTAACCCATCTCAGTTACCGGTACTAAGTAAACTCTAGCTAAAATATAAATAAAATTGCCAGTCCTAGAGTTAATGGGCTGTTTTTATTTTTTTGTTTGCCGGCCGCGTACCCCCTAAAATTTTTAGGCACCCCTACGGGGTACGCGTACCACACTGAGAACCATGGTCTAATCAATAAGAAAGTTGTGACTTCAAGAATAAACTAAACCTATTCATAAACAAGGGCGTAATTTGCTATAGGGTAGGGAGGCAGCTGTCCCCTCGACCCTTAGCCCCTCCCTCTAGACCCCAGTCTGCCCCCAGCCGAAACATAGTGTAGGCTAATGAAAACTGCAGTAAAAAGTGTACTTTTTTATTTTTATTATTTTATTTTTTTACAAACAAAAACCATATTCGTGTAGCCCCAAGTCTCTTCTTTCGATTGTTGTAAGAGTACGCTGATTTGACCAATCTTATCTGTAAAAAAAATTGGAATTGTCGAACCCCATTATAGGCCAAATTTGGTGTTTTTGGCCTATATCTCAGAAACGCCCCAACGGCGAACATGCGCCCTACGATATTCGTTTTCAGCATGATCGACTACCCTGAGATATCCACCCTTAACATTTTTGTACCTTCTGGCATGGGTACTAATCGAAATAAGCGAGATACAGAATCTGGTGCTCTGACTATAATGCCTAGGAATAACCCCGAATGATATAGTCTACAAAAAGTTGCTTATTTTGTTCGTTTGCATTATGAGTTGTATTTATATTGTCCTCAACAGTTGTTTCATATGCTAAAACACGATTAAATTTTTTTTATTAAAACACGAAAAAACAACAATTGGTAAATTTTCGAGTGTTTTGATGGAAAAGGTTTATTATGCGCCTAGGGCAGAATATAGGATAGGACAAAAGAAATATAACATTATATTCTCCGTTTGAAATTCATTCCAGATATAATAATTGGTGCCTTTGCCATGGCGCCCCAGCTCCCCATAATAGGGCCAAAAATAGACCTAGGCTATATACAGAAGTTGACTCGTTTTTTTTCAAATTGGGTGTATTTATGAAAGCTTGGGGTGACAATTGCCTCTACCGCCCAATTCACCCCACTGTGAATCAACTGTTCATGAGAAATAAGCAAATGATAATTGCACACCCCCGATAATTATATCCCCTTTTTGATTTACTCTTATCTCAAATGTATATCATATTCAGGCAACCTCTGCGTCATCAACGTTTAACAATAACCGACAGTCATAGTCAACGTTTGACACAAGTGGGAGTAATGTCCATGCCCCTATATCCACCCTTTGATTTTGTACTCACGGTAGTAAATTACATAGCTAAAAACGAGGCTAAAAGGCGCAAAACATAGCTGCAAAACGATTGTGACTGTCGATGTTATGACTGTCGATGTTCTGACGGATTTTTTGTCGTATATGGGTACTTATGCATTATATATAACACGTGAAAGAAGTCAAGTTTGGTTAGTGCTAATAAAATAAAATAAAATAGGATGAATATATAATAGTTTAGAAACAATTTTGGGCTATATATTTGCACATTGGGGGGGGGGGGGTAAAGCATAACATATAATAACATACCTAACCAAGGCTCCTCCCCCCCTAAAACCCAAAAACAACAGTTTAAATATTGCAAATGCAATGAGAAATCACGTTTTGCAATCAAATTATCTAGCAAATACCCGTTTGACGGGTTTCCATGTCTGGTTTCCTTGTACAGTATAGCGGTGTGTTATACATAACGCATAAGTACCGATATATATATATATATATATATATATATATATATATATATATATATATATATATATATATATATATATATATATTATATATATATATATATATATATATATATATATATATATATATATATATATATAATATATGTATATATATATATGTATATATGTATATATATATATATATATATATATATATATATATATATATATATATATATATATATATATATATATATATATTATATATATATATATATATATATATATATATATATATATGTATATATATACATATATATATATATATATATATATATATATATATATATATATATATATATATATATATATATATATATATATATATATATATATATATATATATATATATATATATATATATAATATGCTTTAATGACCAAATAAAAAAAAGCATGTATAGCCTACTTCTCAATAATTTCTCGATTCGGGAGCAGTGAACTGAAATTTCCGTTTAAATCCTATTGAGAATGTTATCTTTTCTGAGCCCCAGGAGTGACAAGAATATTCGATTAAACTGTCACTTGGGAATTTCCCCTGTGGTACTTTTCCAAGGAAAAGTTAATGCTGGAAATAGGGAAAAGCTTACGGATACGAGAGGCTGACATTTATACCGAGCTTCAAATATGTGGACGCGAACTCACTAAGTATTTAGAAACATAATAGATAGAATTTATAAATAATAGATATTATAGATACACTCGAGAATCTAGACCTACAGATCAGACAATAACCGGTTTATATCTTTCAGTATTGGAAGAAAATTAGCTTAGGCTCAGTTGAAATCTACATTGTAGGTATATTTTTTTTAATCAAATATTTAATATATAGAGATGATATTTTGGTTGGGTTAGGCGGTACTTGTGCATTATATGGTACACACGAAAGAAGTCAAGTTTGGTTAATGCTAATGAAATAAAATAAAATAGGATGAATATATAATAGTTTATAAAGAAGTTTGGGCTATATATTTGCACATTAGGGGGGTGGGTGGGTGGTTAAAGCATAGCATATATTAAATACGTAACCTAACCTAGGTACCTCGCCCCCCCAAAAAAAAACCAAAACCAACAGTTTAAATATTGTAAACGCAATAACAAATCACGCTTTGCATTCAATTTATCTAGCAAATACCCATTTTTCTGGTTTCCTTGTACAGTCTATAGCGGCGTGTACCATATAATGCACAAGTACCGGTTAGGCTATGTGTTTAATATAATGCGTTCTGTGCCGCCCCCCTTCCATAATTCTTTTTTCAAGTTTTCATAATTTTGTTGCTAAAGTGTTTTATCTTCATCATATTTTTGTATATTTCATTAGGATTAACCTAACTTCATTACTCGAGTGTGTACCATATAATACACAAATACCATTTAATTTTATAAGCTAATAAAATTCTTTTTGTTCGTAAGTACGAGACTGAATAGAAAACATTAGTCCCCACGAAGGCTTCATGGTCTCTAAAACCAGGCTTAGTTTTTATGGCTTGAAAGAAAAAGAAACTGAACGCAGAACCATCTATAGAAGTATTTCTCTAAGGACCTCAGTTTTTTTTTCTCGCAGTCTTTTTTTAAGGGAGGAGCAAGACATTTTTGAGTAATTGCTGCTATTAATAGTAAAATTTACACATTTACAAGAGCGAGGGAAGGAGCCAGATTCCTTTATATTACGTGTAAACTCCATATTCGTTGATAATTATTATCGCATTTTGCTAGTTATATGCAAAAAGACAAACGGGTAAACTTCATAAGGTCCCTTTTTAACTTTGTATAACCGAACATTTCTTAACGCTCCTGTAAGTTTTTATGTCGATAGGGGGTGGTGAGGGGGGTAGTCCGTAATGTTCCCTTCTCTATGGTTAAGGTTTTGAATTCGTGACAAAATAATTTTTGTATAAAATAAATAGTAAAAAGCTCATCTTTAAGGAAAACTGCGCATTTTTTTCATTATCTGGCATAAAGTATAACAATTTATTCCTGAAATCCTGTAATTGCTGATGATTGTTACTAAATAATCCCAACTAATTTGAAGGGGTGATAATCTCGTCCAAAAGTTTGTTAAGGCTCCCAAGTTTTAGCCAACATATCACATCTTAGTATCGGTGCCACATTATCTAAGTACAAGGGTTCAAGTCTAAGTTGCTTTTATATGAAAATGCAGCATTGTCATCTCTGGTGTAACAACTTCAAGGATTACAAGTTTTTGGGGAGCTGACCTTATTTTTTTAAACATTTTTCAGTTTAGGCCAAGGTATTATAATACTGGTGCATTTTGACGGGTATGACTTAATCTTATAGGATTGCACCCCTTTTTCCTGTGCACAGGTATGCGTGCTATGACAGGGGCGGAGCCAAGATTTTTTTTTTGGGGGGGGGGGCAAACTAGGTTGATCTGATAAACTTGCGTTAGGAGCAAGTTTATTTAACGCAAACTTGCGTTAATTAAGTAAATTACACTACTTTAGACTACGTTAGGGGGCGCGTGCCCTCTCGCCCCTCCCCTGGATCTGCCACTATGCTATGATTCCTTATAAAATTTATTTCAGGAGCTGAGCTGTTTTAACGATAAATGTTGGTATCCTGAAATTTATGTCTTCTTTGGATTCTTTTGAAAAGGGGGAATTTTTAAGAATGGAGTTTTGATACCTTTCCTCCATTACCGAAGTGCACCCTTAAAAAGGTATGTTATTTCATGTATTTTTATTTTTGTCAGATGGTTTTGCTACACCTTCTGAATTTTACCATTCATACATTCTACTTTGTGTTTTGTAGCGCTTCAGCAATTCAAAACAGTTGTCTTTTCTTTGAAGTTCCGGTTCGAATGCAGAATTCCATACAGCGATAAGGCGTATCTGGTCTAGAAATGACGAAGTACTCTCGTTTCCAGATTAGAAAATGTTATCTATCATTTAAATTTCAAGCTGCTTGTCATTATCTTAAACTTCCCTTCAGTCTGTCTTTTGTAATGCAGAGCGTTTTTTGGGTTATTGTAAGTTATAAGTGTTTTACTATTCTCTGTTTCAGGCTCGGCTTAAAGGATATTTAAAAATGAAGTTTATTGTACATATTCAACCTCTCCATACTTTGTTTTTCTGAACAAGGGTGAATATACGAATGATAAAATATAAATCCAGCAGACACGGGCATTGGAATTTTTACTTGGAGGGCGGGGGGATTGTTGGTCAAAAATCAAACACCAGGCGTCTTATATAATAATTCTAGGAATTGTAGACAAATTACAAGACCTGAACGACCCTCCCCCCCCCCCCTACTTGGCATGCTTGAGATTTTTACAGTCAATAATTGTTAGATGTTAAGTGGATATCCAAAAGATGGTTCTAGACGTGTTTTTCATAGACAAAAAAATTTCATATCTTTTTGTTTGTTTTTCTATTAGACTCCATAGTTTTTACTTTTGAGATTATTTGACTTTATTTCTGCGCTTTTTTGGTTTATTGAAGCTCTTTACTTTTCTTTAAAAAACTTGTTCCGTATGTTTCCCATTAACAAATACTATCTGTAAGTAATTAGATAAAAAAAACATACTAGTTTTTCAGCTGAAAGTAAGGAGTAACATTCAACCTTAAAACGAACTGAAATTATTACGTAGGCCTATATGAAAGAGAATGCCTTCTCCTCAAGAACTCGCTCTTTACGATAATTTTTTTTTATATAGAATTTTAAAACAAAGCTTTTTCTTCTTATTAAGCGGCCATTGTGTTTCAGGAATCGTTCTTACAGAATTTGGAAAAAAAGCCAAACTTTAGCGTAAAGAGCAAGGTCTTGTGGAGGGGGTATTTCCTTTCATATACGTTATAATTTCTGTTCGTTTTAAGTTTTGATGCTATTCCTTACTTTCAGTTGAAAAAAAACTTTTTTTTTAAATTTAATTTCTGATCGTTTTTAAATAATACCGGAAAATCCGGCTCTGTGAAAATTCCGGTTTTTGTGTATTATACGCCACTCAAGTTTGCGGGGGAGGGGTATTTTCCGTGGGGGTAAACGCCGCCCACCTCAAGAGATAGGGATTGCAACAGGGTTGCCAAAAGATTTGGGACCATTGTCAAAATGAACAAAATATACAATCTTAGGGCATCTTCAACTGAAGAGACATCATCCATGTTGCGATCTTACACGTTGCGTAAAATCATGCGATTTTTCCTACGGAGATGATCGACCGCTTTTTTTCTAGGGATTAAACAGGATTCCCAATATTTTTAGTCTAATAAGTATTTAGATCATGCAATGATTTAAAACAGACATGATCAGGATCTTAACATTATTACTTGCAAGTGAAAATATAAAAACGAATTCAAATAGATTATCAAACAGTTCGTGGTAACGAACTGTAAGTAAGGAGCAACCCGGCTCAATGGTAACCGAAACTCTAAAAAACGGAATTTTGATACCAATATATACATCAAAAGAATCAGATTTTAATGCTGATTTCAAATATATAAGTTTCATCAAGTTTAGTCTTACAAAGTTTGACTTTCTCACAACTCTATTTTTTTAAACAATAAAAGACTTTAGCGTAAAGAGCGAGGCGTTGAGGATGGGACAGCCCTTTTCATGTACGGAATAATTTCTGTTCGTTTCAAGTTTTAACGTCGTTCCTTATTTTCAGTTAAAAAACTTGTTTTTTATTTAATAATTCAAAAAACAGCATTTCCCACATTGCTGGACTTTTCTTTAGCTCAAATTAAAGCGCTATATAGTGCAGTTTTTTTTTTAATCTGCATAGTCTGCGAATCCGTATTCATGAAGTAAATTCTACCACAGACCAAATTTTCTGTGGCAACATGATTATTACATTTCAATGTTACATATTAATATTATATATTAATATTAATATTGAATATTACATATTCAATATTAAGTGACAAAATCAATATTACGTGTTTTGTATTTAAAAAAAGACGACAAGCATTCTTGATAAAAAAAAAGTACGTTAAGAATAAAATACACCTTAGTTTTTTGTTACAATCTGCGCCGAAAATAGAAATAGTTTGCAACAGGGGGAGGGGAGTAAAGACTATAGAGGAGTTGTATATATAGCACTAAAATAGATAGCGAGACATGTAAGCAAAATCTCTAAATTTGAAGTTACTAGTGAAAGTCAATGAATTAAACTATATATAGGATGGAATCAACAAAGAATGAATGAACCTTTTTTTTATGAATTTACCAAATTCTCGTATACAACTAGGAGCAGTTCATGGTAACCTGGATAAAATCTGCTTCTATAAATTTACATTCTAATTCTTATGTGTGGAGGAGCTATTTTGTATGATTAAAGTCTTTAACCAAAAACTTAGATTTAAATTTGCTAATTAATAAAAGAGTATTTGAATGTGGATAAGCAATTCGATCCGAGGTTTAATAGTATTTATAAATTAATTTGTGTACATAAGATGTACGAAACAGTTGTGTTAATGGGGGGGGGGGTAAATACCCCTTAAATTATTAAAAATAAATTTAGTGGATTTAGAAATACATTCTAGCCACCTACCTAAATTGTCTTGAAATTAACACCACTGTTACGAGGGCAGACAGACAAGAATGTGAACATGTTTACAGGACATTCTTTTAGAGAGGCTCATGTAAGCTTGCTGTAACATAGTGTCAAGGCCGTATCCAGGGGGTGCTAGGGGGTTTGATCCCCCCCCCCCCGAAATATTTGTTCGACTCGCAAAGGTGTAACAAAACTGAATAATAAACAAATTGTTGATGTTTTTAGTTTTTTTTGTAACCCCCCCACCCAAAAAAAAAATTTCTGAATACTTTCTTGCATAATGTATTTATTGCTTACTTATTTAAATTTAGCAATTATGACACGTCTTTGACCTCATACTGACTATCCTGGACATAGACTTTTCTCCACCCCTGCTATCACAATTTAGATGCTTCTATCACAAAGCGGTGTAGCACTGACAGCCTATTCACACTAAGACTTTACTAATACCGAAATTTAGCTAGCGCTAATTTGAGCCAATCAGATTTTTCATGGAGTTTTATGATTGAAAAATTCTATTAAAAATTCTGATTGTCTCAAAATAACCCTAATTAAATCTTGCTGAGTTTGACATCAACGTTTTATTTTTAATATTTACCAACTCCTCGCTTGAGATTTCCTGACATTGTGTCCATGCCTATATTCGGTCAAACTATCTAATATCTGACGTTAGTTTATGCAAGTGTTTTTTTTAGGCTAAAATCAAACCAGCCTGCAGCACTGGCGGATCTGTTTTTCGCTCTTAAAAATAAATTTGTCAATTTGGTCAATTATTAGTGCCCTTGTCACACTGCCCCCTCCCCCCAAGATTTTGCTTTAGATCCGCCCCTGGCCTGCACAACTTATAAGGAAATAGTTTTATAAGCCGATTAAATAGTACCTGAATTTCAAGGTCGTAAAATATTAATTTTCGTTTGTAGTTTAGAAATCATGCATATTATTGCATACGGTACACCAGTCATGACTTTGTATTTCAGATCGTTCTCGTTTTATCTCACAAGTTTTGTGGAACATTCGGCGTCTGAGACTTGATTAGATTATGAAGCGTGCCATATTTTGATTTTCGATATCGTACTAACTGAAGTCTTTGTTTTTTTTTATGCCTATAGCGTTTGATTACCGACGACTAATTGTGAAGAAAAGAGATATAATTAGAAGATATACAGAACAGTTTTGACAAATAAGCACTTTCTTATGTGAATTTGAAATCCGTACTTGAAAAAAGCAATGTATACAAGTAACTCGTTCTTGTATTCCAAGAAAGCTGAATAAGAAAAAACGTCGGAGCGTAGTCAGGATTCTTTTCCAAAGGGTTGTTCTTAGTAAATGTTCTTCTTATAGTTGTTTGATGATAAACCGTGTAGGCCTGTGCAGAGTTTCACGAGTTTGAAGCTTCTGGCAGGTTCACTTATCAGGATTCTAAAGGTAGTACGTAATATTCGATCATGGTCGTAGCGACAGATACAACCTAGTACAGAAGGAAACACGGCCCATAGTAACCAAAAACTTTGTGAAAGTTTGTTTCGGAAACATGTTTTTGGGAATTTCGGGAAATAACCCTAAAACCTCATAAATGGCATGAGATAGAAAGTCATCTTTGGATTCACAATTGCCGAAAACCTTTTACAGGAAACAAAAAGTCCCCTGGATCGAACAACAATGAAACTCACTTTTGCATAGGTGTAGCACTCATGTGTCCTCTTTTTCCTTCTTCACTGCTAGCGGCAATGCTTCCATTTCGCTAATAAGGAAATAAAGTATGTAAGTGCAAAAAAAAGAGTAGAATAAAGTAGGACACAATCCAGAAGTAAGTATGCTATTGTGCTTACTATTTGAACAGGAATGTTAACAAAATTGTTTCTTACGCTATATTACCAGTGTTTCCACTTCAATTTTTTTCAATCCCTAAAAGGCTGGTGGAAAATTCCCAGAAATCCCTATTTTCAATACTAAAATCCCTAAGTTTCCCCATTTTCTGACTTCTTTCCATGTTACAAGTAAAGCCTTTTTAGGCTGACTTTTAATTGCATTTGTTCAAGACGACTTATTTTGCAACTCAAGACCTTTTACGTGCACCGAAATATCTTCTTTTGACGTTTAAAACAATGCTTTGTATTTATCGACTAGTTAAGTTCGGTTTTGATTTATAGATTCCGGGTCCAGGTCTCAGATTCTGGACCATGTGAATATATTTTATTTATTTGTTTTTCTTTCCCATTCTTTTTTCCTTCTCTATTAATACTTTTGCAACACCCTCGTTTTTATTTGAATTGGTACGAAGGATTGACACGAATGATATCCAACCGGTCGCTTTTTCACGCATTATTTTTGTTTTGACTTTTTTTTATATTGAATTGTTAACTTGAAGCAGAGTATAGTAGCGATAATGATTACTTAAAGCTTGATTTAAGGACAGCGCCTGCATTTTGATCTTTTAAATTATTCGATTATTAAATTATTCGAAAATTAATACCCCGAGTCATCGTTGTCGTCGCCATCTCCATCGTTTTTCCCAATGCCTAAAAAAGCGACGCATTCGGACGCAGTCGCATTGGATTTCACGAACTTAATACTTTTCTTTAAACTCTCAGTGAACGTAGGGATGCCAGTTCCAAAAATCAATGGTGTTTCCGCCACTGAGCAAACTGTCGTCTGGACTAAGCAGCATCAACGCCCGCCACTCTTTTTCAACCAGCCCAAAATCCCACGAGGGATGCCCGAACTTTTGGCAAAAAAACCGCAATGATGGAATATCACCATCCATTGCAACTTTTGGGTCTACAATCTCTACAAAGTTGTAAATGTCGTGATCAAATGGAAACCGGTTGACTAGCTGGGACACAGCTTCAGTATAAAATTTCTGGGCAATCCCCTTGATGCTCTTGCATTTCTCCGTGAACTTTGTATCTTTTCCTTGTAAGGAAAACAGACGGGTGGTCGCTTCTGGTCCCAGGTAAACCTTAGAGGCGGGTAGGAAGAACTCTTCTTTTTTAAGGTTCACAGACTGAACAGACTCTATTTGTTCCACATAGTCTTTTACCATGAAATTGAGACAAAGGCTCTTCACAACTTCTAGCACTTCTTTTTTAAGCAAGTAAAATCCTGGTGAATCTGCCTGGCACAGAGTATTAAAGTCATTGAATATGCCCAAAGCATAGTCAACAAATTTGAAAAGAATCTTTTGGTATGGATTCTTCAGTGTCAAAACTGTCTGGTCGTTGCCATGAGTCGGGTCTTGTTCAGCCAGTTCTTGCCAATAAACTTCTAGAGTATCCCATGCTTTCAGTATGCTTCTCACAGTTTGTTGTATGGAAAGCCATCTAGTGGGAGCTAGGGCTGGAAACTTCATCTCTTGCTCTTCAGCGGCCCTTCTGAGGTCATGGAACTTGTCCATTCTTTTTGTTCTTGTTCGGAAATGACTTGTCACGGTGCGGCAAAGGTCTTCCAAACTTTTCGGTAACATCTTTGAAGCATACTGAGCACAGAGATGACACAAATGGCATGAACATTTGATACCGATAACCCAATCATACTTTGCTTTTATTTTTGTTGCCACACTGTTGTTGATGCCCATTATTGTATTTGTTGTACCGGCACAAAAGCCTACCCAGTTCCTAAGATCAACACCAACATCCTTTAGCGATTGCAGACAACTGTCAACACTCTGGAACACGCCTTCAGCAGTCCCATCGGGACAGGTGACAATGTCTAGGACATCTATATTTGTCTCTAGTTTCTCGTCTCCAAAACTCACACAAATAGCTAGCTGTTTGCAAACAGTATTGTCCGTTGTTTCGTCGATAATAATCGGGAACGTGGAGGCTTTGAGGTCATTTACCAGCTCTTGCCGATAGTGGGGGTACAATCCCTGTCAAACAATATTTCTGACTCTGCTTTCCTGCCGTCACACGGTTTAGGACATCCTTCCCAGGTAGGGACTTGAAGAGATGGATAAGTTTGTCTGACAGCGAGAAAGGCCAATTGTTGGCAACAAGGAACTCTCCTATTTTTGCCTCTGTTTCCAGAACCTTGTCCTCTAGGGACTTATCAAAAAATGTTCCAATAGGATTCAATTTTCTTGATTTCAAAAATTCTCCCTCCATTTCTTTGTGTTTCTTGCCCTTCATGTGCTGAATCAAAGCACCTTTTCCTTGGTTACCAATATTTATTGTAGTTGTACAATACTTGCATTCTGCAATAGAGTCTGATGGTGCACCAGACCAATTGGCCCCTCTACCAAGCCATTCCAAAAACTTGTACTTTTGTTCATACTTCTTTTGAATAGTCTTAGAAAAACTTCCAGGTTTTGTCACCGGCCTAGATCTTCTTTCTTTTTCATCATCAGTATCACTGTCACTGACTTTGTAAAACTCATCCTCCATTCTCACAGAACTATTTTTCTTCACCTGAAAAGGAAAGGCTGGTTGATTTTTTTTTTGTTCCATAATATTTTATATTAATTGACCGCTTTGAAAGAGGTTTGCAATGCGTCTTTTGTTCAGCAATGCAAGTGGCCAAAAAATTAACCTCCAGTTTTTGAGATTTCAAGAATGACACATTTTTGCCAAAAAAGACTGCTCAAGAATGCTCAGGGACACATTCATGAACTAGAAAGTTGGCAACCCTGGGTGGTGGGGGTGCACCACCAACTTTTTGGCCATTTGGTATAGCATCTATAGCAGGGAAAAGCCTGAATTCAGATGAAAGCAGATCATGTTCTGGTAAAACTTCAGAATACCTTAGGAGCCTGAAACAGCTAAAATTTAAATTGAATTTAAAATAGAATAGAAGAAGTCTCCTCTGTTCTCAGTCAAATGTTGGCACATCTTTTTTTCTCTGCTTTGCCGTATTCGTTTGTTCTTATGTGGCAGCTTTTCCTCTTTAGCCTGCCTACCAAGTAAATGGCCAAAATACTATACATTATTGACTTAGTTTTTTCATGGAAAATAAACTTTAGCTTAGTTCAACAGGGTGGGCCACAAGTCACCTTACAGAGACAAACTATTTATGTTTCTATCAGAAAAAAAGAGAATAAAAGGAATACTAAGATAGAGGTCAGGGACGTAATTTGCCATGGAGCGAAGGGGGTTGCCCACTTAGGATCTTCAGAGGCCATCTCAACTTCCACCCCCCCCCCCCCCCAAAAAAAAGTTTAACCTGAAAGAAATAAGATATCTTAAGGTTAAACTCAAACAACTTGGCTGTTTCATGATATAACAATATCTTTTAAGTTAAGAAAAAACACCAATTAATCATTGATTCAAAGTTTTATTTTGAATTCATGCCTCTGCTATAAGTAAGCTAAGAAGGCATGAGACAATCTACACAAAATCATCCAAGAATTCAAATCAACTCAACATGCAGAAACACTATAGCCAAACTTGTAGATTGTGTGTTGATTGAAGAACACATAATACCTGGCATAATCAGCTATATTAGTTTGGTAAAGATGCGGAAAAGGAAGCCCTAATAAAAACCGATTATTTCTTACTGTCTATTGTTCAGTCTATTTGACTGTAAATGTTCATAGGTGCTTCTATTTGTATTTGTCAATCACGTCGGTCTTTCCACGTTGGTTATTTTGTTTCAATTTCGCGGGTCTATCTAATTCCAACAAAAACGTTTTTCAACCGCTTTTGCCGAAATCCCGCCGTTGTATCCAAAATTCCTATTTCCGTAACAAAAATTCATAGACTCGGCATGGAAAAAAGTGGAAAATCCAAATTTAGAGTAGAAATAAATTATTAAAGTAGGTCTAAAAATATTAGAGGAGAAACATTCAAAATAAAGTAGTCTACTCTAAAATATAGTAGAAATGGAAGCACTGGCAAGCGGGGCACTAGAACATCCGAGACCTTTTTAAGAGCTCATTTGAAAGGAAATTGCTATATCTATACGTGCTTTTGTAAGTACCATAACATAATGTTAAAAATAAAATAGAATCTTAGACAAAAATTCCACAAGATGGTGAATGACGTCATAATCGTAGGTTTCAACCATAAATGGGGTTATAGTGAAACTAGTAATTACAAAATCACGTTGGTATAGAAAAGAATTATATAAAATTTTGTTTACTTATTGTATAAATTAGTTATTTGCATAGTTTCAGGTTTTTACTCATTTATCTTTTAAGTTCTAAAATAATAAAGTTGAAAAAATGCCGATTTTGGTAAACATTTCTTTCTTTGAAAAAGAACATATCAGTTCATTGAGATAGAGACGTGAAATGTGTCAAACTAAAGCTTTTTAAATAAGCTTTTATTTGATATGCAAGATTTTTGTATTTCACGTCTGAAAAAGCAGAATAAAGGTTTTGACAGTATATGAGTACCTTAAAGAATCACCCTATCTCTCTTATAAACCTTTGTTGTTTGTATGGCCAAACTATTTAGAAATGATTGGACGGTCTTGTCATAACTTGTAGAGCTTGGATAAGGGATAAGAATAAACAACGGGAAGCTAAATGCCGACTCAAGTTTCTCAGAAATCATAAAAAAACCATTTAACTTATCCCATTCTGTGCTGGTGATAGACAATTAGTTTTAAGGAAACTCACATCATTAGAAACAGTATTTTTTTCTCGATTAAACGGAACAGAATTTTCATTGTAAAGTTCAGGAAAGGACATCCCTGAAAAAGTTCTAGCCCACCTAGTAAGAAAACGCTGAAAATGTGCTCAAAGGAAATATCATTTTAGCGATTTGGCAACTTCGGGAGTTTCCCGAGGTGCTGTTCGCTTTGGTTGAAAACCTTGCCGACACAAGAGACGTAAAATTTTGCCGACAACCTTGCCGATTTTTTTGCCGTAAAACCTTGCCGACACGAGGGACGTAAAATGTCCTTTGAATCAAGTTTCATAGTCAAACCACACATTCTCAACAGGTCTCGATGGTGGTTATTTCTCCAGGAGAATTTGACAATGGGTCCTTTGTCTTTGAGAAGGTCAGCGGACGCTGAGGCTCGCAAAATGACTTAAGGTATCATATCCCCTTAACATGTTCACGATTAAAACTGTTTGGGCACTGGGAAGTCAGGTACATGCAGGGGTAGGGACAAAGATCGGTCCCTGCCAATATATAGTGATTCTTATGGCTTTTGAATACATCTCTTATATATTTGTTACGAAGCCCCCCCCCCCCCTGCCCCATCCCTAAAAAGGACTTCCATGCTCGTTCCCTTAGAACAATTGTCTAAAATATGTAGGAACGGAAGTTCTTTCATTTTAGAAAGATCCGAGGTAGACAAAACTTTATGGCTTTTCGGAAGACGTCCAGTCAAACTAAGTATCGTCATAGTATAGAAACCTGAACCTCTACACTTCTACGGTTGTAATTGGAAACATTACAACTTTCTTGTCGTTAAGAGTTTATTTTTCCGTGTTTGCTTTCTTAATACGGATTGAATTTTTCTTATATTGCCATCAGGGTGCTCATGAACGAACCTATTTCACACAAGTCAAATCTACCTAGGTAGATTTGCTATTTTTTACTATTGCGGTTCCGCGCTGGGAAGATTTTAGAAATTGTGCCAAACAATGAAATTCTGATTTTTTTTTTTTTTGGGGGGGGGGGGGGGTAAATAAACACTTTTTCCTACTTTTATTTTCATTTTCCTTCTTTCAGTGGGTTTTCAGGTTTGGGATAGAGTGAACTCTTGATTTTTTTTTAGATATACTAATTTGACTATGGTTTAGCTATTGGTGTATTATTAAGCTATGGATAAACCTGCTCATGTACATGTGAGGTAAATAAACATTCTTTTTCTTGCCTTTTCATGCCAACTTTTTAGTCACCTACATATTTTTTCTTACTTTTCACTTCAAATTCTTATATTGTTTCTTCAATTACTTTATACTTTTCACTTGAGGTCATTTTTCAGAAACAATGGAAGCATGTTTTCTCGTGGATCCGAGTATGCTCATTTTGACTGTAAGTTTAGCCATTTATCTATTATTAACTACCAAGAATAAACAGGTCTATTCCATTAGTATACCATTTTCGGCATTATGAATCAAGGCTCGATGACAAAGTGTGCTATCTTTCTATGAAGATTTTAAATGACTAAGGCTATTTAATGCCATTAGAAAACCTACGCAATGTTGTCAGAAGAACAAAACACGTTGGATTGGACTTGTTGTCAGGGTTGCCAACTCCCTACGTCTTAAAAGAGTACAAATCCAGGTGAAAAAAATTATTTTTTTTCAAAAAGAGTGCAAGTCGAAAAATTTGCGCATTCCCTCTGAGGTAAAAAGAGTGCATTGCAAACGAAAAATGTACAAGTTGGCAACCCTGTTCCTTGGGTTAAATGCACTTCTGAAGAAGTTACCAACTACTGACGTTTACTTTACTTTTCAGTTACTTTATAATTTTCAATAGGTGTCAGGTTTCAGATGGAATGAAAGCTTGTATTTTATTGAATCCTCAAAATGATGAATGGGAGCATGTTTGGGAGAAACATCATGCCAATTATGTAGTATCCTACACATTTTTTCCTACTTTTCTCTTCAAGTTCTTATATTTTTACATATTTTAGATAGAATAAAGGAGTTGCATTTCAGACATACTAACTTTGTGGCAATATGTTTGGGCAATAGTTTGTAATTAAGCTTATAATAAGCAAGGATATGCACATGTAAGCAGAATATGGAGTATCTACAAGGACTGGCAATGTTGAATAGGCTGAATTGTTCCTCAGCTGTTATTTATGCCCGATAATTTATAGTATATGTCATGTATCACACATGTAAATGTCAGGCAGATCACTTTGTTTATTCTGAACTGTTGACAAAAAAAAAAAAAAAAAATAATAATAATAACAACAAATGGTAGGCTACCCTGTGTAGGTTTGTTTGGAAAGAGATTGTTAAGAGATTGCTGTTATTTTGTAATTACCTGCAAATATTTACAATTAATTTCTTCTATAGACATGAAATAATACTTCTTAATGCACCCTGTTCCATATCGCAATGAATATACACAGTAATTTTTCGTTTTTCGTTGTTTTCTATGTGAAGGTTATCAAATTTTTTTGTTTCAAGCAGCATTTTCCACGATCGATTAATCTTTCCCTGCATGGTATTTCGCTAACTGAAAATTGTAAAGATATATTCTAACTTACTTCCATACTTTTATTGTAAAACTGAATTTCCTCAAATCAACTTTCTATTTTTAGATATCCAGATCATATATTGGCTACAAAGTGTCGAAATCCCTTTTATAGTAGCTTATCCCCACGTCCCCCTATCATTCGCCTGTCCCGTTTGTATATGATTACTGGACGGAGAACTGATAAGGGCTTGTGTGGAATGATTTCGTCAAGTTCTTTTTGGCAAATGGATCTTCTGCAATCTGCAAATGGGTAAACATTGCCTCACTGAAGTACGCCCTGGATTGAATGAAAAAGAGAATATGTACAAATACCCATCCTCATTATCAACTATCCTCAAAATTCGCTCTGAAAAAGGAAGAGGTGAGCTTTTAACTTGTTTTCTGGAACAATAGTTCTAAAGATTTGAGATTTTTTTTTCTCTCAGGGGTTAGAAAAATACAGACATTTTTGAATGTTCAGATATTGTGCGCTTAAAAGTGACAAGCTGTCCAAAGATCCCAATAACTTCAAACGCTGTTTGGTTCAGGATTATTTTCATTTTTTTGTATTCAAAATCTGCTTTTTCCATGTATTCTAAAAACTTCGTTGAGAACTGTTTTAAATACACCCATATTTACAATGTTTTTGGGTTGAAAATCAAGACTCAATCAGAACTTAAGCGTAAGTAACATTTGAATTTCAATCTGGATGAGTATGGAATGCCGAAAAGAAATCCAAAAATAAAACAGAAGGCGCTGTCTTCTATTCTATAATTGAGAAACTTGAAAATATAGAAAATTAAAAAATGATAAAGCGTTCCTCCAACTCAAAAGTTTCAAGAGTTAACATATAATCACTTTGGTTTGAGGCCCCTCCGTCAGTGGTATTTTCGCCCCTCTACCCCCTGTAATAAGTGGGGTTTGTTATTCGACATGGGGGGGGGTGCTAGGTACTCCAAAAGCACCACTGTATCTACTCCTGTCCAAGGTGTCACCAAAACATATTTTTTATGCCTTAGTCATTCAGGTTTATTATGCATTCATTCTTTTAGATAGTCTTAATATCGGAGGCTATCTCTAAATTGTTTTAACCTTTATTCTACGGTTTTCGGATATGTCGAATTTGACAACGTAACTTTCATTAAGATGTTTATTCCTCAGAAATCTTGGATTACGAAATCTTGGAAATATTTCTTCGAAATCTAGGTTCGCTTGATAAAATATTTCTGTACTCAAATTTTCTTTATAGGATAATGGAAGTTGGGGACCCTGGGACAATTTGAACTTTATTGGGATATTTCTGAAAAATTACTGTTTGATTTTCTTGTTTCGAATACCAATCTGTAGCAAAATTATTTGCCTATCACATGTTTTTTTTATGATTATTCTGAAGACTGTGATGGCCAGTTTTCTATAGGGCTCTGTTAGAGAGGCTAGCGCCACCAAATGTTTTCAGCCTTGTAGAGAAATTCGTCCACTACATTTCCAGCTATGCGGTTATATCATATTAACCCCATCTAGCTCTTCTTAAAAATAAAGATATTAATTTTGTTGGATGAATTGTTTTTTCAACAGTTGGCTTTGGTTTCTAGTATCTATTATTTACAGTCTATAAATGTATTTGTTTACACTCTGTTCATCTGTTGTACTTGATTTTCAGTTTTATCTACTGTATTTAGAGTAAAGATTTTTGGCGTGAAATCCACGAATGTTCGAGGGGGAAGGCGTCATAACATCTAACCGTCAGGACCACTAACGTCAGAACATCGACAAAAGAATCCGTCAGAACCACTAACCGTCATAACATCTAACATTTTAAAACTTTAGTTTTTTGGGGGTTTAGGGGGAAAAGGGTACCTAGGTTAGGTTACGTATTTAATATATGCTATGCTTTACCCCCACCCCCTGATGTGCAAATATATAGCCGAAATTTGTTTCTAAACTATTATATATTCATCCTATTTTATTTTATTTCATTAGCATTAACCAAACTTGACCTCTTTCTTATGTACCATATAATGCACAAGTACCGCCTAACCCAACCCAAATATCTTATTACCAACCAAAATATCTTAGTACTTATTACTGTTATATAAACTTATAAATTTTTTGACGATGTTATGACGGTTAATGGTTCTGACGGTTAGATGTCAAAGAATGTTCCAAATAGTGTCAAACGAATTGCTGACCCCAACACTTATAAAATGTTATTAAAGAATAGATTATGTCATGTATGGCTGTTAGTTGACCAAATTAAAATAAAAATAGTGATTTTTAGCACAATTTTCCTTTGAAAGGTTAATTAGAGTCAAAGAAATTAAGTCAGGGGGCGTAGTGAGCTGGCATGTACGAGGAGGGGGTACCGAAGGGAAGTTATACTTTTTAACGACGATGATTTAATTAATATTAAAATCGTTAAGTGCTTCCGCAAACTTCCCCCACTTGTAATAGTTATTATTCTTTTCTGACATGTTGAAAATTAGATTAATATGGATTACCTTCGGATAAAACATCAAGAATGGTGAATAAAAATTCTCTAGAAATCGTGATAAAAAGCAAATGGCTGACCGTCAAAGCCACTCATATTATTGGGGGGGGGGGGGGGGGGTTGCCCCTTGACCCCCCCCCAAAAAAAAAAAAAAACAAAAAAAAAACAGACTAGCTGAAAAAAACCTGAAAAATAAGTTTTTCCTTAGCTTCCTTGAGCTATTATATAAACTTATAAATTTTTGTCGATGTTATGACGGTTAGTGGTTCTGACGGTTAGATGTTGTGATGTTTAGTGTTTTTGACGGTTAGTCGAAATGGTAGCACCCCGTTTCATGGGTTTGAGCAGGAGAGGAGAGTTGAAACTATTTAAATACTTGATTCATTTTCAAATTGTCTGGATCTAGATTGTCGGTCAATGTTAATAACCTCTTCTAATTCAATGTTTTGCGCTAAAGAAAGGCTACTCTTGAGCAGGGGCGTCGTTTGGGGGTGGCAAGGGGGGGCAGTTGCCTTCCCAATAATGTGGAGAAAAAATATTATAAATCCCATGCCCTTTGACTATCCAGATATGGACCCCTCTTGCCCTCCCCCCCCCCAATAAAAATGCTGGAGATTCGCCCTTGCTCTTCAGAAGAAGGACACGGCCTTTTTATGGATTTAGGGGTTCGTGTAACCGCTAGAAAAACCGAATTTTTACTCTCAGATAATTTTTCTGAAAAGATTTAATCATTGAATCTTCAGAGGAATTGGCCGGCATTTTTGAAAATCGTTTAATATTTTCAGTACTTCTAATTAAATGGTTTATAATGTTTTTCTGGGAAAATTCGGACTATCCATGTACTTTCGTAACTTCAAACTTTGAAACTTAAATCTTCGATGCAGAGGTTTGTGAAAGAGAAATGAGTTGCCGAAATTTGGGGTTTTTCTACTTAGCAATAGCTCACATGTAGAAATGTTGCTGTTTGAGACATAGGCGAGAAAAAAAAAATGGCGTTTCCTAAGCCCTGTAGATAGCAAAAATTGAAACATCTTGTGATGGGTGTCAAATTGAGTGAAAAGTAATAAACTTTAGTGTACAGAATAGATTTTCTTCGAAAGGTAGCAGATTGATGACTATTTAGTCTTTATCTTACCTCCTTACTTATATCTTACTACCTTACCTCCAAGCCCCGACAGTTGAGTTCCCAACAGTCACTACTGTCCTCCCCAGCTGTCCGGTGTCTCTTTTCTGACTTTTATGTTTGTCCTTGAATGCAGATTTGTCGCTGTCCAAAGACGACACTACTGATCGGCAGAAAACATAAGATTAAACTGACTGCCTGTGCCGACGCCATCATGAAAGTCAACTATCAGGGGTATATTCTTCTTGCCAGTGGCGTAGCAAGGTTTTGTGACACTCGGGGCGGAATTTCAACTTGTCTCCCCAACAAATATTTAAACATTGTTGAGTCATATTTGTTTATGGTGGAAACATACAATTTAAAAAATCTATTTGAAGTGTTTAAATTAAGGAGTTAAAGGAAAAGTAAATTGGGTGCTGTATAACATTGGTATGTAAACATTTTAACGTAAATAACTTCCATAAATTTAAGGAAAACAAAACATTTCTATACATATTAACTTTATTATGACAATGTCAAACAACATCATTTTAATTCATGGCTTACAATAAGTAAGACTAAAATGGGCAGGGCTTTTATTTTAAACGTTTTAAGAGGAAATACAAGAATAGCTTTAGCTTTTGTATTTTACTATAGGGCTATCCATGTTTCTTTGTTCTTTGACTTCAAACACCCAGGTGATTGAATGATATATATATATTTTTTTTTTATCTGCACGAATTTAACAAATGTACTGTATTTAAAACCCATGTTTTCAGTCACAACCTCTTCTTTCTAACTTTATTTCTGCAAACTTAGAAATAGCCTCATCAAAATCTATCTTTTTTGCTACACTGTTTTCAATAGATAGCATGGTTAAGCGCGATAGTCGAGCTTGGCTCATAGTAGATTTGAAATAACTTTTAATAAGCTGAGTTTAGAAAAGCTCCTCGATGAAGCAACAGAGACACATGATATCAGGTAAATCCTTAATGCTAAAGTAAGATTAGGAATATAGTCTGGAAGGTCATATTCAACTATAAACTGCAGTAGTCTCAAAGAACTCCACTTCAGAGCCACTTCTTCAGGAACGTTTCCCGCTTGTAAAAACCTCCTCAGACATGGGATTTCATTTAACATGTCTCCTGAAGAAATTTCTTCGTAATTCTCAACTAAACAGCCCAGTAATTTTAGTTCTTCAGTTTCTGAACTCTTTAGCAAGTTCCTGGTCTCCAAGATAGCAAACCGAAGTGATATTCCCTCTACTCCTTGGCAATGCGTGTTGATTTCTTGTTGAAACGTGTCAGTGCACTCTAACATTGATATTTTAGTTCTTCTTCCATTTCCCTTCTTCATTTTAGAATAATTTTTCAATCCAACTCTCTTATATTTTCAGACCTTTGAAATTAAACAAAATAGCAAAAGAAAACAAAATTTAAACTCAAGGTCCAGCTGTCTAAAATAATTCTTTGCATCGATGCTCAGAATTACACTGAGCGTAAACGTGTCCAAATGAAATTCTTTACCACGAGTCACAAGAGAATCTTTGATGACATGATATAGTCTTGCACAATTTGTCTTTTTACAGCTTTTCTTTGAGCAAAAATTATTTTTATAAATAAAAAAGGTATATTCAAACAAAATCTGCCAACAAATTTGAATAATGCCGAGTAGCACTGTTACTTTGCTATCCCACATTTTGCACGGCGGGTCCTAATCAATCAGAAGTCCTTTTAGACCGATTTTTGTCACCCCTCCAGGACTGGCACCCGGGGCGGTCCCCCCTCCCACCGCGCCCACCTTCCTACGCAACTGCTTCTTGCGGACGCGGTTGTACTGGATTCAGCAACTGAAAGTTTTGATATTGCCAATGCAACATAAAATACTCAGTTTTGGTTAAGAACATGATCAAACACAAAATCACGTGCATGCTTAGGGACCCCACAACTAGGTAAGACCAACTCGATTGATAATCAAAAGTGCGACATACACCATTTTTGTAAATTTTCAGGAGAACCAAAAAACAGAAAAAAGTTTGTCGGCTGTGATCGCTCTGAAAGATGAGGCTAATGAAAATGAAGGTAACATATTCTAAACCAACTTTTTATACTATTTTCTTTTGTATAAATTAAATCCAAATATTTAGAGCGAATCCAAATTATTCCATTTCATGGCATATGTCTCCTTTTTCCTTGACAAAAAAGGGGGAAAACGCCAGGTCCCCATATTATAGCTCCATAAGATAATCCTCTTCTATCAAAACTGGCATGTGCCTCTTATTTATCTTCGTAACGGTATAAGATAGGACAATTCTGACTCCAACATTCAGTTCCTCGTGCTGAGTTTACTCACAACATAACTCATTTTCGACCAAAATGGCATACGTCACACTTTTAATTATCCCAGCCGAACTAGCAATGAACTGGTGTTGGCTCTCTCAGTTTGTATGGAATAGGATTTTTTTCTGAAAGCCCTGACCATCAATGTTCTCCCTTTGAACACTGCTCCTGCAACAGATTTAGCTACCCTCTTTATTTACGTATACCACTGTATAAAGATAATTAGCAGTAAGTTTACCGCAGATGATTTCTGGCTCTTCATTCTCGGTGCGAACAAACAGCCCCTCCTACAAACTCCTACAGCTCCTCCTAGGCCAATTTTGTTTCTAAACTATTATATATTCATCTTATTTTATTTTTTTATTAGTATTAACTAAACCTTACTTCTTTCGTGTGTACCATGTAGTGCACAAGTGGCGAAAAAAACATCTTAGAAAATTGCCAAATCAAAAATCCAATCGGATTCCCGTAATTGAAATTGCTTTTATGGAACAGAAAATTTAAATTGTTCTACGGAGTGTATTCAATAATTTTAATTCAGAGGAATGCAAAATTTCGTTCTTACAGGAAGGGGGGGGGGGGTGGTATCATCCATTTATTAATGCAAGTCTACACTAGATTTTATGAAGTTGTTAACAATTACAACGGTTACGCAGATACTAATTTTAAATGAGATTATGCATAAATTTTCAGTGTTTCCTTGGCAAAAATAGACTAATGCAGTTAGCAAAATGTCAAGTTGGTCGGTCGTATTTAACATGCTCTTCATTAGCAACAAGTTTCCTGGTGGGGGGCGTCAACCCTAGTCTCATACTCCCCGGTGGGTACATCACTGTGTATTGCGCCAGGGGCGGATCCAGGGTTTTTTTAGGGGGGGGGGCAAAAAAGGTTAATCCGATAAACTTGCGTTAGGAGCAAGTTTATTTAACGCAAAATTGCGTTAATTAAGTAATTGGGATCCGCCACTGTATTGCGGATTACAAATTTTTTTGTATACATGAGAACCAATAATACACAAAAAGGACTCGATACTCTTTAATAAAACTTATAATAAAATAAATTCAAGTTTTATATGAGTTTACAAACAATTCGTTTTTTATAGCGCCTGATCCTGGCACATGAGCGGAATTTTGGAGCAGGTCGTAGAGAACAAATGTCATAGTTGGAAATGTGTTAAATTAAGTTTTATTAATTTAAGTTTTTAAATTAGGCTTTAAGTTTTTTATTGTGGCAAACTATATATAGATATTTATTGCAACAAAAGCCTAATAGAATATTTGGTACTGTTCTATTAGCCGGGCAACACACATCGAGAAAAGCAAAAATCAGATAGCCATTACCCGGTAATTGGATATCTGACGCAGCATAAACAAGGGATTCTCACTCCAGAAACTATATTTAAACTTTAGTTTTTTGGGGGTTTAGGGGGAAAAAGGTACCTAGGTTAGGTTCCGTATTTAATATATGCTATGCTTTACCCCCACTCCCTAATGTGCAAATATATAGCCCAAATTTGTTTATGAACTATTATATTTTCATCCTATTTTGTTTTATTTCATTAGCATTAACCAAACTTAACTTCTCGCGTATTGCCCGGCTACTAGAACAGTACCGAATATTTTCATATTTTAAAAGAAATCCTTCCGTTTTACTTTGTCACAACAAGATATTTGTGAAAAACAAGACTTCTTGAACGAAAAATAACAATAAAAAGATGTTTCATTGTTTCATTTTTTCTTTCTTTTTCTGTAACGCTAAAAATGCTTTGTCAGGAAATGCAAAACAATCATCCTTCATTTCTGTATTTTTTTTTGTCCTGAAGAATCCTGTTGTTTTTCCTTTTCTTGTCGTCATGTTTAGACAATTTGGTCTGAGATTCTTCTGTCTGATCTCGCACTGGTGGATTTGTTTTGTGGGTTCCACATTTTTTGTTAGGCTGTTTTTGCTTTAGTACGCTTGGAAGTGATCCATTTTATTTCCACCAATTATCACTTCTGTCAGGAAACTGAGCCAAGTGTTAAAGGTCCCATATTTACCCATATAACGTTCGATGAAAAGTGTGTGGTACTTACGTATTATACCGACCACACCCAAGAAGCAAAGTTAGGTTAATTCTAATGAAATATATCAAAATACGACGAAAATATAAAACTGTAGCAACAAAATTATGGAAACTACAGCAGAGAATTATGGAAGGTAGGCCGCCCAGAACGCATTATATTAAATACCTACCCAACTCTAAATATTCAGCTAAAATATACCTGCATAGTAGATTATCTCACTCAGGCTAAGCTGAGTATCTCCGAAAGCACACAGAGAAACTGGTTTTCAAACAGTTCGTGGTAACGAACTGTAAGTAAGGAGCGACCCGGCTCAATGGTAACCGAAACTCTAGAAAACGGGTTTTTGATACCAATAGATACATCAAAAGAATCAGATTTCAATGCTGATTTCAAATATATAACTTTCATCAAGTTTAGTACTACCCATCAAAAGTTACGCGCCTGAGAAAATTTGGCTGATTTTCAAAAAAAAGGGGAAAGACCCCCTAAAAAATATAGAACCTTAATGAAAATCACACCATCATATTCAGCGTATCAGAGAACCCTACTGTAGAGGTTTCAAGCTCCTATCTACAAAAATGTGGAATTCTGCATTTTTTGCCAGAAGAAAGATCACGGATGCGTGTTTATTTGTTTTTTGTTGTTTTTTTTTCCCCAGGGGTGATCGTATCGACCCAGTGGTCCTAGAATATCATGGGAGGGCTCATTGAAACGGAAATTAAAAGTTCTAGTGCCCTTTTTAAGCGACCAAAAAAAATGGAGGGCAACTAGGCCCCCTCCCACACTTATTTTTTCCCAAAGTCACCCGATCAGAATTTTGAGATAGCCATTTTGTTCAGCATGGTCGAAAATATGATAAATATGTCTTTTAGGATGACTTAATCCCCCGAAGTCCCCAGGGGTGGGCTAAAAGTTATGAACTTTACCCAATGTTAACATATAGTATTGGTTATTGGGAAGTATACAGAAGTTTTCAGGAGGGTTTTTTTCTGGTAGTGGGAGGGAAGGGTGGGTCGGGGGTTATGTTGGAGGATCTGTCCATGAAGGAAGTTTTCATGGGGGAAGGGAAATTGCCATGAAGGGGGCGCCAGACTTGCCAGCATTATTTATTGGTTATTGGGAAGTATACAGACATTTTCAGGAAGGATTTTTTTCTGGAGGGGGGGGGGCTAGAGGAGGGGGTTACTCTGGAGAATATTTCCGTGGAGGATGTTTCTTTGGGGTAAGGGACATTTCTATGAAGGGGGCGCCGGATTTCCAAGCATTATTTAAAAAACGATCAGAAATTAAATAAAAAAAAAACAAGTTTTTTTAGCTGAAAGTATGAAGCAACATTAGAACTTAAAACGAACAGAAATTATAACGTATGTGAGGGGGTTCTCCCCCAAGTCAATACCTCGCTCTTTACGCTACAGTTTTTTGTAGTGCTTTCAAAAGAATTATCTATTCTAATTAAACGGCCTTTGTGATTCAGGGGTTTGTGAATCAAATTTTTTTTTTAACTTTTAACGTAAAGAGCGTGGTATTGACTTAGGGGAGAACCCCCTCATATACGTAATAACATATACGTAATAAAAAAAAACAATAAAAAAACAAGCGATACGGCTCAATAGTAATCGAAACTTGTAAAAACGGAATTTTGATGTCAATAAATGTATCAAAAGAATGTGTTTATAATGCTGATTCTAAATATAAAAATTTTATTAAGTTTAGTATTACTCATCAAAGGCTACGAGCCTGAGAAAATTTACCCGATTTTTTAAAGAGGGGAGAAACATCCCCTACAAGTGAAAGAATTTTAATGAAAATCACACCGTCAGAATTCAGCGTATCAGAAAACCCTATTACATAGGTTTCAAGCTCATCTGCAAAAATCTGCATTTGTAAAGACATCCATTTAGCAAATGAAAAGTAAATTTTTTATGCAAATTTTGTTTACTTATTCAATGACGGTTAGCCAAAACAAAAGCTGCATTAACTAAAAAACGATCAGAAATTAAATAAAAAAAACAAGTTTTTTAAACTGAAAGTAAGGAGCGACATTAAAACTTAAAACGAACAGAAATTATTCCGTATATGAAAGGGGCTGTCCCCTCCTCAACGCATCGCTCTTTACGCTAAAGTTTGACTCTGTCTCACAACTTTATTTTTTAAAACAATAAAAAACTTTAGCGTAAAGAGCGAGGCGTTGAGGAGGGGAGAGCCCCTTTCATATACGGAATAATTTCTGTTCGTTTTAAGTTTTAATGTCGCTCCTTACTTTCAGTTTAAAAAACTTGTTTTTTTTTTATTTAATAAATAGATCAAGAACAACAGTGTGGTCGGTATAATACGTGGGTACCAAGTGTGTGTTCGTTTTTAAAATCATTGCTTAAGGTAATACGTTCAAATTCTTATCTTAAAACAAGTATATGTCAATTACACAAAAATGTCATTAGCGGCGTTTAACCAAGACGGATGTCAAACGGCTGGAAATCGTCAAAATCGAAAACCGACAGTCCCTCATTCATAATGTATAACATTTGATTCTGCATGAATATGCCTTTGTTTCTCATTTTTTTTTATTTTACCGTCTAACATGTGGCTTAGGACTAGTTTTATAGAGTAATGTGCGCTAGGGTTCAATCCGTCGTCAACCTCGTTTTACTCAAGACAGCTTTATGACGGGAGGGGTAGAAAAGTACCAACTGGAACCGCTTGATTTCCCCGCATGTTTTATAGTTTCCATATACTATACTTTTCCATTGATATTTTCTTGAGGATTTAGTGATTCAGCTACGGTTAGCTAATTCTTTCTTTTTCAGAAGGGAATATTCGCAGATCTTTTATACATCTTTGAATGCAATTTTTTCATTTGCTTGAAAACAATAGCACCCCTTCCCCCTTTATTTCGAAGGTGAAAATTGAAAAGAGAACGATCGTATATCAGACAAATGAACATATAACATTTCCTTTGTTCATGCATTCCACGTTTCATCTATCTTACTGACAAAGCTAGGATCCCTTCAAAATTAATTGCAAATGAAAGGAGACCCCTAAATTAATAGACATCAACATAAATACCTAGTGTAAATCTAAACTAACGAAGAATATTACATAATGTTGAATTAATTTTTCTTAATGACAATAATAATTTCTCCCCTTGAAGGAAATAGATGTTTCGCTTTGATAAGACAACAGTGTTAATTGTATCAAAGTATTGCAGTTCATTCAACATTCTTTTTACATTTTTACTGCATTTATTCGGAAAATTTACATTCATTACATTTTCGGGCTTACTTCCAGTGGAGCTGCATCCTTAGCCCGCTCCTCTTAATGCCCGGGTATAGCCCTAGGCTACATACAGAAGTTGCCAGTGTATTTTTTTTTTTTTTTTTTTTTTTTTTTTTTTTTTTTTTTTTTTTTTTTTTTTAATTGGCATTATGATCCAACCGTCGATGAGAAATGTGTCCAAATACAATGTTAACCAAAAAAGCAATAACTTTCGTATATAGTCTATATATAGCTATATATAACCATATATATAATATGGCTATATATAGCCATATTCAGGTTTAAGGGGGAGGGGAGGGGTGTATATTAATATTTACACTCGCAACGACTATGAAAATTCAGCGACTAGACATTTTATAAATATAATGAAGTAATAATTTCCTTAAAATAGTGTTTAGTCTAGAACAGGCGATAAACTGCATTGTTACCAAAATAAGAAAAAAAAAACAACAACCAAAATACAAAATGGACAAACAAAGTAGTAAACTTAGTATTTTTTATTAGGGCTATATCCAGGCATTAAGGTGGGGAAGGGGGTGTCGGCGGCTGGGATCCAAATAAACTGAAAGCGAAAAAAGAGGATGAGATGCTTTACTTCTTTATTCCCCTCGGTCATTGATACTTTTTTTGCGTTTTTTGGTTCTACGTTGTGCTTTAATAAGTTGGCGAAAATGAATGAAGTTAAAGTGGAAGCAAGTCAGATAACCTAATAAATAAAAAGTTTTTTAATGTCAAGAAAGTTGGTATTTTGCTGTTTAGCTCCGAAGAGGCGATAAACTGCACTATAACCATATAAAATACGTTAAATATTGAAACCGCAATAAAAAGCATTTTACAGAAAAATGCGAAGAAAGATTATAAGTTAAAATTGATAATACCGTAAATTTCGCCTCCCAATGAGGACTAAATTGGATCATGGGCACCCATATTTGGAAGGGGGGCAGAGGGGGGGGGGGGGCTCCAGCCCCAATTCCCCTGGCTGAATGATGCTGCCTTATATTTTTTTATTTTTGCTTTGAGATTTCTATTATACAGCATTGCAAGTGCCGATTAGACCAGGTAAGTCCCCCTTCCCATAGAATTCAGCTTATGGGCGCCCATGAATTGGATCAACTGGGTTATGCAATAAGAAGCAGTTTAAAAAGAAAAAGAATATCAATGAACCACATAGAAAATAAGCTACCTCTATTTTTGGCCTATATACAGGGATTGGCTTCGGGGGAAATTGAAAGAATGTGTCCATTATTAAAACATAAGCAGTCTCCTAACAAAGATTTCTGGTCCCCTTGATACGGACCAATTAGCTTGCACGCGAAAAGTCACACTTAGTTCGAGAATACTTTGCAGTATTTGATTATGCATAACGCTATCTGCCGAAAAAATGCCAATAGTGATGAAAATAATAATGTCAGAATCTGGAGGCTGTTCAGTCTCAAATCATGGACCACAAGAAGATATTTTTTACCCATTCTTTTATCAATTAAATTAAAAAAAAACAAGTTTTTGGTAACTAAAAGTTCATATTTTACCCATTCTTTTATCAATTAAATAAAAAAAACAAGTTTTTGGTAACTAAAAGTTCATATTTTACCCATTCTTTTATCAATTAAATAAAAAAAAACAAGTTTTTTGTAACTAAAAGTTCATATTTTACCCATTCTTTTATCAATTAAATACAAAAAAACAAGTTTTTTGTAACTAGAAGTTCATATTTTACCCATTCTTTTATCAACTAAATAAAAAAAAAGTTTTTTGTAACTAAAAGTAAGGAGCGACATTAAAACTTAAAACGAACAGGATTTATTCTGTATATGAAAGGGGCTGTCCTCCTCAACGTCTCGCTCTTTACGCTAAAGTTTTTTTTATTGTATAAAGAAAATAGAGTTGTGAGAAAGAGTCAAACTTTAGCGGAAAGAGCGAGACGTTGAGGAGGGATCAGACCCCTTCATATAGGGAATAATTTCTGTTCGTTTTAAGTTTTAATGTCGCTCCTTACTTTCAGTTAAAAAAAACTTGTGTTTTTATTTAATTTTTGAACGTTTTTGAATTAATGAACGCTTTTTTGAATCAATAATTAAAACAAATTTGCATATTAATTTTAATTTTATTTGGTTAAATGGCTTTCTCGAAAGTTGTTTAATTTTTTTTACGAACGTTTTATTAGTAATAAATACACGTAACTTACGAATTAACATACGTAACGAACTTCTATATTCATGTATTTTTAATACATATATTAGAGGGTTTGCCCTCTAGTCAATACCTCCCTCTTTACGCTAAAGTTCGAATTTTGTTCCAATTCTTTAAAAATGACCCCTTAATCACAAAGGCCGTTAACTAGAATAAATAGCTCTAATGAAAGTATTAAAAAAAAATCTTTGGCTTAAATAGCGAGGTATTGACTAGGGGGCGAACCCAATCATATACGTAATAATTTCTGTTCGTTTTAAGTTTTGATGTTGCTCCTTACTGTCAGTCAAAAAACTTTTTTTATTTAATTTCTGATCATTTCTTAAAAATGCTGGGAAATCCGGTGCCCCCTTCATAGCAATGTCCCTTCCCCCATGAAAATATCCTCCCAAAAAACCCTCGACCCCCCCCCACTACCAGAAAAAATCCCCCCTGAAAACGTCTGTATACTTCGCAATAACCAATACTATATGAAAACATTGGGTAAAGTTCATAACTTTCAGCCCCCTTTCAAAATTTTGATCGGGTGACTTTGGGAAAAAAAATGAGCGTGGGAGGGGGCCTAGTTGCCTTCCATTTTTTTTGGGTCACTTAAAAAGGGCACTAGAACTTTTAATTTACGTTCGAATGAGCCCTCCTACGATATTCTAGGAGCACTGGGTCGATATGATAATCCCTGGAAAAAAAACAAACAAAAAAAAAACAAATAAACACGCATCCGTGATGTTTCCTCTGGTAAAAAAATGCGAAATTCCACATTTTTGCAGATAGGAGCTTGAAACCTCTACTGTAGGGTTCTCTGATACGCTGAATATGATGGTGTGGTTTCATTAAGGTTCTATAGCTTTTAGGGGGTGTTTCCGCCTTTTTTTGAAAATCAAGCAAATTTTATCAGGCGCGTAACTTTTGATGGGTAGGACTAAACTTGATGAAACATATATTTGGAATCAGCATTAAAATCTGATTCTTTTGATGTATCTATTGGTATGAAAATTCCGTTTTTTGAGTTTCGGTTACTATTGAGCCGGGTCGCTCCTTACAGTTCTTTACCATGAACTGTTTGATTTACAGCAGAAAAACATCTTGTTGCATCAGTCTTTGTCAATGTTGCAGCTATTAGATATATATTTCAACTGTTATGCAACAAGCATGTATACAAGATTTGTTTTCTTAAACAAAAATGAATAATTATATGGAAAATAAACTAATTAATAGGAACTCGTACTACTTTTTACATTTGGGAAGGGCCCATCGCCCCTTGTGCACATGCTTAATTAGATATTAATACAATAAGATTTTGAAGGGGGAAGTAACATCTTAGGAGGTCACAAGTATGATAGAACATAAACAAAAGGTAAATTATATGAAAAGTGTATGATATAATAGAAATAATATTAAATTACATGAATAAACAGTGATACAAAAGGAAAAACCATAAAATTAAGAGATTTGGTGCAAAGCAGAGGAAAGGATATCCAACAGCCTTACTTAGCTTACTTGTATGGCCTGAAATTTTTACGTGTGATTTGTTCAAATTTTATTTCTAATTTTAGTGCACTTTTTTAAGAGTAAAACTAAGAGTATAACATTTACCATTTTTCTATGCTGGGGGCAATTCCCAATCTTGATTTGAGTGCAGTTTTCATTTACACTTTCACTAATACATCACGCGAAAAACTTTATGAATCTGCCAATCCAAAAAATCAGCCTGGGCCCTTGTTTTTCACGTTTAATTTTTGTGTCCATTCAAGCTGAACTAATCAAGCTAGAAACGTGGAATAAATGCAGAATAATTTTGAATCAGGGGAATATATATATAAGCTTTAAAATATACTATTTTTCGAGCCGTTGCTCAAGATACTGAGCTACGTTTGCCATTTTCAGATGTGTTGAGAAACAATAAAGTCTATCTGGTAGTACGAAACGCTTCTAACTCAATTTTTCAGTGTATTTTGTGGTTTGGGCGCTATCAGCATAATTACACCCAGCTATCTTTCATTTTCTTCTTAAGTTAAAAATTTAAATTGATTTTTCTAGAATTTTTATGCACTTTTAAAAGTAATCCAATGTTTTTACATAATAGAAACATATGTTAAATAACAAAATAATAAAATAACATCGATATTTTACAGTGGTCATGTTGATTTCTAATTATTGAAGATATCAAAATAGATTCTAAAATCTTAATTCTGGTTGAAAAGCGAAAGAAGACTTTCCGTAACTTTTCTTCTCACAGCAGCATTTTCACATTCAATGGCAGTTCGGCTTCCGTCAACTACTACTGCCGCATCATCTGTTGACTGGAATAAAAAAGATCAAGTGGACTACATGGTTTAGTATAGTATTGTACAACATATTTTATACAGAAGACCCAGCAGGGCCATGGTCCCAAAAAAGAAAGAAAACACCCAACAAACACAATTAAAAGAATCAGTTAAAAAACGGAACAGAACAATTAAACAGGAAAAACACCATTCAAAAACACTAATATAAATACAATCATCATAAAACCCTCACGGTGGATCATCCTCATATAATTAAAACGCGCCAGATTCCTGTTATTAATAAACCACCAATTTTTCAACAAACAGCTCTTTCTCAAATCGCTTAACCCTCTACATTTCTGTAGAAAATGCAACATATTTTCCTCCCACTCTCTATACAAACGGCTCTTCTCCCTAATTCATTAGCACACTTTCTTTCTCAAATCGCATAACCCTCCACGTTTTTCTAGAAAATGCATTTTCCTCCCACTCTCTATACAAACGGCTCTTCTCCCTCATTCATTCACAATCTTTCTTTCTCAAATCGCTTAACCCTCCACATTTCTCTAGAAAATGCAACATATTTTCCTCCCACTCTCTATACAAACGCCTCTTCTCCCTCATTCATTCACAAACTTTCTTTCTCAAATCGCTTAACCCTCTACATTTCTCTAGAAAATGCAACATATTTTCCTCCCACTCTCTATACAAACGGCTCTTCTCCCTCATTCATTCACAATCTTTCTTTCTCAAATCGCTTAACCCTCCACATTTCTCTAGAAAATGCAAAATATTTTCCTCCCACTCTCTATACAAACGGCTCTTCTCTCTCATTCATTCACAAACTTTCTTTCTCAAATCGCTTAACCCTCTACATTTCTCTAGAAAATGCAACATATTTTCCTCCCACTCTCTATACAAACGGCTCTTCTCCCCCATTCATTCACAAAGTTTCTTTCCCAAATCGCTTAACCCTCTGCATTTCTCTAGAAAATGCAACATATTTTCCTCCCACTCTCTATGCAAACGGCTCTTCTCTCTCATTCATTCACAAAATTTTTTTCTCAAATCGCTTATCCCTCCACATTTCTCTAGGAAATGCAACATATTTTTCTCCCACTCTCTATACAAACGGCTCTTCTCCCTCACTCATTCACAAACTTTCTTTCTCAAATCGCTAAACCCTCCACATTACTCTAGAAAATGCAAAATATTTTCCTCCCACTCTCTATACAAACGGCTCTTCTCCCTCACTCATTCACAAACTTTCTTTCTCAAATCGCTAAACCCTCCACATTACTCTAGAAAATGCAAAATATTTTCCTCCCACTCTCTATACAAACGGCTCTTCTCCCCCATTCATTCACAAAGTTTCTTTCTCAAATCGCTTAACCCTCTGCATTTCTCTAGAAAATGCAACATATTTTCCTCCCACTCTCTATGCAAACGGCTCTTCTCCCTCATTCATTCACAAACTTTCTTTCTCAAATCACTAAACCCTCCACATTTCTCTAGAAAATGCAACATATTTTCCTCCCACCCTATACAAACGGCTCTTCCCCCTCATTCATTCACAAAATGTCTTTCTCAAATCGCTTAACCCTCCACATTTCTCTAGGAAATGCAACATATTTTTCTCCCAATCTCTATACAAACGGCTCTTTTCCATCACTCATTCACAAACTTTCTTTCTCAAATCGCTAAACCCTCCACATTTCTCTAGAAAATGCAACATGTTTTCCTCTCACTCTCTATATAAACGGCTCTTATCCCTCATTCATTCACAAAATTTCTTTCTCAAATCGCTTAACCCTCTACATTTCTCTAGAAAATGCAACATATTTTCCTCCCACTCTCTATACAAACGGCTCTTTTCTCTCATTCATTCACAAACTTTCTTTCTCAAATCGCTTAATCCTCCACATTTCTCTAGAAAATGCAACATATTTTCCTCCCACTCTATACAAACGGCTCTTCTCCCTCATTCATTCACAAACTTTCTTTCTCAAGTCGCTTAACCCTACACATTTCTCTAAAAATGCAACATATTTTCCTCCCACTCTCTATGCAAACGGCTCTTCTCCCTCATTCATTCACAAACTTTCTTTCTCAAATCGCTTAACCCTCCACATTTCTCTAGAAAATGCAACATATTTTCCTCCCACTCTCTATACAAACGGCTCTTCTCTGTCATTCATTCACAAACTTTCTTTCTCAAATCACTTAACCCTCCATATTTCTCTAGAAAATGCAACATATTTTCCTCCCACTCTATACAAACGGCTCTTCTCCCTCATTCATTCACAAACTTTCTTTCTCAAATCGCTTAACCCTCCACATTTCTCTAGAAAATGCAACACATTTTCCTCCCACTCTCTATACAAACGGCTCTTCTTCCTCATTCATTCACAAACTTTCTTTCTCAAATCGTTTAACCCTCCATACTTCTCTAGAAAATGCAACATATTTTCCTCCCACTCTCTATAGAAACGGCTCTTCTCCCTCATTCATTCACAAACTTTCTATCTCAATATGCTTAACCCTCCACATTTCTCTAGAAAATGCAACATATTTTCCTCCCACTCTCTATACAAACGGCTCTTCTTGCTCATTCATTCACAAAATTTCTTTCTCAAATCGCTTAATCCTCCACTTTTCTTTAGAAAATGGAACATGTTTTCCTCATAATCTCTATACAAACCGCTCTTCTCCCTCATTCATTCACAAACTTTCTTTCTCAAATCACTTAACCCTCCGAATTTCTCTGGAAAATGCAACATATTTTCCTCCCACTCTCTATACAAACGGCTCTTCTCCCTCATTCATTCACAAACTTTCTTTCTCAAATCGCTTAACCCTCCACATTTCTCTAAAAAATGCAACATATTTTCCTCCCACTCTCTATACAAACCGCTCTTCTCCCTCATTCATTCACAAACTTTCTTTCTCAAATCACTTAACCCTACACATTTCTCTAGAAAATGCAACATATTTTTCTCCCACAGTCTATACAGACGATTCTTCTCCCTCATTCATTCACAAACTTTCTTTCTCAAATCGCTTAACCCTCCACATTTCTCTAGAAAATGGAACATATTTTCCTCATAATCTCTATACAAACGGCTCTTCTCCCTCATTCATTCACAAACTTTCTTTCTCAAATCACTTAACCCTCCACATTTCTCTGGAAAATGCAACATATTTTCCTCACATTCTCTATACAAACAGCTCTTCTCCCTCATTCATTCACAAACTTTCTTTCTCAAATCGCTTAATCCTCCACATTTCTCTAAAAACTGCAACATATTTTCCTCCCACTCTCTATACAAACGGCTCTTCTCCCTCATTCATTCACAAACTTTCTTTCTCAAATCGCTTAACCCTCCATATTTCTCTAGAAAATGCAACATATTTTCCTCCCACTCTCTATACAAACGGCTCTTCTCCCTCATTCATTCACAAACTTTCTTTCTCAAATCGCTTAACCCTCTACATTTCTCTAGAAAATGCAACATATTTTCCTCTCACTCTCTATACAAACGGCTCTTGTTCTTCATTCATTCACAAACTTTCTTTCGCAAATCGCTTAACCCTCCACATTTCTCTAGAAAATGCAACATATTTTCCTCCTACTCTCTATACGTCGGACAACTGTAAGTTCTATTCTTCATATGAATCATTTAATTCTTTTTTTCTATCAGTATGAGCATTGATTTGTTCTCTATTCTTCTGGCAACGCTTTATCTTTCATACCGTAATTATAAACTATATTTCATTGAACTATATTTAAAATACCTAAAATAAAATGCTTCAGTTACTTATATATAATCAAATTACCAATCAATTAAATTATGCAATTTAACCCTTCTTATTGAAAGTTAAATGAAAGTAGATCGTTACGAAGGAGAAGACAATTACAAACATTGATGATATTAATTTGTTTTGATAAGTTTGTATAAAATGTATTTCAGCACAGTGGGATGGATTCAGGTTTTCCCCTAAAACTGGTCCGAAGGACCACTCTCCGAAAAAACTGGATACATTGCAGCAAATTCAAATAGGGGAAAAAAAACTTTGCCAGCTAAGTTTCAATGGAGCACCGCCATGTTGACTAACCCCTAGTAACTTGTGTTTTTCTTGTCATAATTCTTGTTTTCACAGAAGATAATAAGTTCCAAAATGGCAAAAGGAAGTAAATATTTTTAAGGGTTGTATTTCTAAAACGTACCTCAATTCCCCTACAATGCAGATTTTATTTTTAAAACCCAGTGACAAAAAAGGTAAAACAACAGTTTACAAATTGGAATTAACATGCATGGCTGTAGAAGTGGAATACCCATCAATTAAAAGCTTTCGAATTTTTCTCAGTTTATAGGTTGACGTTGCAAACTTCTATCTACAAAAGTACAGAATTTTGCATTAAAAAAAAAAAAAAAAAAAAAAAAAAAAAAAAAAAAAAAAAAAAAAAAAAAAAAAAAAAAAAAAAAAAAAAAAAAAAAAAAAAAATGGATGCGTGTAATTTGTTGACATTTTTTTTTAGGAGTGATTGAATCAAACTAATGGTCCTAGAAGGTTGGGATTGAGGTTATTCAAACGAAATCCATAGTTCTAGTGGCATTTCTAAGTGACCAAAACAATTATGCCACCGAAAAGTGACGTTTTCTACCATTTTATGGAACAGAGCGACGATTTTGCTCCAAAGAGGACCAAGTAACTATCAATATTTTGTTTTGATTCAATTGAAAAAAAAATCAATGATTTTTTTTTTTAAGTGTTAGAAAAGGAAATTTATACTCAATCTTCCCCACAGTCTTCTTTCATCCCTGTTTTGGCACTAAACTGCTTCATTGTAGAATCCAGACTGCTTGGAAACATAAATTTCTCAAGGTCCGAGCCAAAGCCGCACTCTATTATCAAAATAAAAATTATTATCTAATTTCTGTTTGTTTTAATATCCTATACAGGGTAATATAAATATTAGGGAGAAGGGGTGCTGCCGACCTCCTAAAAAGCCAGCTATTTATGCTGAAGTTTAACTTTTGTATAACAATGCATATTGAATTTAAGATTATAAATGCTTTTTTCTTTTTTTTTCAAAGACCAAGCGGATTATCTAAGATAGATTAGTTATTTCTTATACTTTATTCTATTTATTTATTATTATTTAGTTGCTTCAAAGAAATAATACATTATTTGGAAAACCATCTTCTCTACGTGAAGATGGGTTACTGAAGCATTTTTTTTTTCACTGAAATAGATTTCTTTTCTCTTTTATATTTTCGTCATTATTATTACTAAGTACACTTCAACAAATAATTGCTCCAAAGATCTCTCTCACAAAATGTCTGGTGAAATAATAAAGAGGTTTGTTTTGGACAGGCCACTAAAAGTTTGCAGCAAAGAACATCAAAAATTTCAGAAGATTGGATTTTTTTTACAGGAACTGAGAAGTAGTGCCGCATAAACTCTAAACTAACTTTTTTTTGTTGGATTTTTTTTACAGGAACTTAGAAGTAGTGTCGCATAAACTCTAAACTAACTATCTTTTTTTACAGGAATTGAGAAGTAGTGCTGCATAAACTCTAAACTCACTTTTTTTTTACAGGAATTGAGAAGTAGTGCTGCATAAACTCTAAACTTATTCTTTTTTTTATAATTGCGAATTAGGCAATGTACAAACAGAACAATCTACACCAACCAACTTAATTAGAGTTTTAGAAATTTATTTACAAAACGCCAAGCAATTAATATCTGACCCGTTACGTAGTCAACTTCATTAGGTCTGTGAAAGAAAAGCAACGGAAAAACTTTAACTCAAAGATATGTTACCGTTTTGATATCAAGGTAGCAACTAAAGAGTTCCGGGTAACTTACAAAAGTGGAAACTGACGCTAATGTCCACGAATAAAATCATCAACGCTATCAAGCGTTTGCTATTTCTTGGAATTTTTCAGTGTTGTAATAAAGCCAAATTTGTGTAGTAATAAATGTCTGATCTCAGTCTCTAAAAGAAACGCGACCAGGAAGCTTGAAACAAAATTCCAATAAACACCAGACGCTAGATGGCGTTAAATATTTTTCTGTCGATAGTACTCCCAGTTTCTAGTCTTCTAATGCTCTTTGGTAGCAAATACCTAATAGAAAACAATAGAAAACAAGAAAACAATAGAAAGACAAAAAAAAAACAAGAAAAAAACAAGAAAAAACAAGAAAAAACAAGGAAAAACAAGAAAAATAGAAAACAAAATAGAAAACAAGCAAATAACCTAATAGAAAAAAATCCTGCATTTTTGTTGCTTTAATCTATCCATTCAAGTATGGAGTACTTTCTTAGGCCTATTTTTGTATTTTGTTTTTGGTATCAGTTGTTATCTTTAGCGAATACGAGTCTACATTGCTAAGGGTAAACCAAGGGATTTGATGCTAAACTCTGGAAATGTAAAACGTGGAGTGGCACGATTTGTCAACTGAAACAGCCCATTTAATAAAAAGATAAAATACAGCTAACAACTTAAATAGCTGTTGAAAATTCTGCTCTAAGGTCTTTAATCAGAGATGCTAGATGAATTTGATGATTTGTTTCTGAGAACGAAGACTTGTAGTCGCACAAGTCTTCATTACGGTGTTTTCGCTTGAAAACCCAATTGTCAACCAACAATCGGTTTGTCAAAATTTGATTTCACTTACATGTCTCATTAAAGAACCTGGAGTCACTTGATAACCTGACAGTCGAATTTTTCTTAAAGTTAAAATATCAGCTATCTCCCTTCAAGGGACGTTGCTAGCCAAAACGCTGAGGAAGGGGGGGGGAGGGATTTTACCGATTGGCTGGTCATTTTTACAAACTTTTTTTTACCCATAATTAGCATAATGTCCGTGCGAAGACAAAACTTGAGAGCACAGTTCAGCCCAAAGAATCGTAACCTGGAGAAGAACAGCCCCCTAATTCTTTTTCTCGTAAGAAGCACGTGTACAACTAGTAGGTGATCTAATGGAGAAAGAAGTAATACATGAAGAAAAAAGCATTACAAGGAATAATTTACATAAAAACATAACCCAGAAGTGAGAAATTGACAACTTCAATTAAAATATACGGATTAAGCGCAGAATGAAGAAAATGCAACCACAAAACTTCAGTTAAAAGGTAAAACGTCTTGATTCGACAGTCTCAAAGCACATCATGACGAGGTGATCGAACCAGTCATTGTCCATCGTTGTATGTAAACGGGTCATGAACAGTTTCAGTTTGCTGAAACTTCTTTTTGTCATGGCTTAAGTTGGTGATTCTGTCACAATCCACTGGCAAACTGACCAGAGTCGGGAATATCGATTTGACTGCATAAACTTCATGGACTAGGGTCTCAAAGATGGTGCGATCGATGACTATCATTTTCAACCTCAGTCCTGGCTAATGGCTCTAACATGAGCTCCGCAGGATCTAGTCCTTTTCCCCGAAAAATCTTCGTCAATTCAGAAAAGCTTTCATAGCTGTCGTTCATTTTGCCAAGTAGACCTTTGTACGATGCCTCAAGAAAAGAGGAGTTTATCGTCCAAGCCATTCACAAGGGCTCTGATGACGCCGCAGGTTTCCTTAGCACAAAACAATTTTCAGTCATCCAGCGGGTGAGCTCCAGAATTAGAAATTTCCTCTGAATAACGCAGAGGTGGACGCTTAGGATGTTGTTTAAGTTTGAACTTTTCTTTGGCTATTGAACCAACTTTTTTCCACTGCTACTTTTGATGCCTCGATTTCCCTTTATCTGATCAGTCTCGGAAGAGAGCATATAAGATGTCACGTGTCACCCCGAGTCTTGTTTTTAAAATCAGCAGATCTAGCTGTTCAGTGTGAAGCTTTTATGCAAGATTCTTTGTCTTCAACATGAGTTGGCGTATGAACATAAGCATCAGAATACAATCAAAACAGGGAACTTGCCGATGCAGAACTTAAGTTTTTTCTTGTACTATCTTGTCCTCGTTCTGTTCTATTAGCTCTTTGAGAATTTCAACAATAGTGTCAAAGTTGGTCCACAACGCTGTCAAACTTTCTGACCTTGACGTCCATCTTATCATTAAAAGATTCTTAAGCTTCGGTGTCGATTCAGCAGGGAATTGTTGATTTTGCAAAGTCCGATTAAATTTTTTTTTGTCTCGTCTGGATGAAGAGAATCCACATGTTCAAGAAAATGGCCCATAGTCTTTGATTTGCACACGCACATGTATTTTGTATAGAAATTCGAATCAAAAACCCCATGAAATAGACTTACCAGAGTAATTTTCGTAATATTTCCTTCTTTGGACACAACAACATCGGAGAATGAGGTTTTCAGACGATTCACTAAATCTTCTGCTTCAATTGGAATGAACGAGTCTAGAACAGGAACATGACCTTCCTATAAAACAATTTGCAATCTTGAAACAGCATATTGAAGATATCTTCAGATATTTGAAGATAACTGTCGTAACAGACAAGACGATCCAAAGAAAACAGTTTTTCAGCGTAAATTTCCTTAGCAAAATCATTTGAAAGTTTATAAATGTTGAAGCAACTTTTCAGACTAAAATAAAACGAATTTATAAACTTGATCTAAATTCTGAAAATTAGTATAATAATTTAAAGTAATTTCTAGCCAGATATAAATAATTAAAAATAATTAAACTAGTTTAATTTAATAGATAATTTATTTAATTTTTACTTACATAGATAATACAAAAATATTTAAAACAACTTAAAATAAAATAGTTTTTAGCCAGAAAAAGTCTCAAATAAAATAAATGTCTTCTCAAAATGCATTATTTTCCTTTTCAAATGATTTGGTCAAGTGAATGCTTCTTACAGTGCACAAGGGTCAATATTACCAGTTTCCGAAAGAAAATCATCATCACTGTTAAGTGAACTGTTCGAACTACTCGAAGTAGTTCGAACTGTTCGAACTACATTTATTCGACAATTCAGTCAATTTCGAAAGTAAACTGAGATGTCAAGAATGAAACTATTTTTCAGAATTTAATTGTGGATGTTCCTACGAACGTTCAGGAAACAATTGTCGGTTCTCATCCGTCAGATAATAAAATAAGAAGAAATATAGAAAAAATAAAAAAGATGAAGAAAATAAAGAAAAAATTGATTTGCAAGAAAGGGAGAGAGAAACATAGTTATTTTCATTGAGACTGTAGCAAACATAGATTGCAACGAGCACAAAGGCAAATTACGCACAACTGTTGCCATTAAAAAAAAAACACACCTACTAAAACAAAGCACAATTTATTCACAATATAGAACCAAAAAAGAAAAGAAAAAAGGAACAACGATAGAGAAAAGTAAAGCATCTGATTAATGCACTGACAAGAAAAAAATTTAATGAATGTAGTGTTATAGAAATAATAACCGAATAAAAACTTGGACCTTTTTAACTTTCACACCAAGACAACACATTAGCATTGACCTAGTAAAACAGTTTATCTCCCACGTATTTTGTTTTATTTTCCCCGGCATCATCATATGCAACAATTGGTGAAGTATGAGAGAGGATTATTCTGGCACACATTCTGAGATCTAATGCCCTTTTAAGAACTGAAAACAGAACCCCCCCTCCGTTTGTGCATCACGTAGCCCTGCGTGACATCAGACCAATAAAGACCAAGTTTCACAAGAACGGTCAAAAAGCAAAAGGAAAGAGCCCCAGGGGGAACCAGATCCAAGCAGCCCCGGGATTAAGGGCAATTACCAACAGCCGATTTCAAACCGAACCGAGCCGATTTCAAACCGAACTGAACAAACCGAAACCGAACCAAACCGAGCCTTCCCTCCAACCGAACTTCGCGCACAGAGACATTTCGAGTCTCATTCCCCTCGTTATCATTCAGGAGTTATTTGCATAATTGTCATAAATGACCAAATCATTTACTATTCGTAAAAAAATCAAATTAGAATATGAGTGCCCTCAATCAAACACAATGAGTACACATTTAATAAAAGGTGTTTCATAGTCACTAATTGCAAAGCCAGTAGACTATATAAGGACACAGTAGCAAATCCGACCAAATTTCGAAATATTTACTGTTCCATAATTTCCAATTTTGGAACGCCCTCAGGCGAAATCTTCAAAAAATCACTAAAGCTACTTTACTGAATTGAACAGTTGGCTGTGTAGATAGAAAAAATGTGTGACGCTGAGTTTATGGACTGGCGATACAGCACTTCTGAGTAAAAATTACATATTTAGCTTCGTGCATTTTCAAATACTAGATAATTTTTGAAACAGAAACTAATAGAAAACGAGACATTTAAACATAACTTTCCAGCAAATAAGTTTGACATAACAAATAAGGAAAAGTCAACAGGCGCGATTCCTACCTGTACGTCTAGACATAGCACGGCTGCTACTACCACGACAATTCCTGCCACAACCACTTCAACGTTTTAAGCCCCACGACACTACCATTAAGTAATATCGACAACTTTAGTTTATATGATCGTCAACCAATATTGATCTAGTTAATATGTTAAAGCACATGCCAATTAAAAAAATGACTTGAAATTTACGAGCACAATAGGAACAAAATTTACCACAAATAAGTGTGATTTTTGCTCCCATCTTGAGCATTGAGCTTTTACTGAACGGTATTTTAAGTTTTGTATTATAACAAGAAAAAAACTTAAAGTTCAAAGTTTTTTTTTATATTAATGACATTCATTTATGATATAATATATATCAATATATTAGTGACATTTAATGTATTGCTTGTGACAATCAATTTATTTTTGCTTGTCTACTATGGCACCAGCTATATTTAGACTTTCTTGCTTTAAAATTCATCTGCACCCCCTTGTTTATACGCATTTTTGTTACATTTTCACGAATCCGACAAAATTTCGTACGGGGGGGGGGGGAAGGTTCAAACCCCCTAAACCTCCCCCCACGAGTACGGCCTAGCCAGTCAGATTTGGGGCAGAGGATTTCCTATTTTCTTAAGTCTCTGCGGAATTCAGCCTGATTGACCGCATTGACTTTTTAATTGTAGGAAACAGAGGAGAAATGGACCAAATCCAGAAATAAGTAACTCTCAAGACACAGACTCCCAAAGTTAATTGAACGAAACAGAATCTCTTAGTTTCAGTGATAATTTTGTAATATTGTGAGACCAACTTCCAATGAGAAGCATCACTTTCTGGTAAAATTTCCCAAATTTTCTCAAAATTTCCTAAATTTGAGAACAATAATCCAAACCAAAGACCTGATGGGTTCGATTCATCCTTGTATTCAAATGAAAACCACATATTTATTAAAAAATGAGCAAGTACCGAAATATTTTGGGTATATATATATATATATATATATATATATATATATATATATATATATATATATATATATATATATATATATATATATATATATATATATATATATGGTAAAAACAAGGTAAAGAATATAGCACTGGACTTTACCAGTCCTTAATGGCAGTGCTGATCTCCGTTTCATAGCCCTTCAGCCAGGGAGTGCAACCATCTGTCTTGGCCTTACTCTAATTAGCAATGGCTCTCAAGTCTTTCATCAATTCCACCAAGTTGATAATTAAAAAATCAACAGGGCCAGCCATCCTGTGCTTTCGTACACCCTTCCTATTTACTTTCCCAGATTTCTCCAAGTACCCATTTAAAGATAGGTCAACTCTGGCTGAGCTAACAGAGTCACACCACAGACCTCGTTCCAAACCAAAGAACCAGCAATACCAGGATTCGAACCCGTGTCCTCACGGACAGAGTCTAGCGTGCTCATAACTTGGTACATAATTGAAACTTTTCCCATAAAAAAAAAGAAAGAAAGAATAAAAAAAAACTTGTTGGAGAATTCTATATAGAAGATAAAATTCCTAGAAGTACATCCTCTAGTCAAACCGACAGTCCAGCCTTTGGGTCTGAGAAATCTGAAGAGGCACAAAATAAAACTTACTTTCAACATAAAATTATTATCTTTTAAATCTAACTGTCCTGTAATGGGACACATGAACTGTTCACGGAGCTTTTTCATTTGAATCTTCGTAGCCATTGTTGAGTCGATTAATAAATGTTCGGCAGATATATCTAATGGTACGTCTAGCACATCAAGTCGTTTCATGGACTTCAATCGGATATCCTGAAAATATACATAGAACTGTCATGACTAACAGAAAAAATGAAAATAAAATAAATGTGTTATCACTGGTCACTTTTAACCGCTTCGAGAAACCACTCAAGAAGATATTGGCAAATTATAATCATTAGTTCACTTTTCTTTAAATTAAAGTTTAGAGTATTTTACCAGCATCTCAGAAAACACAAAAACGAAAGGAAATCGCAGATAAGACTGTGAGAAAAGACTAATTGCCACAAATACACTTGTAACGTTGATAATGTAATGTGTCTTGCATTTAAAACAGAAAAATGAAACTGTTTTGGCAAGTATGTGCTCATTTTCTTTCTTTATTTCAAAGCGAAAAGAAAAGTGTTTTTATCTGCTAAACAGTTATTAATTAATAGACTATTAGAAAATATTATGGGACAAGAATACACTGAGCAACCGACAAAATGAATCAATTCGGGGGGGGGGGGGGTAACTTTTCGCCACTAATAAGCATCTACATTGATATACAGTTCAAATCTTCTACCCTCAAAATAGAAATATATTTAGTCCACAATAGAATCAGAAACGATACTTATTACCTATCCCATATATGGAAAACGTTCTTATTCGTTGGTAGGCCTAAAGGATTTATCTCCCATATAAGATATGTAATAGCCTATAAGTTTAACAAATGGTTAAGAAATAAAACATATGTTAAAATAATCTACTGAATGGAATGGAAACTACCATCCAGCACAATTCCAATGACACAAGAGGCTGCACAACTAGGACTTTACTGGAAGTACAAACTGGAAAACAGTATGTTCCGCCATCTACAAAAAAAAGTTAGTTACTTGACTAAACAAGTAAGCAAAATAGAGAGTGGGTGAAAAACGGGAAAGATAGAGAAGGATGCATAAAAGACAGTGCGAGGGAAGCAAAATTTAGAATCAGACTTTCACAAAGGTTTGTAGACCTTTCTTTACTGAATATGTTAAACTAAACCACTAAAAAACTAAATTCTAAAAATCAAAAATCCTGAAAACCAAATTATGTGTCATAGGAAATTGTTACATTCAAGTAAACCTCTTTACTGAACGAAAATGGCTAAAATAAGTAGAGAATCCCAGCACAAGTGAATTCTGTCACTAACCATCAATTATAACAACTTTGTGCTTCATAACATTGAAGTCATTTAGTAACTATTTCTTTTGAGGCTAGGTCATTACTGCGTTGTTGATAAGAATCAGAAAAGATAACTTACTGGGTCAAAGTTGATACCGCTTTTAACGAGTTCTTCAAAAGCCACAACTATTCCTGGTTTAGAATCTCTGACTAGTTTGACAGATTGAAGGGGACTCAAACTAGTGTCAATTGGAAATCGGAGCACTTTCATTGCCAGTGGGAAGTAAGGTGCCAGTGCATCCAAATGGTTAAATTCTGGCTCTAAAAAAGAGAAGGGTGAGTTGCAACTATTCATTACTATCTAATGTCGCGGACCAAGACTGTTTAGCTATGAAACAACTAGCTAAAATTTAGATGCTAATTGAGCCTTTCAACCCTAAATAAAAACAATATAAAACTAATACATTTTCTCCACCAGATAACTGATATATTAAAATAAGAACCAACAATAATTTTTTTTTCCCTTTGTTTGTTTATTACACTTGGTCCAAGTGCCCTCTGAGTGGTTCAGCTTACTACTAGCAAGCTCAATAATAAATTGCGCTACTAAGGATATTCACAAATGCTCCAAGGAAAGGATGGACTTAGGAATATGGTGAGGAAGTGACTACAAATGTACTTGTCTAAATCATGTAAGTAAAGAGCTAAGTGGGCTCTATGTGTTATTTACTTACCTTTATTTTGTTTTCATCAAGGTACTTCGTACGGAAGGAGTTGTAAGAACTTCAGAGAGGGCTTATTCGATTGGAAATTAAAAATTCTAGTGCCTCTTTCAAGAGTCAAAACCGATTGGAGGGAATCAGCACCCCTCATGCCCCATATTCTCCCAAAGACATCTGATAAATATTTGAGATAGCCATTTTGTTAAACATAGTTGATAGGTCCAATATCTATGTCTATGGGGATGACAACCCCCTACAGTTCTTGGGGCAAGGGTTATAAGTTATTCAATTCGCCTCTTCTTTAAATATAGTATTTGTTATTGGGAAAGAGCGCATGTTTGACCCTTGGTGTTCAAAAAGGTTAAAGGTATTAAGATGAAGCTTTTAGGGAATTTCGAGGGGAGTGTTGAACTAAATCAAAACACACTATTTGCATGCAATTTGTCACAATGGCGTATCTGAGGAACGGCTTAGGATATTGAGTTGGAGCTTTCAGTGAATGATGCAAAGGATGATCCATTGACCAAGAGGCAATGTGTGCAGGCTGCTACTACTACTACTACTATAATTATAACTACTATTTCTACTGCAACTGCTACTATGCTTTGATTTACTTAAGCATCTTCTCAACACTCCCTGAAGTTTTTTTTATCTCAATACACTTGATAAACAACTTAAGTCAAACTCAAAACGAACAGAAACTAGCACAAAGAGCAATAGAGAGAACTCCCACCGTGCCTTTTAAAGACCAGAACATAATTAGTACTTTACTGAAAGCAAAATACATCTTAAATGTTTATTTTTTTTTTAAATCTAATAAATCCGAAATTATTATGACTTTCAGGAATGAAAATCAGCGTATAGTGAACTGTAGTTCCATAATTATTTGTTCTTTTGAGTAATCTTGGTTATAATAGTGATTTTTTTTTAATCTTATTTCGATGGTAAGAAATGCAAACACATAGCTCGAAATAAAAATTGTTTTCAGTAAAGTGAAAATAGTGTTCTGGTGTTTAGAATTTTGAGATTTTTCAGGGGGCAAAAGATGAAGTCCCCTCAATCTGTACTTGGCTGAGCCCGGAGCAAATATTCTTTGAACAAATCTAATGACGATCCGACTTATAGTCTGACTGCCACGAGAAAGATTCAACTGCACTGCAGAGCTCGAATTTTAGGAGATATTAAGTGGAGTGGGAGGGGATATCTTTCCAAGAATTCTATTCTCCCTTTCGGGACAGCTAAATCATCTGTAAAGTAGCTAAAAAGGAGAAGAATATGCAAAATTTCCAAGCAAAATCTACGTTAGGAAAGGAAAGAATAAATATACCTGTAAATATAATAGCATTCAAGGGGTTCGACTTCCACGTTGTTATAAATTGAACTACATCACCAAATCTCAAAGACGGATGCCCAGTAAAGACGACGCATGGCTAAACGAAAAAAAGGCTCAGTATTTCTGACCTGAAGATAAGGACACTGGTTTGAAGGTTATGAAACTACCTAAGGGGCCAAAGTCTTTATCGTACTTTATGTCATACAGGCTATGGTTCTCGTTGTTCTCGTGGAAACTACAGGAAACTCACGCATGTTGGGTCTTATTCCAGTAGTAAACAGAAATACCTCACAGAAACTACAAGTTGATAATAAATTCCTTCTTCATTTTAACATTTTTATGATTTCTCTAAATGCAGTTACTTTCTTCTCAAATATTCAACGTATACTCCTGAATATATAAGAACAATTCTTCATTGCTGATTTTCTTTCCGATTGATTAATTACTTACAAATAGGGATAAATCCTTTTATTACACAGTGAAAAAAAAAAAGATAAAAATTGTGGATATTTCAATCACGTACGCAGCGACAGTCATCAGTTGATAAATTCAAACATAGTTAAATCCGCTGATGATAGTTTATCTGCTGATGACGGTTGCTACGTATGTGATCGAAATATCCAGAATTGTTGTCATTATTTTTCACTGTCTAATAAAAGGATTCTACTATCTGCTGATGACGGTTGCTACGTATGTGATCGAAATATCCAGAATTGTTGTCATTATTTTTCACTGTCTAATAAAAGGATTTATCACTATTTGAACTGTTATGTGTACGTCGTAGAAAGGCAGTGTGGTCTTCAAAAATGCATACGATTAATTAATAAAGTAAAACACTATAAAAATAGCAAGAAATTAAACTATTGAACCCGCCAATACACAAGTGACCTCCTGATAAGAAGTGATTCAAGCCCAAAGATAGTAGAGGACCAGATAAGAAGTGATTCAAGCCCAAAGATAGCAGAGGGCCTCCTGATAAGAAGTGATTCAAACCCAAAGATAGTAGAGGGCCATCAGAGAAGTAGACGCACAGATCGATACAAAAACTATCAACAACTGTCATTCAAAACTCATGGTGACAGGTTCCGTAATTCATGCTAAAGAAAGAATTCGGTCTTCCAGTGCTGATAATCTAGATCTAGCTAGGACAGCTCAAGAAATGTTAGGTTAAAGCTCAAAATACTCTCGGCAAATAGCGAAGGAAAGTCGCCTTTCTTTTCACACTGCACGAACTGCACCTAAGACGAAGCTTAAATGGCAGGACTGGAAACCGCATGACACTGGCATTCGTATAGTTTGCTTAGATAATGCAGGCTAGAGATTGGCAAATATTAAAAAAAATCCTTGCGGTGATAAAGCACTATTTCATTTCAGTGGGTTTATGAACTGTCATTGCTAGACTGATAAAGATCTTTGTGATGTCTCAGGAAAATTCCAGAATAAACCTAAGATAACATATTACGTGGAGTGAATTCAGCTAGGTTTGTAGTGCCTTCCCTTTTTCACATGAATGCCAGACGTCACCATAGAGAAAGATGAAATCTGGGCAGTTGCCAAGGCCTTGTAGGAAATTGAAGACTTACGCAAAATGGAGATCCTCAAGATGGAGCTTCTGTCATTTGTGAATGGCTGAATGAACATTTTCCTGGGAGAAGGTAAGGACGACGAGGTCCAACTAAGTGTGGACCTCGTGTGGACCAAGTGTGAAGTGCCAACAGATGAGACTGTAGAGGAACTCGAAGGACGATTACCAGAAGCTACTCTTGCCACCCTACAAGATTTGTTAAGAAAGCTGAGACAAAAGACTGTAGAAGAACTCGAAGGACCATTACCAGAAGCTACTCTTGCCACCCTACAAGAGTTGTTAAGAAAGCTGAGACAAAAGACTGTAGAGGAACTCGAAGGACCATTACCAGAAGCTACTCTTGCCACCCTACAAGAGTTGTTAAGAAATCTGAGACAAAAGACCGTAGAGGAACTCGAAGGACCATTACCAGAAGCTACTATTGCCACCCTACAAGAGTTGTTGAGAAATCTGAGACAAAAGACTGTAGAGGAACTCGAAGGACCATTATCAGAAGCTACTCTTGGCATCCTACAAGAGTTGTTAAGAAAGCTGAGACAAAAGACAGTAGAGGAACTCGAAGGACGATTACCAGAAGCTACTCTTGCCATCCTACAAGAGTTGTTGAGAAATCTGAGACAAAAGACTGTAGAGGAACTCGAAGGACCATTATCAGAAGCTACTCTTGGCATCCTACAAGAGTTGTTAAGAAAGCTGAGACAAAAGACAGTAGAGGAACTCGAAGGACGATTACCAGAAGCTACTCTTGCCATCCTACAAGAGTTGTTGAGAAATCTGAGACAAAAGACTGTAGAGGAACTCGAAGGACCATTATCAGAAGCTACTCTTGCCATCCTACAAGAGTTGTTAAGAAAGCTGAGACAAAAGACAGTAGAGGAACTCGAAGGACGATTACCAGAAGCTACTCTTGCCATCCTACAAGAGTTGTAAAGAAAGCTGAGACAAAAGACTGTAGAGGAACTCGAAGGACCATTATCAGAAGCTACTCTTGCCACCCTACAAGAGTTGTTAAGAAAGCTGAGACAAAAGACTGTAGAGGAACTCGAAGGACCATTACCAGAAGCTACTCTTGCCACCCTACATGAGTTGTTGAGAAAGCTGAGACAAAATACTGTAGAGGAACTCGAAGGACCATTACCAGAGGCTACTCTTGCCGCCCTACAAGAGTTGTTGAGAAAGCTGAGACAAAAGACTGTAGAGGAACTCGAAGGACCATTACCAGAAGCTACTCTTGCCAGCCTACAAGAGTTGTTGAGAAAGCTGAGACAAAATACTGTAGAGGAACTCGAAGGACCATTACCAGAAGCTACTCTTGCCGCCCTACAAGAGTTGTTGAGAAAGCTGAGACAAAAGACTGTAGAGGAACTCGAAGGACCATTACCAGAGGCTACTCTTGCCGCCCTACAAGAGTTGTTGAGAAAGCTGAGACAAAAGACTGTAGAGGAACTCGAAGGACCATTACCAGAAGCTACTCTTGCCACCCTACAAGAGTTGTTGAGAAAGCTGAGACAAAATACTGTAGAGGAACTCGAAGGACCATTATCAGAAGCTACTCTTGCCACCCTACAAGAGTTGTTAAGAAAGCTGAGACAAAAGACTGTAGAAAAACTCGAAAGACGATTACCAGAAGCTACTCTTGCCATCCTACAAGAGTTGTTAAGAAAGCTGAGACAAAAGACTGTAGAGGAACTCGAAGGACCATTACCAGAGGCTACTCTTGCCGCCCTACAAGAGTTGTTGAGAAAGCTGAGACAAAAGATTGTAGAGGAACTCGAAGGACCATTACCAGAAGCTACTCTTGCCAGCCTACAAGAGTTGTTAAGAAAGCTGAGACAAAAGACTGTAGAGGATCTCGAGGGACGATTACCAGAAGCTACTCTTGCCATCCTACAAGAGTTGTTAAGAAAGCTGAGACAAAAGACTGTAGAGGAACTCGAAGCGCCATTACCAGAAGCTACTCTTGCCATCCTACAAGAGTTGTTAAGAAAGCTGAGACAAAAGACTGTAGAGGAACTCGAAGGACGATTACCAGAAGCTACTCTTGCCATCCTACAAGAGTTGTTAAGAAAGCTGAGACAAAAGACTGTAGAGGAACTCGAAGGACCATTACCAGAAGCTACTCTTGCCACCCTACAAGAGTTGTTAAGAAGGCTGAGACAAAAGACTGTAGAAGAACTCGAAGGACGATTATCAGAAGCTACTCTTGCCACCCTACAAGAGTTGTTAAGAAAGCTGAGACAAAAGACTGTAGAGGAACTCGAAAGACCATAACCAGAAGCTACTTTCGCCATCCTACAAGAGTTGTTAAGAAAGCTGAGACAAAAGACTGTAGAGGAACTCGAAGGACGATTACCAGAAGCTACTCTTGCCATCCTACAAGAGTTGTTAAGAAAGCTGAGACAAAAGACTGTAGAGGAACTCGAAGGACCAATAACAGAAGCTACTCTTGCCATCCTACAAGAGTTGCTAAGAAAATATGTCAATCTGATTTCCGAGAATCCTGAGAAGGTAGTGACAAATAGTCGTACTTAAACAAACGTTCAGAAATTAAATAAAAAAAAACAAGTTTTCTCTAACCGAAAGTAAGGAGCGACATTAAATCTTAAAACGAACAGAAATTATTCCGTATATGAAAGGGGCTATCCCCTCCTCAATGCCTCGCTCTTTACTTTAGCGTAATAAGAAGACTCTTAGGATCATGAGCTTAACGTTTTATTCTGCTACAATAGGACAGTATTCAACGTTCACCACAATTTGAATGCCTAAAGGTTAGCTTTCACTTAGTTGAACTTTTAGACTATCCAATTTTATTCAACCTTCGTCTAACATTCTAGGCAAGAGGTCGCCAAGTATCAGAAATCATGTTCACCAGGTGGCGCGTGCCAAGTGTTATCGGAACCGTACCAAGCGTGGCAGAAGTGCACGGCACATGTGACACTCCGAGATGTACACGAGATGAGGGAAAGTGGACAGCACAAAAGACTGAACCACAAGCATTTTCTAGGTCGTTTAACCTGACTGTCTACTCACTTAGCCTAAAAGAAACTTTAATAAAATCATTGAATTTACCTGTCTGTATTCTGTAGTAAAATTTTCATCACAAATACTCTTGAAGTGTTTCAAACGATTGTTCTTCACAAGGAATGCATGTGGAAACGGCTCTTCTGGCAAATATACTCTTTTCTGCTTTGATGCGCTCAACCTAAAAATATTAAACCAACCTAAAAATTGACACCAACGAGACTAACAGTATAAAAAGAAAAAAACTGCCAAGACAGTTAAAAACTCAAGCTTTTTACTCGCTTTAAGTCACAATGTTCTTTCTAAAGACCAAATCAAACAGAATTAATTCAGCATAAAACAGAAGAAAAGCAAAACAAGTGCAAACAAATCAGCCTACTCGCCAAGAAATTGCTACATATACCAAACGAGATAAAAAAATGCTACATGATATTTATCCCAATCACATGAATAACAAAACTTAGACGTGTTGATTTCGACAAAGCAGAATGTAGACTGAACTACTGACAATAATATTGCCAGCATGAATAGCATTTCCATTAATTTTTTCCCCCTATTTTCTTTAATGTTGAACTCTAAACTTACATAGGAGTCGCAGACGATTTGGCACAACAAAGTGACATGGGTAAAACCTATCATAAAAAAAGAGCAAAGGTTGCGCTCATTTCCAATATTTGGCGGTTTGACTCGTCAGCTGTCATTTAAGAAGCTAATATCAACCAGTTTATAGATCGTTTTTTATTGATACATTGACTGAAACCCAATTCCCAATCTTGATTTAACGTTTCGTTGAGACGACAACTATAAATTTACCATTTTTCAGAAATTTTGCCAAGCCTTTTTCCGTTTTTGCCACAACATCAGCAGACCATAAATCCACATTTCATTTGAATATTCGATCTAAAATAGATCGAATATATAATGAGTCGGAGGCAAAATAAGTTTTCAAAACAGTCCAACGCTGCACAAAGTGGATGATTTGTTGTGGCATATAATCTATTTCAATATATTATGAAGAAAACGAAGAATCAATCAGTTCGTGGTTACTAACTGTAAGGAGCAACTCGGACCAATAGTAACCGACACTTTACAGTGTCGACACTACAGAATTTTGCAATAGACACGTCAAAAGAAGTGGTTTTTTATCCTGATTCCAAATACATAAAATTCATTACGTTTAATGTTACCCATCAAAAGCTACGAGCCTGGAAAAATTTGCGGCGATTTTCGAAAAAAAGATAAATATCTAAAAAAAAGTCAAGGGTTCTTAATGGAAATCGCACCATTAGATTCAGTGTATCAGAGAACTCTACTGTAGAGATTTCAAGCTACCATGTGCCAAAATGTGGAATTTTGTATTTATTTGCCAGAAGAAAGATCACGGATACGTGTTTATTTGTTTTTTTTTTCTCCAGAGGTTGAGAGTATCGAACTAATTGTCCTCAAAGATCGGAAGAGGGCTCAAAAGAAGGGAAACCAAAAGTTTTACTGCCCTCTATAAGTAATAAAAAATATTGAAGGTTAACTAGCCCCCCTTCCATTCCCTTTTTTCCCCCGAGTTCATCCAATGAAAATTTTGAGACGGTCATTCTGTTCAGAATAGTTTAAAGGCCCAATAACTATTCCTATGAGGAGACATGCCACATAAAACATATTTATGTGCTTTTAAATAAACTTTAAAAACACATACATTTTTGCTACGCTTTTACGAGTAGGACAAACATTTCGAGGGGTTCAAACTCCCTAACCCCTGGATACAGCCATGGTCTAAATCCTCTAAATATGTCATTGATAGGTCGGGTAGCACCAACGTGCTGATTGGCTAAAATAATTTTGATTAAATTCGATCCATTGGATGCGATCATACTCAACTCGAAGACGGCGGAATACAACCATTTTTGGTTGTAACCTATGGTTATGACGTCATTCGTCGTCTTGTTTAATTTCGCATGACAACATAGATACAACAAAAAATGTTCGATATGATTACCCCTGGAAAAAAAAAACAACTTTCCCAAAGTCTTGACCTATCTAGATCGCTTTTACAGGCCAGAAAAAGTTAGTATGCCAATTTTTAGATTTTTTTTTTCGTGCCGTTTCCGAGACACACATATATATATATATATATATATATATATATATATATATATATATATATATATATATATATATATATATATATATATATATATAATATATATATATATATATATATATATATATATATATATATATATATATATATATATATATATACATATATATATATATATATATATATATATATATATATATATATATATATATATATATATATATATATATATATATATGTATATATATATATATATATATATATATATATATATATATATATATGTATATATATATATATATATATATATATATATATATATATATATATATATATATATACATATATATATATATATATATATATATATATATATATATATATATATATATATAATATATATATATATATATATATATATATATATATATATATATATATATATATATATTATATATATATATATATATATATATATATATATATATATATATATATATATATGTATATATATATATATATATATATATATATATATATATATATATATATATATATATATATATATATATATAATATATATATATATATATATATATATATATATATATATATATATATATATATATATATATATATATATATACATTTACAATTATTGCTCTCTTAAAGAGAGTAGAATATCCAAGCTGAAAAAACAGAAAAAGAAAAAAAAAGCCAATACCCATACACACAACTTTCTGTTTCATTTTTTGCAAATAACATTTCACAGGGGAAAAAAAATGTAATTAAGAGGGGAAAATATTGCACATACTTTTTTTTCGCGTCTTATACTTATTAGTAACGAATAGACAGTAAATTTTCCAGTTAATCTAACTATTAAAACCTACCGGGTGCACTCAGATATCTTTCGGGGGCAGGGAGGCTAAAAAAAATCGCATGTATTTTAAATATCGCATTAATTTACACCTTGAAAATATTTTGGCACTCAAAGAGCGGAGTTTGGGGATGGGAGGAATAGCTACTCCTAGCGCATATTTTAGGGGGCGGCCTTGTTACTTACCATTCAGCGAAGATGTTTGAATATGCCAGGGATGACTCCGCAACGCCTGATATGAAGTACAATGGAATTTGAGACAATCCTTGATTATCCAAATGGGTGGACATAAACTCAAAAAGATCGTAGACCAGTCCAGCAGAGTAAACAGGGAATAGAACACTTCCACCACTTTTCAAGGTTACCACTAGAAGAAATTTGAGGAAATTTCAATACACTAGTAACGTTCAATAACCATAATTATGTACAAATTTATGTTTAATATAATTATGTACCATAATTTGTACAAATTTTAAACTGACAGCTCAGACATGAGAAGCATAAATAAACGTAAAAATAATATTTCGGTCTTTTTACTTACAAGTTTCAGGAATAGAGTTCACAGTTCGCTTGTTCAACAATAAATTCACAACAAAAACTACTCCATCATAATCTCCCCTGTAAGACTGCATGGCCAGGAAGGAACAGGGGGGGGGGGAATATACAAAAAAAAACAACAAACAAACAAGCCAATAATAAAAACGAAAAACAAAATCCATTCTCCCACCTCAAAAATGGTGGCCGGCGTTTACCCCCCCCCTCCCCGCGGAAAAGACCCTCACCCTCGCAGAAAATACCCCCGTGGAAAATAAGGCTTTCCAAACTTGAGGATTTCGTTTGATTTTTTTTTTTAATTTCCGTAAGGGGGAAGGTAAAACTGTAAAACTCGAGAACAAACCGTTTTTTTCGTTAGTTTCTTCGTTACTTTAGAAACAAATTTGGGCTATAGATTTGCTCATTAAGGGGGTAAAGTATAGCAGGGTCTGCATGCAAAATGTGTTAGGTACAATTATTGTGCATATTAGATAGATAAATAGATAATTGTATTTTAAAGCCAAATATACGGCCATGAATGCAGTAAAATAACATAAATGAAAGGCACAAATAACATAAACTTTGATCAGCGATTATCATAAAACGCATAAATGAAACACTACATTAACCTAATAATAGTACTTAATACTTGAAAATACGGTCATTGAAAAAAAAAAAACCACTTAACACTTGAAAAAAAAACACTTAAACGAAACATTACATTTACTTTATACTGGGATTTTTTTTTAGTAAACAAAATTTTCAGATACCTCGCTATCCTACAAATAAACTGAGGCGACGTACTATGAGACGCCTGGAAGTATCAACTACTTTTTCTTAAATATCCCTTCCCTTATCGTAGAGAGCTCTGGCACCGGCTCAAGCAATGCACCAAATAATCTTCTTTAACTCTGCAAAGCGGGTAAGTATATCTGTCTTCATTGGAACATCTTTCTTCAGAATATCTTTTAAACCTTGCGCTAATTGGGAGGCAACTAGCCCTGAGGTGCATCCACAACGTCAAATATCTAGCTGGTAAATTCAGCTTAAGGTAGATTTCCTGTCCATAAACCATCTTAACATCTTGATGAAACTTTAATGTTTCTGTTTTTTATCTCCACTCCATTTTTGGATCATTTGATTCTCTAGTACTATCTTAATCTCATTCTCCCAATTTGCATTTATATCCATTCGTTCTCTACCTTCATCCCAAACAAAGAAAACTGTGTTTTGTGTAAAATATCTTTTATTTTCCCCTGCGAGAGTAAATCTTAATAAGCTGCCTTAAGCAGCCTGTCACTCAATAACTGGACGACTCACAACCAAAATTTAATCATTGAGACTAGTCTGTAATTTTTTAGTGGTCATATACCTAGAAAGAATTGTTTTATGACTTAAAACTGTCCAAATACTTTACCCCCCCCCCCTTATGTGCAAATATATAGCCCGAATTATATATTTCCCATTTATTCTGTCACTAGTCCCCTGCGTCACTAGTCCCAACTTGTCTTGTCTCGCGCTAAGCTGAAAAAAACTAACGAAGAAACTGGTTTGTTCTCGAGTTTTACGCAGCGTAAAATTGAGTGAGAGGCGAATAATACACAAGTACCAAAATTGCGTTTCCCCTATGAAAAAAAAAAAAAAATCTCAAATTTGGGAAGCCTTATTTGCCAAGGGGGGGGGGGGGTATTTTCCGGGGGAGGGGGTGTATTTTCCGCCGGGGGGTTATTTTCCGGGGCGGTAATTACCTGGCGGGGGGGGGGGGGTAAATGCCTAGAACCCCCAAAAATCCCCAAAATCATAAGCTAGACAGGGGATTAGCGATTGGTTTCAAACCGAACAATAAAACTAAAGTAAGTCATACTCAAACATCCAAACCTAATCCAGAAACATAAACTCCAAGGGAAACTACAAAAAAATTATTAACTAGAATTCTTTGACATTCTTTACGAAGACAACAAATAAGGGGCATCTTCCTGCACTCTGGGAGCGTGTTCCAGACCATAACGCAAGCTATCAGGGGGTTGAAGTCAGACTGCAATACTGAAGCATAAGGAATCTGTAAGTTATTAAACGTACAGAAATGATAAGACGACTTATCAAAAATAAAAGATATATACTGCACAGGGCAGCAGGAAGATGGCCATACAATTGTATAAAAGTGAAAGAAGCACATGACAGAAAATAAAGAGATTTCAAATCAAGCAAGTGTTAAAATAAAGAACGGTTAGTATTCTGAATAATAGTTCTTGCTTTATCATAAAGTTCCGGAAGTGGCTTCAATGAGAGGGAAAGGTTGCCATCCAAATAACAGGACAATATGACACATAAGACTGAACCATGCTGCCGAAAAGGATTCCAAGAACTGACCCTGGAAATATGACTTTTAGCTCTCTAAAGAATCTGGGATTCTTGGAGACTTTCCTTTTGATCAGGCCAATATGAAAGTTAAATAAAAGATTTTCATCTCTTAAATAAATCTTAAATATAATTTATAAGAAACAGAAAGTTCCACAAATGATTTGTATGAAGCATAATATTTGCTGTAAAAGCTTTTCACACATAGTAACAAATTTAAGATAATTAATCAATCTGTTATATTTGTTCGTTTTTAATTACTTTCTCAAGCCTTTTGAATGAATTAAATAAAAAAAAAACAAGTTTTTTAAACTGAAAGTAAGGAGCGACATTAAAACTTAAAACGAACAGAAATTATTCCGTATATGAAAGGGGCTGTCCCCTCCTCAACGCCTCGCTCTTTACGCTAATTTTTTTTATTGTTTTAAAAAATAAAGTTGTGAGACAGAGTCAAACTTTAGCGTCAAGAGCGAGGCGTTGAGGAGGGGACAGCCCCTTTCATATACGGAATAATTTCTGTTCGTTTTAAGTTTTAATGTCGCTCCTTACTTTCAGTTTAAAAAACTTGTTTTTTTTTATTTAATTTCTGATCGTTTTTTAGTTAATGCAGCTTTTATTTGCATAAAAATTTTACTTTTCTTTTGCTAAATGGATGTTTTTACAAATTAACTTACGTAACTAACTTCTATATTCGTATATTTTTCTTCTGGCAAAAAATACAAAGTTGCAGATTTTTGCAGATATGAGCTTGAAACCTATGTAATAGGGTTTTCTGATACGCTGAATCTGACGGTGTGATTTTCATTAAAATTCTTTCACTTGTAGGGGATGTTTCCCCCCTCTTTAAAAAATCGAGTAAATTTTCTCAGGCTCGTAGCCTTTGATGAGTAATACTAAACTTAATAAAATTTATATATTTAGAATCAGCATTATAAACACATTCTTTTGATACATTTATTGACATCAAAATTCCGTTTTTAAAAGTTTTGATTACTATTGAGCCATATCGCTTGTTTTTTTATTGTTTTTTTTTTTATTACGTATATGTTATTACGTATATGAGGGGGTTCTCCGCTTAGTCAATACCACGCTCTTTACGTTAAAAGTTAAAAAAATTTTTTATTCACAAACCCCTGAATCACAAAGGCCGTTTAATTAGAATAGATAGCTCTTTTGAAAGCACTAAAAAAAACTGTAGCGTAAAGAGCGAGGTATTGACTTGGGGGAGAACCCCCTCACATACGTTATAATTTCTGTTCGTTTTAAGTTCTAATATTCCTTCTTACATTTCAGTTGAAAAAACTTGTTTTTTTTTATTTAATTTCTGATCGTTTTTTAAATAATGCTTGGAAATCCGGCGCCCCCTTCATAGAAATGTCCCTTACCCCAAAGAAACATCCTCCACGGAAATATTCTCCAGAGTAACCCCCTCCTCTAGCCCCCCCCCTCCAGAAAAAATCCTTCCTGAAAATGGTTGTATACTTCCCAATAACCAATAAATAATGCTGGCAAGTCCGGCGCCCCCTTCATGGCAATTTCCCTTCCCCCATGAAAACTTCCTTCATGAACAGATCCTCCAACATAACCCCCGACCCACCCTTCCCTCCCACAACCAGAAAAAAAACCTCCTGAAAACTTCTGTATACTTCCGAATAACCAATACTATATGTTAACATTGGGTAAAGTTCATAACTTTTAGCCCTCCCTCTGGGTACTTCGGGGGATTAAGTCATCCTAAAAGACATATTTATCATATTTTCGACCATGCTGAACAAAATGGCTATCTCAAAATTTTGATCGGGTGACTTTGGGAAAAAAATAAGCGTGGGAGGGGGCCTAGTTGCCCTCCATTTTTTTTGGTCACTTAAAAAGGGAACTAGAACTTTTAATTTCCGTTCCAATGAGCCCTCCCACGATATTCTAGGACCACTGGGTCGATACGATCACCCCTGGGAAAAAAAAACAAAAAAAAAAACAAATAAACACGCATCCGTGATCTTTCTTCTGGCAAAAAATGTAAAATTCCACATTTTTGTAGATAGGAGCTTGAAACCTCTACAGTAGGGTTCTCTGATACGCTGAATATGATGGTGTGATTTTCATTAAGGTTCTATAGCTTTTAGGGGGTCTTTCCCCCTTTTTTTTAAAATCAGCCAAATTTTCGCAGGCGCGTAACTTTTGATGGGTAGCACTAAACTTGATGAAAATTATATATTTGAAATCAGCATTGAAATCTGATTCTTTTGATATATCTATTGGTATCAAAAACCCGTTTTCTAGAGTTTCGGTTACCATTGAACCGGGTCGCTCCTTACTTACAGTTCGTTACCACGAACTGTTTGATATTCAAAACAGCAGATATTCCATTTCATAATGGCAGGCATCATTTAAAAAGATCCTAGCTTCTCTAGATGGAGTTTAAAGATGATATTTTGGGGACTACGTATACTAGAAGATTGCTGTTCCATACACAAGCTAATCGCTTCAAGAACTTATTTGGTGAATATTTCCACCAACGGATCACCAGGCAAAGTTAATCAGCTTAAGCAGGGTTAAAATGGGTTACTCTTATTGCCTCGACTCTATCGCTGAGGTTCTTGAAAATTTCTTCAAAAGCAGGGTACGACACTGACATGTTGGCTTTCTACAAGCTCTACTTCGCAATGGACTATTATAGAAATTATACTGCCATCTCAGCGCTTTAAAAGCGCTGAGATGGCAGTATAAAGCAATAAAATTAGAAAGGTATTTAGACAAATAAAAATCTCTATCCTTCCCTTCTTTTTCGAGATTTTAAAATGTGCAATTTGTCACCAAGTTGCATTTGCTACTTTAAATATTGTGAGTTTTCACTTGGTTTACAAATTGAATTGAATCGACACTCAATTAGTGTCGAGATTTAAAATCAAAGAGCCGTTGGAATTAGCATAGATTAAAATAAATAACTTTTACTGCAAGCCTCAAAATATTCTCTCTATGTCCTTACCCAAAATATTCTCTTTATCCTTATCCATTTTCCCCAGAATTAAAAAAAAATTTGATATATTCATTATTCTTGTTTTTATTTGAAATACTTTATTCAGTTATGGTTAGATTGTTGAAGTGTTTCTGCAATTTCCTTTATGTATTCTTTATATTCCTCTTTGTATTCTTCCTTTATATTCCATTATATTCCTTTATGTATTCTTTTTATTTATTTCCTTTATAAGGGAAATAAATAAATAAATACATAATGGCAATATAAGCGCTAATAAATCCCTCAAGATTTGGTCCCAACAAAGTCTGTCAAGTCAATATGTAAAAAAAAACATGTTCCAACCGGAAAGATAACCTTAAGGGTTTATTTGTCTAAGGAGTGAAATCATAAGGTCTTTTAGGGGGCACTTGCCGCTTCAAGAGACATTGGAGCCAACATTTGAAAATTTAAATGAATACATATCTACAATATTGCATATTCCTAATTTGCAAAAGAAAAAAAAATTTGTTTTAAAAGTTAAAGCCGGAAAGAAAAGTGCAAAAAGACAGTGATAAACAGGGACGAATTGGCGCTTACCAAATTGATCAGCTCAGTAAAATAAATAGCGACAAAAGTTACAAAATAGGTATAATGCTACTTTTTAAAATATCGCATCTATCACTAAGCAGAAAATATGTCAGAATTATTTTTGTTCATAAGAGTACTTAAGTATCGGAATGTGTTTAAGTATTCTTGATTAAAGATTTAAACAAATTGGCCTCTAAGAAAATTCATTACCATGAAATAACCAAATTGGGCCATTTGCCGGTACCGTTTTAGAGCATTGAACATTTTTATTACAGAAAGCAATCATTTCATCGTGTGAGTTAGTCAAGTGTTTGAATCTAAATAAAGGAGATAAAAGTAAAATTAGACAATTTAACTTTTGTGTAGCTTGGCTGTCATGCATCCCTGTGTCACTCCCCATTGCACTCATCTTGGCTATGGGTTATGATACAATGATCAGAAACCAGTTTTCCTTTTTCAATATTTGTATGTTTAATTTAAAAGGTTATATTCACATATTATTCTTACCTGCATTCATAAAAACTTCTCCCAGCATAATATTAGAATCCGGTATGGTAGCTGATGTTTGATTATTACCTCCCAGTATGAGACAGTCAGCATTTTTCAATGAGCTCTGGTCAATTGCTCTGCAAGAAATTTTTCTTTTAACTTCATGATAACCGTATACTACAACTACTACTACTAACAACTCACTGCAGCACCAAGCCACCCAAGGTCAATACAGCTACGCACGCTCCTCCTCCATCCCAATCTATTCAAAGCCTTCCTCTTTACACCCTCCCAAGAAGTTCCCATTTCCCTTAAATCTTTCATTATGACATCCTCCCACCCCCTTCGGAGATGACCCACTTTTCGTTTGGCCCTATACGGTTGACCTACGAAGATTGAAAATAACTACTCATGCTAAAAAGTCGTCACGAGATTAAACCAACTGAGACCATAACGCTGACAAATAACTACTTCTACATCCAACGCTGTTCGAAGCTGCAAAATATTCAGAACTTTCCCAATTTCTTTGAAGTATAATCACAATTAAGATAGTATATGTCAACGGTCTCTGTTCTTCATGAGCTTATACTACGACTATATCAGAAACACAACGATGAACAATATTCGTTGCGTTACGTCTCATTGAATTTTTAATTCCTCATCTGCTTCCATCTACGAATAGATTTTGCATTCAACCATTTGGATTCAGATTTTGAATCAACTTATCCTTTCACAGCAATGTGTGCTCTTAAACAAAATACCCAAAAACGTCCTAGATGGCCGAGAAATGCTTAAATTTTTTCCACTCTGTTAGTACTAGAAAAGACAAAGCAACTAAAAACTGCTAACGTCGGCAAATTAATTGCTATGAAAAGCAGATGTTGCACTTCTGAGTCTTTTGTCCATCTTTTGTAATTTTGCATGCGTCATAAATACTAAAAAACGATAACCCAACCCCCCTGGAAAAAATGATGCAACTTTTGCTCTTTGATTGTATAAAAATATGACATTACTCACATCATTTTTTTTATGGCATGAATTAAATTCCTCTTTCCTGTTTACCCTTCTCAGACTCCAAATTAACTTCATTCCATTCCAGGGTGGTTGAAAATTCATGGGTGAAATTATTTTCCTTTCCTTGTGTATTTTTGCATACGTGTATCTTCATTCTAGTTTAAAAAGTCAGAATTTCGACTGAATAAAGTAATTCTGGTATGACTTCAATTTTCTTCTTCCTGTTTATCCTTCACAGACTCATATCCGCTAAACCAACACGCTCCTTCAGTCCATTGTAATTTTTCTTTGTCATCTAACAACAGATTTCGTTGTGCAACATTTTTCTTTGCATTTCAATCTGATTTTTGCTGTTTCTTGATCCTTGCCTTTTCCTTTAGATGTTCAGAGACATTTGTCTTATTCTGGAATTTTGCATGTGTCACGAACGACCACTCCGACGTCACACCGACTAGAAACGACACGACCACTCGGGGATAAAAATGATGTAATTTATGCTTTTGAGATGCATATAAATAGGACGTCACTCACATGAATTTGTTTTTCAAAATAAAAATCTAAACGAATTTTCTCAAACTCGTGACCTAGCTAAATCGTTTTTCCGGGCCAGAAAATCCCAGGGTGCTAATTTTAAAAATAAATATGAAGTCGTTTTCACGAAAAATGACATACATACATAAATGTATACACGGTTACTCATTTAAAGAGAGTAGATATATATACCCAACAATGTATATAAAGTAAAATACCTTTATCTACATCCTTTTTTTTTGCCAAATTCAAAGAAAGACTTCTTTTTTATAATCCCAAATACTACTTTTGATAGATTATGCTGATTAATTTGAGCTACAGTTAAGCCAATCCTGTCATAATAGCGACATTACCGTATTAATAATATTATTTAAATACCTGGGATGTGTCGTAAGTGTTGAAGTAGTACTGACATACACTACTTTAGATGATTCCGTAGATACGATCCAATTGGCACTTCCAATGGCGTAGCCTGACGATACTGGCGATATTCGGATTGATCCATAAATCTCCTGTGTAATGGAACTTGGTTATTCAAATTTACTTACATGTAGTATAGTTCCATCTATTGGAACTATAATTTACTATAATTTACTTACATGTAGTATAGTTCCATAGAACTATACATGTAGTATAGTTCCATCAGTATTTTCTTGGTCTAGCCAATCAACAGTTTGTTTATAATGCTTATCCGCACAAGGTATTAAGCTTTATCCATTGATTCAATAGCACTTGTTTTTCTTTTTAATTCACAAATATCTTGAAAAGACATGAAGACCATGCAAAACAAGCAAGTCTTTTTTTTTAATAAGCCTAAATGATTCTCTAAAAGAAATTCTAAGAAATATTATAATTTTTGCTCAGTGAATATAAATATAGAACTAATTATACGTAATAATGAAAGTATCTTAGCCTTCCGGGGAAAGTTTCAGCTCTAGAAATGTCGTAAAATGTCATATTTCATAGGCAACATAAACCTTAAATCTTACTCGTATACACTACGGTAATCCCAGGGCTTCTGTGGCATTATATACTTAAAGAGGAAAGATGCAGTGATATCTTTATATACATAATATGAGACCGGATAAAAGGGAATGCGTTTTGGATCATTAATGTCTCTTCAGGATTATACTCTTGATTTTCTCTATACAGGTACACCACTGTCTAAAAAGTGTCTTAAGAGGCTAAAGATGCAGTTAACCACCTACACGGAATTTTCTAAATAATGAACCAAACTAGAACAAAACTAACTTTAAAACCAGATAATTCAGCCATAATATACAATGGTCACTAAAAAGCGGTGAGAGATGCTCTTAAAGAGGTGCAACTGTAAAAATTCGAACTTTGTAATATTTTCTCGATCTATTAACTATTACCCTTGGTTAATGGAGTTAAACGTTGATGATGAAGTTGGTATCTGTAGGATTTCTATAAAATATCCAGGGTTAGTTTAGACGAAATTTTATGTCCGCCGCAGGTTTTAAGACTATCATATTTCTCATTAGTCGACCCGTCCCTTATGTATTGCTGTTCAATATGGTCAATGTACTTTTACTGTCCATCTTAGGCCACTACGTGCTCTACAAAATTTGCAAATTTGTGTTTTAAATAGTTTTCATTTCTGGGTTTCTATGAGGTTGACTTATGAGACGACTCGGATTATGCCATTGGCTCATCTTTTTACCTTGGTTATGCCTCAAGCAGTTTAGAGAAAATATGTATTACCTTATCTTATCAACCCGTGCGACATCTTTAAACCAATGACTTGGAAACAATCAGGGGCTCTGACTCAATCATTCCTTGCTGAACCAGGGTTATAAAGCCTCTGTCACAACTATAATGTTGTTCCTTGAATAACCCCAGAATTGGAGAAAGAGTAACTGACATTCCCTGAGACGCAGTTTATCGAAAGGAAATTCTCTTTTATACAAATTAAACAATCCAATCAGCTTCATCAGTTGTCTTATATAGGTGTGTAACTTTTATAAATCTTTGTCGATTGTGTGGATGAAGTTTTGTATCTTCTTTGGAGGTTAGTGGGCACAGCTTCTTTACCTCCAGATCCATCATAAACCATAGAAAAACGATACGTGATTTAGGTTGTAATTCTAATTTTTCACTGACCATGAATCCTAGTCTAGGAAGAAGAATTCCACTGCTCTGTACTACCGAGCTCTAGCAGTTTTGCAAAAACTAGTCATCCATGCTAGGATTTAGTTAAAAAGCCCAAAAGTGGCAAAACGTCAAAATGACACCAATCACAGAGGTATGACGGCTGGACTTAATACATGGAAAGAACGGGGTACTTTGAACTAATAGATTTTGTTTGTTAAGACGAACCTAAGGCATTTTCGATGGTTCTTGTGTCTTTCCGATAAGTTTCTTTCAGATCTGTTGACAGCACCGAAACTGCATTGCAACTAGAATCGCTTGTTGTTTCTTTATTTTGAAAGCTATCGTGTCGAAGGACTGGTTTAGACAAGAAAAGTCTATAACTAGGCGTCAGCTCATGTTTCTTTTCTTTCAGAATAAGAGCAATCGAACTGTAAAATCCTGAAGATAACTGAGCTTGGACTTCATCAAATCAATTTCTAGCATTACGGTGATCTGCGGATTTTAAAAACGCTACTGTTTGCTGATATATTGGTTTTGTAGATCCGAGTACGTACTAGAGTGGGTATTTTTTAAGTCCAGATGGCACCCCTCTTTAATGACATCCAGGACGACCTTGTTGTCTATTGTTTTTTCCAGTTCCCTAAAAGGTAAGACAGACACTTTCCTACGAGACACGGATCTTCTTTTCCATGAGTATCAAATTTGTAGGAAAGGACTGGCATTTACTAATTGATTTCAAGAGCTTCATCAGTTTTGAATTGTGCCAGGAGAGAAGTTTTCATCCTTTAAATTTTTTTGTGACAAAATGACTTTTTTTTATAGATATTAAATTTGTATCATTGAAATGTCAAGCTGGTAACAACAACCTAAACTCTGGAGGTTGATTAGCGCCCAAGGAGCCAAAAATTCGTCATGGCATTTGTTGGCTTTCGGTTGAGCAAGGATACCAAGATAGTCACAGAACTTGTTACATTCTGAGAAAGATTTGTACTCTGCTGTAGACAGCAGTTCCCCCGAGCATTGCTTGGCAAAGTTTTTCAGGATCTGTGAGAAGTTTAATGTTAAAAGCTGCTATCTCACATGACTCAATTGCTGAAACTAGATCCACACCAAATAAGGGCTGGTGAGCAAGCACAATAGTCGTGGGGGAATTTTGCTACACAGTAATTCATATACAAGATTAATCTACAACATATACAAGTGACTGTGCCAGAGAAGTCTTGTCACCGTGATGCAAAGAATTGCTCTCTCTTTGGTTTACTTTTAAACAGAACCCGACACTAAACTCCAGAAAAGTTTACATCTTACAATAACATTTGTTACGCCCTAGGCCCTATGATCAGGGTGACCCAAGATCGAGATATGAGCCTGGTTATAACTACAAGCATGGTTTACCCTTCGCCAAGAAAGGTATGTGCACCATAGAGTTTAAGATTTAGACGTTTAATCTTACGTTTTTAGCAGTGAGGGTTTGCAAGCTAAGAATGTTATGATGTTATGTCCTTAGCAACGAAGTTCTAAGTACGCTGGGCGTTACAATCAAGACGAATCCAAAGGCTGGTGTAGATTCCAGCTATAATCCTCAAAACAGCTTCCTTTGCCAGAAGAGGCCTGTTCACCCTACACGGGCTGTACAAGGTCTGTATGCCATGGGCGTTATGAACTACGCACAAGTATTTATGACCTACCGAAACCGCTGGTTTCTAATTTCTGCACCCTACTAATAAGCTGAAAAAGGAATAATTCTTTTTACCTTTCAATCAATAAAACATAAATATCTATCAGGCATACAATTAAAGAATAAACTAATTTTGTTACACAGAAATAAAACCAGCCTTAGATAGTGTTTATTCGTCCTCACACCGTCGTCACAAAAAAATTGATGTATTTTCTGGATTATTTGTGACTAATTCAGCTAGGTGGTTAGCATAACCGGTGGATATGGAAACGTTATCTTTAAAAAAAAAAATATGATGTTTTCACCCAGCCATATCTGTCAATAAAACTCAGATAATTTCGGAGACCACACTGCCTTTCCATGATGATAAATAAAAGTTCAAATAGGGATAAAATCCTTTTAATAGACAGTGATGATGATAACAGTGATAGAAATTCACAAAAATACCAGATATTTCGGTCACATATGCAGTGACATTTGAACTTATATTTATCGTCAATAAAATCGAGAAACTTTGGTTAATGGATATATCCAACACATGAGGTAACGCGACACAGACCTACATAAGTCCTTACTCAGTGCAAAAAGAAACCTAGCCTTGATTCGTGGTAAAAAGAATCTATCCCAATTCGTTGCAAAAAATTTCGTTCCTGAATCAACACAAAACAAGTTTCGACTCAGTTCTTATTAGACTTCCCAGCATAGGTAGCGACTAACAGAAGTTGGGCCTAAAAATGTAATAGGCTTTCACTCATCAGAGGGATTAGCTCGGCTATTGACCTTGGCCCCAGGCAATAATAAACCAAAAAACATAAATTCATGAGCACATTTTTGCCATCCGAGAGGCTTGAAACTTACCAGGCAGAAAAATAACATCCAAGATCAAAAGGATTTACGGGTCTTGTAAGATTTCCCATGAATCCAAACCAAAAGGAGTTACCGTGGGTTTCCTATGTTTTCGTGGGCCTCACAGTTTTTGGGTTTCAAGATATTTTAAATCATTGTAAAACCCAACATGGGCTTACCACTCGGACCAAACAGTGTTACGAGATTAAAAAAAAAATATGTGTAAATAAAAGTTACCAAGTTTTGAACTGGAATTAAAACAACTTTACTTTTGTTCATCTGTTTGACGTTTCAGGAGTAAAATTCGCTTCGAACACATTTTTTTTGCCAGTTTGATGCTCTGTCTAGCTCAAAATACTTACCAGTTTTTGGTTATATCCTACACTTTGTATTCTTCCAAGAGACAAGTTCATCTTTTTCCTCGTAAAAAGTTTTACCCATAGTTGAGGACGAACTGCAGAGGATAGAGGAGAAGGAAGGGATGTAAATTTCTTCCATTCTTGCGGATTACTCAACTTCGGAGATCGTTGGACATGAGACAAAAGTTCCTCCATATAGAGCCTGAAATTCAAGAACTAAAAAGTCTCGTTTTTCTGTCAGTAATCAATGGATCAGACCCTGTCGAATACGACATATACACATCTTTGTTCCTTTGGGGGTTACTTTAGAAGGCGGGAGACAGAAAGGCGCCAGTTGAAGGCTTTGAAAGACTAAATTTTCTGTAATGCCTTTTTTGTGTTCTTAAGAAGTTTCGCATGCATTTTCTATCTAAAATAATATAAATATCGCAACTTTATATCCCCCCCCCTAACTACAACTACACTAACTACTGCAAAAAACCACAGCCACACATTCTATTTATTTTCCCAGGTTACCCAGTGTCGCTCGATATTAGTCACAGTCAATACAGTAACGAAGACTAAGTAAAAAGTGAAATCATGCACGTATTTATTTTTTCCCTTCCAGTTATCACAAACGTGGTCGTTAAAACTTAACAGGACACTAATTCAATCAGAAATCAAATTTTTACTGTCCTTTTTAAGTGCCAAAAGCGACTGGAGAGAAGCCAACCACTTCCCGTGCCATATATCTTAGGCACCCCACAAATCCACAAAAGCATTGAATCATGATTTTGAGATAGTCATTTGAATAAGGAGTATTTGAATCAAATTATAGATAAAGTTTGAACATTTAGTCAAAATGTTGATCATCTATAGTTTTGTGAAATAATTTTTCAATATAATTTTTATTTAAAATTTCGGAGTGGATGGAAACTTACTTAACTTATCTTTATTAATTAATTAACTTAACTAATTCAAACGGGTTGAAAGTCTACTCAATGTTTGTCGTCTAAAGGACTGAAGCCGTTTAAACCCCTTATCCTGTAGACGCCTCTGAATATAGACATATCTTATTATTTAACCTACTACTATTACTACTAACAACTCACCGCAGTACCAAGCCGCCTGACTAGTAAACCTTCATCCGCTATTCGGAGCGCCGATGCTTCAGAGCCATATTTGACCACTGTCATTAATGTACCTTCCAATATTCTAATCTTGGTTTGCAGACTTATCTTCCTATTCTTCCAAAAAATTTTTAACTGTGAAAAAACACCCTGAGCTTTGGCTACTCTACTTTTAACATCTTCACTTTTCCCATCGTCTTTACTAAAAATACTACCAAGGTAAGAGAAGCTGCCCACCTGATCAATCTTTTCGTTACCCAACGTCACCTTTTCATCTTCACTTATTCCTAGCCTTATTGACTTAGTCTTCTTAACATTAATTTTCCAACCTATTCCAGCACCCTTAACTCTAAAAGTTCTTGAATCTGAACTCTCAAAACCTCTAAAAGTTCATTCATTTTGCTCATACTTTCATCTAGGATGCTTAAATCATCAGCATAATCTAAGTCCAGGAGAGTGTTTCCTCCTCATTTGATTCCGTGGTCTCCCATTGCCTTTCCTGTGCTACTTATGACAAAGTCCATCGAAATGATCCATATAAAGGGGGATAGAACACAACACTGCTTAACTCCTGATTTAATACAAAACCAGCTGCTAACTTCATTTCCTAACTTAACCGCAGCAGTGTTATTCTCGTGCATAGCACTCATCACTTTAATGTATTTGTCTGGTATACCATACAAGGATAAGACCTTTGCTAAAGCTCTTCTATTAACAGAACCGAACGCTTGCTCATGAAACTGAAACTGAGGACCAAAGATGTTTGACAACTAAGGCACTTCTCAATTATTGACCTAAGAGTGAAATTTGGTCAACATATCCTCTACCTTTTCTAAAACCGCACTGTTCTTCTCTTAAAATTTTGTCTACAGCAGCTCTTAGTCTAAAAAGCATCATATTACTAAGTAATTTGCTATCTACAGAGACCAGACTAATGTCTCGATAATTACGAAACTCACTCTTATCCCCTTTCTTATACAGTGGTTTAATTAAAGTTTCTAAAATCGTTAGGTACTTCTCCTTTTCAAAAATCATATTCATAATCTTCAGTAACTTATATCTAACCTCAGAGCCACCATATTTAAGAAACTCATTTACCACACCATCAACACCTGGAGCTTTATTATTTTTTAATCCTTTTAGTACTGTCACTAATTATTCCTCACAAAACAAATCTTCCTTCAGATCCAAGGTATCACAAACTTTTTCATTTTCCTCTATATCTTTCCTGCAACTATATCTTGGTTTAACACATTCTCAAAATGTTCCGCCCCTATCTCTTTAACTCTTTCCTTATCACTAATTGTGGCCCCGTTCCTATCTTTAACTGGGACAAGTCCGGATTGACTACCCCCTCTCAATTTATTAACATGCCAGTACAATATTTTACTATTATGCCGTCTAGCAACATCTTCCAGATCCTCTGCAATTTTACCCATGACCTCCACTTCCCACCTCCTTAGTTCATATTTTAATGCTTTTTCCACTTTCTTTAAATACCTTTTCTTTTCATATGATCTATCACTCAATAAATTCTTGTACAAATCCCTTCTCCTCTCTATTAAACATAAAGCTTTTTCACTAATATTCCTAGCTGCAGTCTTAACTTTCTTCCCTAAGACACTATCTGCAATTTTACAAATCGTTTCTCTGAAATTATTCCAACCATCTTCCACATTGTCAAATTTTAAACTCTCAAGTTTAGCATTCAACTGTTCCTGGAAAGTTTCTCTCAAATTCTCATCCTGGAGTCTACCAACATCATAACTTCCCGGGAGGTACTTACACTTCTGAAACTTCAGCTTTTAATTAACCCTAGACACTACTAGATGGTGATCTTTACTTTTAACATCATAACAGCACTCCTATATACCCTAGTATCTTGGATTTATCCTGCCAGTCTTCGGTTTACTATAACATAATCAATAAGGTTTGCTGTCTTACCATCACGTGAATACCATGTCAACTTATGGGCCATTTTATGACCAAACACCATATCGGTTATAACTAGATTGTAATACCTACAAAACTGCAAAAGTCTGTAGCCATTACTGTTTTCTTTTCCTGCATCAAATTTACCTAGGCTAGGATATCATCTATCCCTATTTCTACCGACCTGAGCGTTAAAATCTTCTAGAAAAAACACCATATTTCTACCTGGGACCCTGTCTATTTGCTCCTGTAACTGTAAGTAAAATTCAGTTTGAGTCACTAGTATCTCCGTCAGTCGGTTCAACAGGGGCATATACTACTATAACTGATAGCCTGAACTTTTTAGACATAAAATGAGCAATTAGTATTCTATTATTAATACCTTTCCAGGCTAAACAAGACTTAGCAGCTTCCTTATTCATCATGAGCCCTACTCCCTGTCTATGTACCCCGTCCTTCCTGCCTGAGTAAAAACATTCTATATCACCTAATTTTATGCTTCCTACCCCTGGGATATGAGTTTCTGAAACTCCTAATAAGTCCAGTTCAAATCGTCTCAATTCGCCAGTCAAAATGTCGATAGGATAGTCATTTTTTAACGTCGTAACATTCCAAGTTCCGATGTTCGTGTTCTTTATATCACTGAAATTATTTTAGCCTCAGGAAAAGCAATGATACCGGATACCAGTGCAGGACGGGGATCAACATATCTTCTCAAGTCTACAACGAAGCGCTTCAGCCGGCTTAGAACCGGACAGCAAGAAGTCCATGGGACCTCCAGTATGAATGGAGGCTTTGTGCAATCCTGGGCCCATCTTGGTCACAACATGGTTTTCAGCACTTGGCGATGCTCTTCTATCAACAAGAGTTGAAATCCTGCACAGACAGTCCCAAGCCTATTACCTCCAACTCATTATATATCCATGCCTACAAATAATATGCTACTACGGGGAGGCAAGCCATAGTAGATAAATTAGCTAGGAAGAGGTTCTTCTTCAAATGCTTATATATTTATATAAGGTTTACTGAGGGTCATTTATAAAAAGAGGTTTGTTTCATCATAAAAAAAAGAGATGTGACAAATCAATACAACAAAATCTGTTTCCATGATTTTGCGTCTTCACTGAGGTTTTTTTGGTCCTGTAAACACGCTGTAAGGTCTTTGTGCCACAATCGATAGTGCTAAATTTTGCTTTCCAGATTTTGTTGTCATCATTGAGGTTTAAATGATCCGATCCACATATCCTGAAAGCTTCAAGCGGATCAGGAAAAAACCGTGTTTGCACACTTTGAGGTGTCACAAATCAATACAACCTTTTTTTGTGTGTTACATCCTATAAGGTCTGTTTTGCCCAAACTACATGCTCAATCGATTACACGCCAACTGGACACTTGGTTGAGAAGATATTAATGGCAATCCCCACCCCGGACACCTCAGCATATCAATAGCCAGTGAAAGGATTGAAGCACTTATTAAAATTGATACGGAGAATCGTCAAAACACCATTAGAAAAGTTTATTATGATATAGGTATGTAAACTTGATCATACTATGCAATTTTATGGGCGTTTTGGGCATTAAACATATGGCAGTCAAGTCTGTTCCGAAATTACAAATTTTGACCAAAAGTGCTGCCTCATAAACATCGTTACTTGTTTGTGCTTTTTTAGCCAAACAAACTGCTGCTATCCAACCTCAACCACCATATTCGCCGAACTATGCCCCATGTAATTCTTCCTGTTCCAAAAACTGGAAAGACCCATGAATAGATGGTTTTGCCACAACTGAGGAGATAAAGACTCCATCACTGAAAGAGCTCAAGACAAAACCAAAAGGCATACACCCCAAGAGATTTAAACATTAAAAAGGTACAAGCATAACTGCATTATATCCGAGAGGTATTAAGTTTAAGCGGACAAAATAGATATTGATTTACAAATAAATATTTTTACAGAAAGCAAAGTTCACCTTTTTGTTTAACAAACCTCGTATTTATAAATACAAAACTAAATTGGGCTTCAGCAGCATTAATAGCAGAGAAAAACAACTATTGACGTAGACATTACCTTTCAGAACAGAATGTCTTTGAGGGCCCTATCGGCATACTGTTCAGGGACAGAACACGAGAGTTTCCAGACTATAAACCTCAAAATCGTTCTTTTGTTTCTATAATCTAAACCACTTCTACTGGCCTTTTATCTTCGGAATCCAAAGGATCCAAACAAGACTGCTTTTTATATTATATTAATTTTATATTAACAAAACTTTTTTTGCACGAATTGAATAAAAACAAGAAGTGTCCTCAAATGAGAGTAAAGAGCGACATTAATCTTGAAACAAACATAAATTATTCTATATGCTAAGGGGGCTGTCATCCACTTTATCCCACCTCTTTGCGCTAAAGTTCGATTGTTGCTTTACTGGAAGTATTTCGGAGTGGACAATTATAATCAGTTATAATTTAGTTAGAAACGTTATAATTAAGTTAAAATTTGAGCCACAAACGTTATTCTTTAAAGCCAATGTGAACAAAATTCCTTCCATTGTTGTTGCATCCTGGTAAAACAATCAAATTTTTCATCCAATTGCAACATTCGTTCTTGAAGCCTTGAAGCAACTCTAGAAGAGAGGGAGAGAGAGATAGAGAGAGAGAGAGAGAGAGAGAGAGAGAGAGAGAGAGAGAGAGAGAGAGAGAGAGAGAGAGAGAGAGAGAGAGAGAGAGAGAGAGAGAGAGAGAGAGAGAGGAGAGAGAGAGAGGAGAGAGAGAGAGAGAGAGAGAGAGGGAGAGAAAGAGAGAGGGAGGGAAAGAAAGAGAGAGGGAGGGAGAGAATTAGATAAGCATAGAAATTACCTTCCAATCTGTATTGTTGGTTCTGTTGCAAAAATACAACCACTGAATCCAGTCTCTTCTGTAATATAGGGAAGAGCCAATATATTTTGGTAGTTTGAAATCAAAATAACGTCAATCTCTGAATATGGTACCAAAGTGTCTAAAGGTATCCCAAACTCCACAACCCCATCCACAAAAACACGACCCTGAATTTCCCGCAGTTCCTAGAACAAAAATTATCTATGTACCAAACAATTTTTTTTCGGTTTAATGTGAGTAAATAATATTAGACAAATAAATTTCTTTTCTTAAACTAAATTCACTGTTTGTCAAAGGGAGGTTATTCATACGATCACGTTCTGTCATGTTCCTGGACTCACTTTTTATAGATTTTACTGTCGAAAAAAGATGTTCTAGGCTATAGTGATTGGTCACCACAGACAAAATAAATTCGCAAGGCTGTTTATCATGGGTTCACTTTAAGTACGTCTATATTCAGCAGTTTCCATTAGATGGGTGTAAGGAGGACTTCAGACCAAAGAAAAGAGCGATAATCATGCAAGTTTTTAATCCGTATTATTAAAACAAAGCCTTCCCATCTGACCCCAATTTCTTATAATATATAGTAGTAAAGCGTATCCCCACCTTCACGTCTCCAGACGTCCTGGCTTCATTGTCTCAGGACTGTGTTAAAATAAACCGATGTGGCAGCATTAACGCTTACAAACTGTGTTACTCGGCCAAAGTAGCTCTCGAAAATGCTATTTCTGACCCAATCAAAATCGGTCTTGAACTTTTTCGTATTGAGGAATTCCATTTTCTGCCGCGGCGCTGTTACAGGTGTCACGGTGTAGGGCATTTGGCTAGCCAATGCTCAAAGCCTGAGGAGTCTAGCAGGTGCTGTAGCAAACAGCATTATAGTAGCACTGCTACACCATTTCAGAGGCCAGTCCGCTGCCTGAACTGCAATTCCGACAAACATACAAGTTATCACGTTTCGTGTCCAGAAAACCAGAAACTGTTAAAGCGTAGCTCTTCCTTCCGAAATGGCCAATAAGCTCTCAGTTTTCTCGTGGAATATAAATGGAAATTTTGCGAATAAAATCCCTGTGATTAGTGATGCTATTAATACTTCCGAAGTTGTGTGTATTCAGGAGCACTTTCTTACCTATAATAGCTCGGCACTGCTCAATATCGACCCTGGTGTTAAGTCTTTTACTGTACAGGCAAAGAGACTAAATTACCGAGGAAAGCCTTCCGGAGGCCTCACAACCTTTTTTAGAAGTTGTTTAAAAGCAAGTATTTTTGACCTTTTTTAGAAGTTGTTTGAAAGCAAGTATTTAGAGTGTGATCAGTTTATTGCGGTTCGTGTAGAGAATTGCGTTATCATTAACGTGTATATGCCAGTAGATTATCGCGATGATCAATCTGAGCGGAATTCTGCCCTTGCTTGCGGTAGGCTGTCGTCGTGTCTGAACAAACTTAAGCTGTTAGATATTCCGAGTGTTATACTAGGTGATTTTAACTGTGATTTAGCTTCTGATAACCAGTCATCTCGTGCGTCCCTCCTTCACGGTTTGTTTGATAATTATTTTGAGATTATTATGAAAGATTGCCATTTCACTTATATCCACGCATCTTCAAGCACGTCTAATCACGCAGTTGCTTCCCATAATCTATCTATCCCAATTGCATCAGTACTAACCACTTACCAACTGTCAGATCACCTACCTATCACGTTAGTTTTGAAACACTTACCCCCTAAAACCGACGAATTGATGCCCCAACACAATCACACAAACAAACATCACGCAGGGAGTGGAGTAGAATAGACAGAATTAAATTTATTGAAACATCAGATGCTATTCTTCATAAAATCCATCCCCCATTTCATCTACTATGCCGTAATTCACTACAACGCGAGGAAATGAGAACGTCACTGAACTTTTACTGCGCTAAAATTTATCATGCATTTCTAACTACTGAGAACGCTGCAGTACCTCTTGCTCGTATTATAACCGGTATCGTCCGAAAATGGTCTGAAAATGCGGCTCTGGTCGAGTCATGCTCGCGAGCTAAATTCTGGTTTCATACTTGGAAAGATTGTGGCCAGCCAAAGCAGGGTGTCGTAAACCAGATTCGCAAATCAACAAACAAAGCGTTCGCTGATACCTTAGCAAAACATAGTAAAAAGATAGCTGAGGAGACTTCTGCAAAGGTAAGTCACAACCCAAATGAGCTGTGGAAATTGGTACCCAGATCGGCAGCCTCCGCCACCTCACCGGCGTCCACGGGTGATATCCCGGTATCGGAATGGTATGCCCACTTCGAGTCGGAATTCTCACCTACGGATGCGGGTTTGGAGCGGAGGTTTGAGCAGAAATTAGATATATTTCTTGCTGGGAAGCCTCATAATGATTTTGTCGTCCTTTTTTCGGCTGTTGAACGTGCTATTAAACACCTGAAGCGAAAACCGTCTTTCGGGATTGATCCCATAAGTGCAATGCATCTCAAGCATGGGGAAACTCAGCTCCGAAATCATATACAACTGCTAATGCAGATGATTTTTACTCGGTTACCGTCTACTTTCCAAGTTGGGGATCCAACACCAATACCGAAGAAAGGCAAGCTGTCCACACAGTGCTCATCCTTTCACCCTATTGATGTCTCCACTACTCTCTGCAAACTGTTTGAGTTGATTTTTATTGATGAATTAACGGAAAAATTTTATCCCACACCTGATCAGTTTGGCTTCCAGCCTGGTGTGGGATGTACTGATGCTCTTGCAGCTGTGGCTAATGCCCTTATTGATGCGGATAGAAGTTGAGACAGCCTAATACTTGCTTGACATGACATACGCAGGGCTTTCAATTCTTTAATACACGCTGCAATGATTACTTTTGCAGCAAAAAGAGGGGTGAACCGCGCTATTATCATGGCACTGCGTGATATGTATTCGGGACTTAAAGTTCGGCTGAAAATGCCTCCAGATAAATTTTCACACCCTACACCACGTGAACGACTGCTCCCGGTAAGAAAAGGAGCCGGACAAGGAGCTGTAACATCCCCACAGGGTTGCCACTTCAACAAAATTACTGGTACTAGCCAGGAAAGCTCAAAAGTACTACCACGACAGAAAAGTACTAACTTCCTGCCTAAAAATTTGCCGCGTGTTGCGCTACAAGGCAATTACGGACTGTTCATAGTGAACATCCAGAGATAACTTCGATGATTTTGCTTGTAGTTGCATCCCATATCAGTGGCCCTTTTTTGCCATATACGAAGTCAGTGTTCGACTAGCTATACAGAAATAAAAAATAAAAATTATTCTGGCCTATATGATAAGCCAAAGAGAAACTATGGTGTTAAAATGCGGTGCTAAATTTGCTGCGTGTTACGCTTCCACTTCCTCGCGCTCCTGACCAGCTCTGTTGGAATATCCCAAGTCTCAGGATTCGGCACTTCCCTCCTGACATGCATATATCGGATATTATTTCTGGCAGTAGTCTGTTCCGGAGGGGGGGGGGGGTCCGAACTAGCTTTAACAGTGAAAACTGACGTTCGGCCGAAGCGCTGCTATGAGGCAACGGCATAATACCCTTCATAAATTTAGGTAGGTGAACAAAAGCAGAGTTCCCAACACCATCCTTAAGGGCGGATACTGAATTCCAAAACTAACACTTTCCCTTCCCCTAGCTCTTTCTTCAAGAATGGTAGTCGCCTCCACTCTCTGTTTAGGGCTTCAACTTCCAGCGAACCATTGAAACAGTCCTTGAATATGCAGAAAAGAGGGATTATAGAAGGAACTGATCCGGATAAAGCAGTTTCTGGAGATAACCAGTTTAGCATTCGAAGCAAGGGGTCTTCACTGTTTACTCTTCACTCTTTATTTCAGAGCACAGCTTGATATAAAATGCAAGGCAATTTTTCTTTTTCAAAGACAGCTAGCTGTCTTGAAGTTTCCGACTTTCAATCTGATCAATTGCAAAGAGCTCAAATTCAGCTCCAAATGCATCTCCGTCTCCATAGCTTTGAAGTTTCTTGGGTTTGAAAAATCTATTTCGAAGACTGAACGTATGGCCAAAAGCTCGTCTTTGATATAATTCCGTGCCAGTTTGGAGAGAGTATTAACCATGCTTTTTAAAAATGTGTGAACTTTCACTTCTGTGCTCTGGAATTCAATATTCAGGTTGTTTACAATAGGAAGAACGTAATTCATAAAACGATAATAGAACTTGACTTCGGGATCGATCAAAGCTGTATAAGGCTTCACTGCCGTTTGATCCCGACCTTCATTCGCATGTAAGGCGAAAAACAACGTCGGAGCAGTCCACTATTCCACCAGCCTCTGAGAGACGGCCTCAAACGCTAACCAGCGAGTTGCAGATGGGTACAGGAGTGCATGCTCGGCTACTAATTTCATAAAATACTTATTTCACGAAGAGAATACTTATTTCACGAAGAACGTAATTCATAAAAAGATAATAGAGCTTGACTTCGGGATCGATAAAAGCTATATAAACCTTCACTGCCGTTTGATCCCGACCTTCATTCGCATGTAAGGCGAAAAAAAAACGTCAGAGCAGTCCACTGTTCCACCAGCCTCTGAGAGACGGCCTCAAACGCTAACCAGCGAGTTGCAGATGGGTACAGGAGTGCATGCTCGGCTACTTATTTCATAAAATACTTATTTCACGAAGTGAATACTTATTTCACGAAGAACGTAATTCATAAAAAGATAATAGAGCTTTACTTCGGGATCGATCAAAGCTGTATAAAGCTTCACTGCCGTTCGATCCTGACCTTCATTCGCATGTAGGGGGAAAAACAACGTCAGAGCAGTCCACTGGAGACGGCCTCAAACGCTAACCAGCGAGTTGCAGATGGGTACAGGAGTGCACGCTCGGCTACTTATTTCATAAAATACTTGTTTCACGAAGTGAATACTTATTTCACGAAGAACGTAATTCATAAAAAGATAATAGAGCTTGACTTCGGGATCGATCAAAGCTATATAAACCTTCACTGCCGTTTGATCCCGACCTTCATTCGCATGTAAGGCGAAAAACAAGGTCAGAGCAGTCCACTGTTCCACCAGCCTCTAAGAGACGGCCTCAAACGCTAACCAGCGAGTTGCAGATGGGTACAGGAGTGCATGCTCGGCTACTTATTTCATAAAATACTTATTTCACGAAGTGAATACTTATTTTACGAAGAACGTAATTCATAAGAAGATAATAGAGCTTTACTTCGGGATCGATCAAAGCTGTATAAACCTTCACTGCCGTTTGATCCCGACCTTCATTCGCATGTAAGGCGAAAAACAAGGTCAGAGCAGTCCACTGTTCCACCAGCCTCTGAGAGACGCCTCAAACGCTAACCAGCGAGTTGCAGATGGGTACAGGAGTACATGCTCGGCTACTTCACAGAACTTTTGGAATTCCTTATACTTACGGAGTTGTTTGGCATTATTCGATACGTACGTGTATATATCATTGCTGAATCTGACGATCTCTGTAGGTAACTGCTCACAAGCACTAGCAGAGCATAGTGCAAAACTGTGACAGATGCATTTGAAAATAGCGAGCCAGGTAATATCTTTCTTTATGAGGGCTGCAAGGCCGTTGTTCTTCCCAAGCATCGCACTTGCATTATCAGATGCAAAACCTATGCAGTTTTTTAGTGTCATCTTATTCTCACTTAAAGTCTTACAGATCAAGTTTTTAAGGCCCATTGCTGGTGTATCCCCAACCTCTGGAATGGCCAAAAAGTCTTCCTTGATTTTGTATGTAGTACTGTCATAGTAGCGAACGATGATGACTATGTATTTGGTCCCACACTTATCAGTGTTTCGTCAACCATCAGGAAAAAGACCGATTTTTGCAATCTTGAGCTCAGCTGGCTGATGGCATATGGGGCAATCACGTTTTTGATTAGTCCAGTGGTTTTAATTCTTCCACATGCAAGAAGCTTTACTACTGATGAATCAGGGATAATATTTTTCAGCAATTCAAGCAGGCTGTCCATAATACTCATCTCCTTGGATTTGATGCTACCCAGGCTGACATTGCGAACTCTAAAGCTGTCACCTGTTGGCTAATTAGTTCTCTTTCCTTTGCTGCTCCCGATAAAGTAAACTCATTGGTTTGGTCATCAGCAATACGCACTTGGTTCTTCATACTAACAACTTTGGATATGTGAATTTCCCTCGCTGTATGTCTACGTAAATGGGATAGGCCACCAGTAATGATCTTTTCACAAAACCTACGCCAAGATTTTGTCCTATCCCTTGGATATCTTTGCAGCCAGACCTGTAAGTCTTTTTCTTCCATCCATTTTGCACTGAATTTCTGTATTTTCACTGGCTTTGGTGGTTTATTTCTGCTGATTTTTCGTTTTCTCACATTTAATAGTTCATTCTGAACTATTAGTTCGTTCATGAACATCAATAGTTCGTTCAGCGGTTTCTTCACAGTCACTGGCACTAGCTTCAGATTTATTGGCTTCGTCTCCAGAGTCATTAGCTAGAAAGAGAATCTGTACAAGAGCAGCAACTGTAACCGGTTTTCCATATATCAAACCAGTGGCATAACTAAGGGGGACAAGTAGGGGCCCTTTGCAGCACAAGTTTAGTTTTTATGGGTATTTGCTTCTCTAAAAGAGGTATCTAAGAGAGGAAGAAAGAAAAATAAAAGAGATAAAGAAACTTCTAGATCCTAAATTTCAAAATTTTTTGAATATTCGCTGCATAATATTGCTCATAGAGATTATTTGCTTCCTGGCAAGGATGTTTCAGGGGATAACTTAAAGAAAACATTAAAACCACATAATCGCTACATTCTAGTGGTAGGTCCCGTAATTTTCCGGCTTTTCGCGCCAGAAAGTACTGTCTCAGATATTCACTTAGTTCTTGTGTCTGCAAATGAACAAACACAAAATGGCATTTCCTAACTCTCAGTATTAAATAACTTAGACCGTTTACAGCACAATACTAATTTTTAAGGATTAGAAAGGTATCAGGAAATTGAGAAAAATTAAAAAAAACAGTAGTAATGTTATTTCTAATTTGATTTTTGTAGTTTTCCTTGGATTCTCTGTCATTGTACAGCGCCAAAACGAATTTCCGGAACGCCATCTAAGACGATTCAGCCTGTATCCCACACACTAACTAGATGTCGACACCAAATTCTTTGAGCGCCTTTTCTTCGGAGTTGCTGCTCTTATACAGATTCTCTTTGATTAGCTACACTACCTGATTCAGAATAGTCATTATTTTCCCCATATGACTGATTTGTCTCATCTTTAGACCTGTTAACCTCTCCACATTGTTCACCCACTTCTCCATTATGTTCAGTTGATACTAATATAATGTCAGTACTCTGCTCAGTTGCTTCAGTACTCCGACTAGAAGTTGAGGGAATTGAAACTTTCAGATACTTCTGATATCCATTTTCTGAAACATTGAAATATAAATAAACATTTTTTTTGGTGAAGTTTTTTGCACCAAGCAAAATTGCATACAGCGCCAATACTTTCAGGTTTCATTAAACACTTTTAGAGGGGCTAATCCTCACAAAACTGGAGCCCTTTTCACTTAAAAAAAAAACATTTTGGTCACAAAAACCCAGTCAAATACAGGGTAATAACCTAAAATATATAAAACCTTGATCTTTTGACAGGTTTCAAATGAAAAAAGAAATAAGACATAATAAATATTCAATTAAATAAAACATAAATAAAGAAAAGGCTACAGCACAGCACCCACTGGTGGCTAAAGCATCCACTGATATACTAGGAAATATACCTCCAAGGAGATCATCAAAATGCCATTTCAGGAGGGGAAACTATACTATGTAATCACCCACTTAATAGCTAGTTACTTTACTTGTGATACTGGTTGGAAAATAATTGCCAGTGAGCAATAATTGCCCACTTACTATAGAGGGGTAGATGTGGTTGCATCAGCATTTCTACAAATAAGGAACCATAATAATCCTGTTATAGCTACTCTCTGTAGTGACTTGACAAGGGTAAGACAAGGTAAGACTTGATAATAAGTTTTGTTCAAAGATGCCAGTTCTTAGGGGACTATTACTCTTCAAGAGGGATATGACTAAAATAGGATTTAACTACTCCCCAATGATCTGGTACTAGCTCCCACTGGAATACCTTTACTCATCAAGGGCAGACCAGCCTCTCTTTATTCACCTTTGGCTTAGCTAAAGAACAAGCAGTAGGGATTTTTCCCCTCCACAAGTGTTTTTATTACTTAACATGGCTTTAGCCAACCATCTAAGAATTTGGTTGCCAAAAGTAATGCTGTGGTTCCACCTTTAGACTTCTTGGGTAATGGCTAGTGCAGACTTGCCATATACCCAGTCAGGAGCACTAACTTTAGAAGGCATCTCATTTAGATGAGGCAGTGTTGTTAGCAGTGGCAAAAAGTCAGAGATGCCAGCTCTAAAGGAGGTGCAGCAGCAGTGTGCATCCCTAGGCATTGTAATCAGATAAGGTGCCTCCAAGCTTTCATCATTGGTAAAAGCACTGCCTCCTCTAAATGAGACGCCTTCTAAAGTTACTGCTCCTGACTGCATATACCTGAGAGGCACTGTTACCCAGTGGGTTTGAACTGCAGAGCTCGAATTGTCTAAGCCTTGCAATTGACTATAAAATTGAACAGACTATCTGACTTATGACAAACTATTTTCACTGGATATTTTGATAGTCCTCTGCCAGGGCAACAATACCCTAGAAAAGGCAATTCAGTTTGCTTGCCTAGAAATGCCTTTGCTTGCCTTCTAATTGCCTAGAAAAGGCAAGTAGGTAAGTATACAATTCTAGAGTATTTGTTATTAGTAATTTAAGTTCTCATTTTACAATAATGTTGTAACAAACAATTGCCATTTACTTGGTGAAGGTGCAAATTAGTTACCACTGTAGTGTAGGGTGCAGAGCCCCTACCACTGGAAGCATGACATGCAGTAAGAAGTGATTTGGGTAAAGGTGCAGATTAGCTACCCCTAATAAATACAACCGATTTAGTACTGTATCCTATAATTCAGTCAATTGGGCTGTAAAGTTGCAAGGATACTGCCCAGTAGAAGCAGGATGTAAGCAACCCACTTCTTACTGAATATCCTACCTTTTGGTGCAGGACCTTTACTGTTATTTGTTTATATCCTGGTTCTATTCGACAGTATCTGTGCAACTTTACAGCTTAATCCACTGAATAATATACAGTAAGAAATAAGTTGTTTTTTATCAGGGGGGACTAATTTGCACCTTTAACATTTACTTTGATTAGACTGTCGTAGAGCTGCCTATTTGAACAGTGATGTATAAAAAAATTGATTCTTATGCTATATTACTCAGCACACTCCATTTATTCTTCCCATGAAGCTGGACTGCAATATTCTCAAAATTTTTGAGGTTAGTATGTAGTGTAGTAGAGCTACCCATGTACTGCAGGGTGCTGAGATCCTAAAAAAAACAATAAAAAAACAGGATATACAGTGAGAAGTGGTTTGTTTATGTTCTGCTTCTACTGGATAGGCTAGTATCTGTGCAACTTTACAGCTGAATTGGATGAATAATATAGAGTAAAAAAATAAGTTTTGTTTACCATGGGCAGCATTAAAACAGGTTTACCTTTACTTTTTCTGGAGTTTTTCAGGATTTGAAATAAAAATTACATCGGATTGAAATAATCGGTTCTAAAAAATCACATTCGTGAATTTATTTGAAATCTACGCGAGAGGCGCTGTCAAAAAGATATCACGAAGTCCGCTACATAAGATTTTAAAATTCCTACGAAACTGAAAGCAAAAAATCCAATTGGTAATGACACAAAATAACTTTGATTTCTAATATGCTTGTAAAATTGCTCTTTCAGTCTAAAGCACTACTTTTGACAAAAAGTATTGAAAAAGTACTGCTTTTACAGAAAGTATTCAAGAAGTAATACTTTGATCAAAAAGCACTAAAAGTAGTACTTTGGTACTACCCGTGGCAACCCTGCATCCCTACATTATTCAACAATTACGTCCTGGATGCTCAAGCGCAATGCCCATCATCATGTATTTTGCAGGCTATAAGATTTTGTCGTTGGTCTGCTACGCAGACGACATCCTGAATGTGAGTCGCACGCTGCAATGGATTCTAGCGATTTTTGGAGTGCTGGCCGAGGGGTATGCTAGGATTTGACTTGAATTTAATCTTGAAAAATCGGAGGTTGTATTGTTTAATTGGAAAGATGAAACCCAAAATCATAGCATCGCTCTTGACAGAATGCCAATCAAACCATCTAACCACATAACCTACCTTGGACTCCCGATTGACACTTCTATTGAACACACACGTCAGCTTCTACTTTCACATATATAACGCCGCATTTGCACTGCTTATGCGACATTTATCAAGGCCAAACGTCGTTTCAATAGATCCATCCTTGTCACATTGTACAATGCGATTGGAATCCCTCACATTCTATACTGTACATCTTTTTTGAAAATATTTACTCAAACAGATAAAAATAAAATCCGCAGCACTTTTTTCCGGTTTGCCAAATATTTACTCAGACTCCCACCTTGGACCAGGAATACAAAAAAATCAGGATTTACAATATCACGGATCCACTGAAAGCGGCAGACCCAGTAGTTTTCATCAGTAAAGTGAATTTTCTTTTCTCCTTTTTAGGTTAAGTGTAAGTGTCTTGTTTCGTTTTTCTTTCTTTTTCATTATTGTTTCTGTTGAAGCGTCTTTTCGTCTTTCATTTTCTTATTTTCTTTTATTTTTGCTCCGTCTGTGTTTCTTGTCTAAACTTGACGGGTATACAATAAATTCATTCATTCATTATTTTAAAAAATATTGCACAGAACTAAAGTTGATCGGATACTCTATAGAGATTCCTCCAATTATCACAGAATAAAATTATACCGATAGAAAACTAATCAATTAAATAAAAACAAACATTTCCCAAAAATAAGTTTTGCAAAGAAAAGCGGAGTCATATTAAAATCTAAAGAGAGCAGAAATACAGTCATAAAATAGGTCAAGCTTAAATGCCATGAATGGATAAATTGATATAAACGAAAATGAACTAGATTTACGTTGCTTGGGCATAGAGAAGTTTCGAAGAAATATTTGATCGGCACTGCCAAAAAATTTTCTGCTGGAGCAACACTTTGGTTTGTTTACTTGCCATCAATTAAACGCTGTAGTTGTTGATCCCTCAGCATTTAAAATGGCATGCCTTGAGGTTTCTCTTCAATGAAAGAAAATGTTGAAACATTCCTTTAACAAAGTCTCAAAATACACTGTTTATGCTTAAACCAACTCTATTCCTGGACACCTAATCAATTTTGTTACTTCTAAAATTTACTATGTTTAAAAAAAAATTTACTTCGCTCTAAAGCTTAAAACCAGTCCAATTTTTCTTGTTATTTAAAAAAATGCAAGCAAAGACCTTGTTCCCAGTGTATGTGATAAAAAACTTATGTAATTATGTAATTACTGTACTTATGTAATTATGTAAGCTATGCTTCTAGCGCCTAAGTGTGCTTATGTAATTATTTTAGTAATTAATAAATTGAACTGAAATCGCGCCAAAAAAGGCCAAGCGAGAAGCAGGACATTTTCATGTGGGGCAGAATAGAAATTAAATACAATTTAAAGGAAGTAGTTCAATGGAGGGAGTAAAGAGTAAAATTCAGTAAAGATTGCGGTAGTAGAAGAGCGAATGTAGCTATCTTAGTCTGAGGCAGCTTGGTTACACGATGAGTTTTTAGTAGTAGTGTCTAATATTGAGGTTATTTATGACTTTAATACACAAGATAAGACTATAACTGCCAATCAGTTTGATATTCAATAATATTACATGGTTTATTTGTGGGACACTCACCAAGGAAAGTGGTGTGTAGTGGCAAACTTACAATTAAGGTTTTCCAGGAGTGCAGTTAACTGAAGGAACATTGTGTCGGCTCAGATCTTTGGCTGGTACTTTCAAGGTTAGGACTTAGTGGTAACAATTTTTTCCGTATTTACATACTGAATTATTACCGAATCAGTATATATATATATATATATATATATATATATATATATATATATATATATATATATATATATATATATATATATATATATATATATATATATATATATATATATATATATGTATATATATATATATATATATATATATATATATATATATATATATATATATATATATATATATATATATATATATATATATATATATATATATATATATATGTATATATATATATATATATATATATATATATATATATATATATATATATATATATATATATATATATATATATATATTATATATATATATATATATATATATATATATATATATATATATATATATATATATATATATATATATATATATATATATAATATCCTGAGCATATACTTGCAGACAAAATATGCTGAGTTTGCACACAAAATGCACGAAATTGAAACTGCTAAATACAACCAGAACAGTGGCATCAAATGGAGGGGAGCATTAGCCCCTTTATTTCCCCCCCCCCCCGATCAAATTCTTTTCGGTATTTTAATTGACCAAGGGCATTTCCGGTCCTAACTACGTTTTCAGTTTTCTGGTATTATGTATTTAAATTGTCCATAACCATATCTACAATAAGTTTAAGTGAATGATTTTTGTTTAGTCTTGTTTTATTTATTCCTGTCTCGGAACCACTTGTATCATTTCATAAGACAATTCAGCCAATTTTCACGACAGGACTAAGGAACCAGCACTAATCAGAGCTCTTATCAAATCTGTCAAAGAGGCTGAGGGTATACCATTTTTTCCTACAGGTGAAAAAAAAAACTGATTCCATGACAATATTCAAAATAGGCTACAAACAATACATACAAACTATAAATTATTAGGGCATTTGAAAGTATTCGTACCCATGACATGTTGACAACATATGAACAGTTACAGTCTTGGTTTCTATAAATATACTTTGATTTTTGCTGCCTTAGTTTTATCCACCTTACTTAATTTTGGTCATTTTTATACTTATTTTTCAGTTCCCCTATGTAAAACATCACATACAAGTTATACAACATTCATTTCTATCATTTTGCAAGCTTTTAAACACAACTCTGTTTCCACTTATTTTCCAAACCGAACGTTTGCGAGTTCTTTTACTGGTAATGTACACATAATAATAATAGAATTGTGAATGCAACTACTCTGTCAACATCTGTGTCTGGCAGATAATAATGAAAATAGCTAAAAATATGTATATTTTGATATAAAATAGTTAAAATCTCTTAAGTAAACAGCTTTGAGTAGACTAATCCAGCTTCACTTCCTTAGATATAACCCTAAATTAATCGACTTACATGATGATCAGTTCCATCTTGACCACACCAAGGTGTTGAACTATCAGATTCTGGTGGAATCAAATGTAATGGTGTAAAGTTTAGCCCTGCTGAAACATCTAAAGGACAGTCTAACATTATTGTAACCCCTTGAATCTTGAGCAGAAAACATGGCCGATATGGTGATGAGCTGATACTGAACTAAAAATAAAATTATTAACAAGAGTAGTATAGTACATTCTGGTCTCCCAGATTCGCAATCACATTCTCTGAGACAATAGTCAGTAACAGATAAACAACATATAGTACTTTTCAAAGTTGATTCAGTTTGAGCCTGTTTGGCTTCAGTAACTTAAAAGGTATTTTACAAACTTTCTGAAAAGCTTATATTCACATCCCACACACTCAAACAAAGCAAGCACTAGCAACTGGTGGAAGTAACTTCCTCCTATCTTGTTTGGTTCCTATGATATTTAAAAATTTTATCATCCTTTTTTTTTGCTCCATGTGTTTTTTAATTTCTAAAAAAGTTTCAAAATAAAATCAAAATGCATTACTCGCTTTTGAAGACTGGAGAGCAATGGCTTCAATTCACAAAAATTAGGGAGGGGGGTAAAATCAATGTTTCAAAATCTACGGAATGGAGATTTTGTTGTTTCTTCAATTTGTTCAATGCAAACACTAAAAAAATATACAAGAATAAGTGAAAATACCCAAAAAAGTTATTTTTCAAATTTCAGCAAGAGGGGGGGGGGGGCAAATACACCCTCCTCCAATCGCCATCATTGCTAAAGAGCTCTGCATAATAGCTGCAGGTATGTATAATATGCTTTAGTGAATAATGCAATAACACATTTTGATGAGATATGTTAAGAGGGAATAGAAAGTAAACTCAAAGATATTAACTGAGTCCCATAGTCATTGATAATCAAATTAATTCGATAGGTTAAAAAACACAAAGACATAGAGTACAGCATCATCCCCTACACAGCTCCATGCTGGGAAGTACTCTAGGTGACAAAAAAAACATATAACAACACTTAATAGAAAAACAACACTACAAAGGTGAAAGACACACAAAAAGAAAAGGCTATCCACAAATTACTTAGAAAGCAAAACCACATTTCCTTCTATTTTAATGTAATTATACTGCCTTATTTTACTTCATAATGATTTTTGTTTAAACCCAGTGTTGATTTCGGTTATCAGTTACTCAAATTTTCAAGCCAAAAAGTTAATTCATAATGTAGTTACTATGAAACAAATTTTTGGACAATCTGGAAAGAAAGTTTGTTTTCATAAAATTTTGCCCTCCAGCTGCAACAAAAGATTATGGCCTTATGTTAAGCTACGAGAGATTGTAAATAATTTATTTTACCTTTGCCAAGCTGAGGGTGGTAAGTGAGTTGGTTATGTGTTTAGCTCTTAAAAGCCTCTTTTTTATGAGAAACCAATGAGTAATTTATTGGGTAGTAATTGCTATTTGCTCTTTTACAATAAGGGCTTTCTAAGGCTCAAAAGGCAAATTAGGCACATTTGAATGGGCTTTTGTTAGAGGAAAAGTCAAAATCCTGCAATCAAAAAGCTATTTTCATTGACATGGACCTCAGCCAACATTGCTGGAAAAAATCATAATGACAACATAGCCTATTAGATTCATTACCTCACTTATAGTTTTGAATGACACTTATTGTGGGTTGTTGTAGTGGACATGCATTAATTCTTTTAAGAAAAGAGGAAGTTCACTTTATGTGTTTATGACAACTGTCAAATTCAGGAACAACAACTTTTACACCCTACAAAAAGAATAAACCACTAGATAATATAAATTTTTCTTTAAAGAAAGTTTTTTTCTAGAAATGTTTCTTTAAAGATTGTTTAAATCTAAAGGACAAATACATTTTGGCAATTTACCCTCCCCATGGAGTATGAAAGCAGCTGTGGGCTTGAATCTGAATATGAAGAATGAAGGCTGACATTCATCCATTTTTACAAAAATTTCCAATGTCTTTTACTAACTGGCTGTCTTTTGCTAAAACCTAATATCTACATTTTTAAAATTTTCAAGAAAATTGCAATTTGGTAATCTTTTCATTTTTGAACTGTAGAAACAAATGAAATGCAAAATTTTTCAATATACTTTCTAAAGCCTGTTTTCTCCCTGTCTTTGCCACTCTGTATTCTGACAGATGTTGATACTAGTTTTTGTAATTCTAGTATGTCTGTACTAAGTGTAGATGAATTAGTTGCTAGAATCTCTAATTTTTTTTTCAGTTTTTCTGATTAACAACTAAAATGTTGGACTGTAATTTAACCTTTGGGTATAATTTGGACATACAGTCAATATATTCAATCAGCAATAGTTTCACATAATAGTGTTTTATATTAGCAATTTTACTATATAAGAATTGAGCTAGATAAGGAGGGTTAATCAATAATATGAATTGATAATTTGCATAATTCTTGGTCTTCTATAGGACTGAAGTAATCCTGGCTTCTATCCTGTAGAGATCTTTTAATATAAACAGATTTTGATTCACTATTTATTAAAAGAATCTTTTATATTCAAATCTGTAGTGACTGTTAGTTTGTTAAAATAAATGTTTTTTGTTTTTCTTTAGGTTTGAGTTATAAAGTGATTTTATTTCTGATCTTTTAAAGTTTTAATTAGGCTCTTTACTTTCCTTTGAAAAGCTTTTTTTTGTAAAACATTTCTAAAAATTATTCCTGTTAATTTTTAGTTGAAATAAGTTTACCATGGTTTGAAACTATTCTTACTTTTCAACAAAAAGCTTTTCTTTTGTTTGAAATATTCCAACAATCAGATGACAAAAAGTGGAGGCCCTGGGGCCTCCCCCAGGCCACTCAGCGTGTTCCCAGGTGACGATAGGGGAACAGCCTACAGATATGTAGGGTACCTCCATAGGAGGCACAGACCAAGAGGGACCTTGTCCCTGGGGGTCCATAATGAAACTGGGACACCCTTGCCCAGGGGCATAAATACAGGTGGAGGAGGAAGAAGGCCCCTCAAATGTACACTCAACATGGCCCCCTGGCTTGTCCACACATCCCTTGAGTTACAAACCTTCTCCCGGTAATGGGTTAGATTGCATTGTGATGCAAAACACCATTGTGGGAGGATCCTCTATAGGAGGACAACTGTGACAGGGTGTAAGATCCAGATCTATGGACAACAGCCTCTGCAAAGGGCTGCCTCAACCTTTTCAGGGTACCTGAAAGACTGGGTACCTTGCAGTCAACTCTATTTCCACTTGAGGAGAGGCACCCCTTGAGGAAATTATAGCCTAGTAAACAGCACAGCATTTGCATGTGATTCATATTAATGGATAATTCTTCTGGGCTTGGTCTGTTTTGATGGGCATTTTTGGGCTGAAAAACCTCTTCCTAGCTAATTTATGTACTATGGGCTGCCTCCCCATAGTAGCATAATAATAATAATAATAATAATTTATTTGTACACCCATCATAAACACAGAAATTGATGGAAAAAACAGTAGAAAAGAAAAAAAATTGTAGGCATGAATATATAATGAGTTGGAGGTAATAGGCTTGAGACTGTCTATGCAGGATTTCAACTCTTGTTCATAGAAGAGCATTGCCAAGTGCTGAAAACCATGTTGTGACCAAGTTGGACCCAGGATTGCACAAAGCCTCCATTTGAGGTCCCAGGGACTTCTTGCTGTCCAGTTCTAAGCCAGCTTCAGCACTTTGGTGTAAACTTGATAAGATATGTGATCCCTGTCCTGCACTGGTATCTGGGATCATTGCTTTTCCTGAAGCCGAAATAATTTCAATGATTTAAAGATTATGAAAATTGGAACTTGGAATGTTACAATGTTAAAAAATGATTATTGTATTGACATTTTGACTAACAAATTCAGACAATTCAAACTGGACTTATTAGGAGTTTCAGAAACTCATATCACAGAGATAGGAAGCACAAAATAAGGTGATATAGAATTTATTTACTCAGGCAGGAAGGAGAGGGTAGATAGACAGGGAGTAGGGCTCATGATGAATAAAGAAGCTGCTAAGTCTTATTTAGGCTGGGAAGGTATTAATAATAGAATACTGATTGCTCATTTTATGACTAGAAAGTCCAGGGTATGAGTTATGGTAGTATATGCCCCTGTAGAACTGACTGACAGGAGATACTAATGAACTCAGATGAATTTTACTTACAGTTCCAGGAGCAAATAGAAGGGGTCCCAGGTAGAAATATGATGTTTTCACTAGGAGAATTTAATGCCCAGGTTGGTAGAAATAGGGATAGATACTAGCCTAGGTAAATTTGGAGTAGGAAAAGAAAACAGTAATGGCTACAGACTTTTGCAATTTTGTAGCTATAACAATCTAGTTATAACCAATAGTGTTTGGTCATAAAATAGCCCATAAGTTAACATGGTATTCACATGATGGTAAGACAGTAAACCTTATTGATTATGTTATAGTAAACCAAAGACTGACAGGATCAATAAAAGATCAGTAAAGGAGTGCTGTTTTTGATGTTAAAAGTAAAGATCACCATTTAGTAGTGTCTAGGGTTAATTTAAAGCTGAAATTTTGGAAGGGTAACTACCTCCCAGGAAGTTATGATGTTGGTAGACTCCAGGATTAGAATTTGAGAGAAACTTCTCAGGAACAGTTGAATATTAAACTTGAGTTTAAAATTTGACAATGTGGAATATGGCTGGAATAATTTCAGAAAAACAATCTGTGAAGTTGCTGATGGTGCCTTAGGGAAGAAAGTTAGGACTGCAGCTAGGAGTGTTAGTGAAAAGGCTTGATGTTTAATAGAGAGGAGAAGGGGCTTGTATAACAATTATCTGAGTGATACATCATATGAAAACAAAAGGAATGAAAAGGAAATTGAGAAAGCATTAAAATATGACCTAACAAGGTGTGAAGTGGAGGCCATGGATAAGATTGCCAAGGATCTGGAGGATGCAGCTAGAAAACATAATAGCAAAATATTGAACTGGCATGTTAATAAATTGAGAAGGAGTAGCCAATCCAGACTTGTCCCAGTTAAAGACAAGAATGGGGCCATAATTAGTGATAACAAAAAAGAGTTAAAGAGAGATGGGCAGAAGATTTTGAGAATGTGCTAAACCAAGATAGAGTTCCAGCAAAACATATAGAGAAAGTGAAAAAGTTTGTGATACCTTGGATGTGAAGGAAGATTTGTCTTGTGAGAAGAATTAGCTGATAGTGTTGTAAATGAGTTTCTTAAATATTGTGGTTCTGAGGTTAGAAATAAATTACTGAAGATTGTGAATATGGTTTTTGAAAAAGGGAAAGTACCTAATGATTTTAGGAAAACCTTAATTAAACCACTGTATAAGAAAGGTGATAAGAGTGAGTGTGGTAATTACTACTACTACTACTAACAACTCATCGCAGCACCAAGCCGCCTGAGGCCAACACAGCTACGCACGCTCCTCCTCCACCCCAATCTATTCAAAGCCTCCCTTTTTACACCCGCCCACGAAGTTCCCATTTCCTTTAAATCTTTCTTTATGACGTCCTCCCAACCCAGACGGGGACGACCTGCTTTCCGTTTAGCCCTAGATGGTTGGCCGAAAAGAACAATCTTCGGCAATCTGTCATCCTTCATCCGAACAACATGCCCTAACCACCTCAACCTTTCTTTCATTATAGACCTAGAAAGCGGTATTGAACCACATTTTTCGTATAGCCTATTGTTTGAAATACGGTCAGTCAGCCGGGTACCCAGAACAATCCTTAAGCAATTTCTCTGGAAAACATCTAGCAAATCTTCATCCGCTTTTCGGAGCGTCCATGCTTCAGAGCCATATTTGACCACTGTCATCACTGTAGCTTCTAAGATTCTAATCTTGGTTTGCAGACTTATCTTCCTATTCTTCCAGACTTTTTTTAACTGTGAAAAAACACCCTGAGCCTTGGCTATTCTATTTTTAACATCTTCACTGCTCCCACCATCTTTACTAATAATACTACCAAGGTAAGTGAAACTGCCCACCTGATCAATCTTTTCATTACCCAACGTCACCTTTTCATCTTCACTTATTCCTAGCCTTAGTGACTTGGTCTTCCTAACATTAATTTTCAAACCAATACTAGCACCCTGAACTCGCAAAACCTCTAAAACTTCATTCATTTTGCTCACACTTTCATCTAGGATGCTTAAATCATCAGCATAATCCAAGTCCAGGAGACTTTTTCCTCCCCATTTGATTCCGTGGTCTCCCATTGCCTTTCCTGTGCTCCTTAAAACAAAGTCCATCAAAATAATCCATATAAAGGGGGATAGAACACAACCCTGCTTAACTCCTGATTTAATACAAAACCAGCTGCTAACCTCATTTCCTACCTTAACCGCAGCAGTGTTATTCTCATACATAGCACTAATCACTTTAATGTATTTGTCTGGTATACCATACAAGGTTTGAAAATTAACTTTAAGAAGACCAAGTCACTAAGGCTAGGAATAGTTGAAGATGAAAATTGACATTGAGCAACAAAAAGATGGATCATGTGGGCAGCTTCACTTACCTTGATAGTATTATTAGTAAAGACAGTGGGAGCAGTGAAGATGTTAAAATTAGAATAGCCAAGGCTCAGGGTGTTTTTTTTTTTCATAGTTAAAAAAATTGGAAGAATAGGAAGATATGTCTGTAAAATTGCCTATGGATTGCTCTATGTACCTGGCTGACTGACCATATTTCAAACAGTAGGCTGTACAAAAAATGTGGTTCAATCCTGCTTTCTAGGGCTATAATGAGAGAAAGGTTGAGATGGCTAGGGTACATTGTGCAGATGAAGGCTGACAGATTGCCAGAGATTGTCCATTTTGCTCAACCACCTAGGGCTAAACAGAAAGCAGGTTGGGTCAATATTTACCAAATCATATTATTGAGTTTCAAATAAAGTGAATACACCATTCAATGCCTTTTTTATGCTGATTATGAATATAATAATCATTTCTATTGGAAATGAATTTTAGCCCCCCCCCCCCTATATATGCCAATTCAGGGTATATATTTCTACATTAGGGGGGGGGCAAATTTTATTTCTGATGTAAGTGGGAGGTAAGTTTAAAGTTTATCCCCCCCCCCTAATGTAGAAATATATACCCTGAATTGACATATATGGGGGGGGGCTAAAATTCATTTCTGATAGAAATTATTGTTATATTCGTAATCAGCATAAAAAAGGCATCATACTGTGTATTCACTTTATTCCTAACTCAATAATATGATTTGGTAAATATTGACTGCAGGTTGTCCTTGTCTAGGATAAAAGGATGTCATAAAGAAAAATTTAAGAAAATGGGAACTTCCTGGGATGGTGTAAAAAGGGAAGCTTTGAATAGATTGGGATGGAGGAGCATGCATAGCCATGGGCATAGGCAGCATATTGTCTAAGGGGGGGGGGGGGCAGTTGATAGTGTGATGGAGTTTTATCAACTACTTTTTCCAAACCATCTGCTTTTTCAGCCATATCTAATGTAAATTTGAAGGTCTAGGGGGGCAGCTGCCCCCCTTGCTATGCCCATGTGCATAGCTGTGTTGGCCTCAGGCAGCTTGGTGCTGTGGTGAGTTGTTAGTAGGCAAATTTCAGGACCATCTAGAGGAAGAAGGAGTGGAGGTAGGTACTTCAAAATACCTTCCTGGGGCATACTTTAGCCTGTAGACCTATCCCTGAAGTTTTCATTTTCCCAACCTAACCCCTTTCCAAGATAGCCAAAAGTAGAATTTTACCCTAGCTATTAAACTACCATTATTAAAAAAAGAAATTATGCAGGTTTAAGAGAAAGAGAAATGCACCATTAAGAGAAAGCTTGGGAAACTTCATTTTACCAATTTCATAGCTAAACGTTTCTAAATTTCAAATTTGTAGCTTCCCTATCATAGCTATTGTCAGTTTCATATGCAGAGATTGAACACGATAGGCTCAAGAAAGGAAAGAGGGTTTTTTTTACTCAAATTAATTAAAAAAACACAAAATATTTTCTTACAGAAGTAAATTTGAATTTTAGAACAACTCAAAATGTTTTCTTCCTGTATTATAAAAGATAGCGACACGAAGTTAGATCAAGTAAACTGACTTGTGGTATTTCCAAATACCTACAATATTTTAAAACTAGTGCTTTACCAAAGACGCACACAAAAATCCCCATAACAAAGAGATTTTAGGAGCAGAAAATTCCATAAATAGCCTGCGAAAATAGTAGACTACTTTAAAAGGGCCTTAATAGTCTTTCAACGGCCATAATATCAAAATTATGTTGTATACAACAATAATTCTCTAAATTAGAATTTTCGTGATCACCAGCGCATCAAAAACACTTCGCATTATTAGAACAGTCTCATTGCAAATGGTTGAACTTTGGGAGTTTAAAACACCTCAGAGGTGTGGCAACATATTTTTCGACCTTGATATGGCAATAATCGACATAAATGCCTTATTTCAGTGCTTTCGCAAGACTGTCTTTGTCTCAGAATGTCAGCTTCACTGAGTTGCTAGTACTGTAGCGTTTCGCTTCGTGGATCCCTTCCATAGGAAACTGAATTTCCTCGCTTATAATATCCTCAGGGACAAATTAAGCCAAAACAAGGAATTTTGATTTTGAATTCTAACTAAAGCTGTAGAATTTGATTTTATGCTATTAGCTATTGCTTCTGCCTCTTTCTCGCTGCTAGCAATTCAATACAAGCGTATCGCTTCTCGTTACTCCCTTCTAAACTTTTCTGGATACACCATTGGAATTGAGAAATTCTTTCTGCTTTTGCCAGTATTTACAAATTTCAGGTGGTATCGCGGCATTAGTCTGGTCTCTATAGGTAGCTAATTACTTAGTACTATGATACTTTTTAGACTGAGAGATGCTGTAGACAAAGTTTTAAGAGAAGAACAGTGCGATTTTAGAAAAGGTAGAGGATGTGTTGACTAAATTTTACTCTTAGGTTAATAATTGAGAAGTGCCTGAGTTGTCAAACACATTTGGTCCTCAGTTTTATAGATTATGAGCAAGTGTTCAATTCTGTTGATAGAAGAGCTTTAGCAAAGGTCTTACACTTGTACGGGATACCAGGCAAATACATTAAAGCGATTAGTACTATGTACGAGAACAACACTGCTGCGGTTAAGGTAGGAAATGAGGTTAGCAGTTGGTTTTGTATTAAATCAGGAGTTAAGCAGAGTTATGTTCAATCCCCCCTTTATGTGAATCATTTTGATTGACTTTGTCTTGAGGAGCACAGGAAAGGCAATGGGAGACCATAGAATCAAATAGGGAGGAAAAATTCTCATGGAGTTAGATTATGCTGATGATTTAAGCATCCTAGATGGAAGTGTGAGCAAAATGAATGAATATTTAGAGGTTTGCGAATTCAGGGTGCTAGAATAGGTTTGAAAATTAATATTAAGAAAACTATGTCACTAAGGCTACGAATAAGTGAAGATGAAAAGGTGACGTTGGGTAACGAAAAGATTGATTAGGTGGGCAGCTTCACTTACCTTAGTAGTATTATTAGTGAAGACAGTGGGAGAAGTTAAAATGTTAAAAGTAGAGTAGCCACGGCTCAGGGTGTTTTTTCACAGTTAAAAAAAAAGTTTGGAAGAATAGGAAGATAAGTCTGCAAACCAAAATTAGAATATTGGAAGCTAGACTGTTCACAGTGGTCAAATATAGCCCTGTAGCATGGGCGCTCCGAAAAGAAGATGAAGATTTGCTAGATGTTTTCCAGAGAAATTGCTTACGGATTATTCTGGGTACCTGGCTGACTGACCGTATTTCAAACAGTAGGCTGTACGGAAAATGTGGTTAATTCCGCATTCTAGGGCTATAGTAAAAGAAAGGTTGATATGGCTAGGACACGTTCTGAGGATGAAGGATGACAGATCGCCGAAGATTGTCCTTTTCGGCCTACCGTCTAGGGCTAAACGGAAAGCAGGTCGTCCTCGTCTTGGATGGGAGGATGTCATAAAGAAAGAGGGAGGCTTTTAATAGATTGGGATGGAGAAGGAGCGTGCGTAGCTGTGTTTGCTTCAGGCGGCTTGGTGCTACGGTGAGTTGTTAGTGGTAGTAGTTTCTTTCACATGAATCGGGATACTTAAAGATTTACTGGGACTGGGCCCTGTTTCAATTTCGAGACCGAAGCTCCATCAGTCCAGCCATACATTTAATTTTCCCCCACATTCATTTAATTTGCATACTAGTGGGGTATACGTCGTGAGGTATGGTAGGATTCTCAGATAGATCGTAGATAATGAATTTAAATTGGAAATCACTAATTGCTTCCAATTCTTTCTGAATTTCATAGATATTCCCCATGAATCGGTAGTAAGCACTGTCGTGAGATTGTTTTACAAGAAATCTGTCACATCAGCCATAAGATTTTTACAAGAGCAGTGAGACAAAGAAGGAACTATCTTGAAAGAGCGCATAAATACAATTAGTATATTTGTGGTTGCAGAAGTTGCAATTCATGGTTTCTAAAAGCCAGAATATAACTTGTACTTTATTGAACAAAAATCAAATGAATTTACTGAAAAAATTGTGGATTGTCAGTTTAATATACATATGCTGATTCTTATTCCTTAAAATCTTAATTTTTGATTCCTTAAAGTTATAAAAATGAAAACATTTAAAAGATTTTTTTTTAGTAAAGTACAAATTATATTCTGGCTTTTAGAAAGCATAGGGGTTTAGAACCCTTCTCATATTAATTTCTGCTCGTTTTGAGTTTGACTCTGTTATTTATTTTAATTTATGTTTGTTTTGGGTTTCATTTGTTTATTGATACTGATTTGTGTTAGTTGTATGCTTGGTAGATTATTTGATTCTATTTTTGTTCATTTTTGGTTTAATGGAGTTCTTTACTTTTTCTTGAAAAACCTATTTTGTGGAAAAAGTTTTTTTAGTCAATTTCTGCCCGTTTTATATTGACATATTCTTATCAGATGCAACGCTATGGCGTTGCCTATAGCAAATGCCATGCGGCTCCAATGTTTTATTATTTATTATTGTTATTTTTTCTCAGAGGCACTTTTTATGGAAAAAGTCGTCGTAAAAACTTCAAAGGGGGCTCATTCGATTGGAAATCAAGAGTTCTAGTACCTTTTTAAGGGTCTAAAGTGATTGGAAGGTAACTAACATCCCTTCCAAGCGCACTATTTCCCCAAACACATCCAATCAAAATTTTGAGATAGCTATTTTGTTCTACGTAGTTGATTTCCACCTATAAATTATATTTTTGAGGAGGACACTCCCCCCGGTAGTCCTCAGGGCAAGGGTTGTAAGTTACGGCCTGGGGGCATATAAGGTTTTTTTTTTATAGAAAGCTTTGTCGTAGAAACTTCAAAAAGGGCTCATTCGATTGAAATTCAAAAAACGAAGGTGATTGGAGGATAACTAATACCCCTCTCACACTCACCTTTTCCCCAAACACACCCAATAAAAATTTTGAGACAGCCATTTTGTTCAACGTAGTTGGAAATTCTGGAAATTAGGTCTTTGAGGATGACAGCCCCCCCGTAGCCGTCAGGGCAAGGGTTGTAAGTTATGCCCTGGAGCATATAAGGTTTTTATTTTGAGCTAGCAATTTTGTTCAATGTAGTTGAATGTTCTGGAAATTATATCTTTGAGCAGGACACTCCCCCCCCCCCAGAGTCTTCGGGGCAAGGGTTATAAGTTATGCCCTGGGGGCATATATGGTTCTTATGGAAGGAATGCTCGTATAGACTTCAGAGGGCTCATTTGATGGGAAATTGAAAGTTCTAGTTCACTTTTTAAGCGTCAAAAGATATCGGAGGGTAACCTGCTTCCCCCGCCCTTTTTCCCAAATACATCCGATAAAATTTTGAGTAAGCTATTTTGTTAAAAATAGTTCAAAGATCATATAACAAAATTCCGGTGTCGACACAACCCCCCAGGGTCCGGAGGCAAGCATTGTAAGTTATGCCCTGGGGGCATATATGGTTCTTATGGAAGGGATGCTCGTATAAACTTCAAAGAGGGCTCATTTAATTGGAAATTGGAAGTTCTAGTTCACTTTTTAAGAGTCAAAAGAGATTGGAGGGCACCTAGCCCACGCTCTTTTTTTCTCAAACCCATCTGATAAGAACTTTGAGATAGCCATTTTTTCAAAATAGTTTAAAGACCATATAACGAAAGCTCCGGGGTCGATACAGACCCCGGGGCCCAAGGATAGGCGTTGTAAGTTATGCCCTGGGGGGATATATGGTTCTTATGGAAGGGATGCTCGAAAAAACTTCAGAGAGGGCTCATTTGTTGGAATTTGAAAGTTCTAGTTCAGCTTTTGAGAGTCAAAAGAGATTGGAGGGCAACTAGCCCCCCCCATGCCCCTTTTTTCCCGAATGCATCCAATAAAAATTTCGAGATAGCCATTAAGTTAAAAATTATTCAGAAGTCAGATAACAAAAACTCAGGTGTCGACAAAACCCCTCAGGGCCCGGGGACAGGCGTTGTAAGTAATGCCTGGAGGACATATACAGCTGTTATGAAGGGATGCTTGTATAAACCTCAGAGAGGGCTCATTTGATTGGAAATTGAAAGTTTTAGTTCAGTTTTTAAGAGTCAAAAGATATCAAAGGGCAACTATCCCCCCCCCACACCCCTGATCCCCCAAATGCATCCGATACAAATTTTGAGATAGCCATTTTGTTGAAAATAGCTCAAAGGTCAGTTAAAAAAAACTCCGGTGTCGACAAAACCACCCAGGGCCCGGGAGCAGGCTTTGCAAGTTATCCCCTGGAGGCATATATGGTTCTTATGGAAGGGATGCTCGTATAAACTTCAGAGAGGGCTTCCCTGAATGGAAATTGAAAGTTCTAGTTCAATTTTTAAGAGTCAAAAGAGAACGAAGGGCCCCTAGCTTCCCCACGCCCTTTTTGCCCAAACCCATCCGATAAAAATTTGAGATATCCATTTTTAAAATAGTTCAAAAATCAGATAACAAAAACTTTGGTGTCGACACAACCCCCCAGGGCCCAGGGGGCAGGCATTGTAAGCTATGTCCTGGGGCCGTATATGGTTCTTATGAAAGGGATGCTCGTATAAACTTCAGAGAGGGCTCATTTGAATGGAAATTAAAAGTTCTAGTTCATTTTCTCAGAGTAAAAAAGAGATCGGAGGGCAACTAGCTCCTCCCGCCCTCCACGCCTTTGGGTTTATTGGATGGATAAACCCATCCGATAAAAATTTGAGGTGACCATTTTGTTAAAAATAGTTCAAACATCAGGTATTAAAACTCCGGGGTCGACACAACCCCCCAGGGCCCAGGGACAGGCGTTGTAAAGTTATACTCTGGGAGTATGTATAGTTCTTCTAGAAGGGATGCTCGTATACACTTTAGAGAGGGCTCATTTGATTGAAAATAAAAAGTTCTAGTTCACTTTTAAAGAGTCAAAAGAGACCGAAGTGCAATTAGCCCCCCTCCTCACGTCCTTTTTTCCCCAAACCCATCCGATAAAAACTTTGAGATAGCCATTTTGTTAAAAATAGTTCAAACATCAGATAATAAAAACTCTGAGGTAGACACAAACCTATTTTTTTACGTGTTGATACCAGTTTTGATACTTTGACGAACATTAGATTTTTTTGAAAAAGTTTGATTTTGAAATAATGAATTTTTAAAAACTTGAAACTTTTTGCAATCAAAAATGAATAGAAATTAATTAAAAAAACTTCCCGAAAAATCAGTTTTTAAAAGAAAAGTAAAGGTCATTTTAAACTTAAGCTGAGTAGATACAAATACCTGTTAAAAATTCAAACCCAAAACGACCAGAAATTACTATTAAAGAGTAAGTGAAACCCAAAACGAACAGAAATTAAATAAACAATCATAGCAAAAAACATACAACAAGTAATAATATAAACGAATAAATAAATCTTAAAGCGAGTAATGCTTAGATTGAATATGAAAATCAAGCTTAATACGAAAAAAATATTTTGCTATTGAAGTATAAATGAAACTTCAAACGAACATAAATAACCAATCCAATGAGCACCCTCCGAAGTTTATATGACCATGCTTTCTATAAAAACCTTATATGCCCCCAGGGTATAACTTACAACCCTTGCTCTGAGGGCAGGGGGGATTTGCTATCCTCAAAGACATAATTTCCAGACCTTTCAAATACGTTGAACAAAATGGCTATCTCAAAATTTTGGTTGGAATTGTTTGGGGAAATGATGGGCATGGGGGGGTGTGGCATTTGCCTCTGATCACTTTCAGCTTATAAATCAGGCACTAGTCCTCTCAATTTTCAATCGAATGAGCCCGTTTTGAATCTTCTACAATACAATTTTCTATAAAAACCTTATAAAGCCCAAGGGGACATAATTTCCAAACCTTTCAAATACGTTGAGCAAAATGGTCATATGAAAATGTTGATCGGAAATGATTGGCTTGGGGGGGGGGGAGGTAGATTCTCCCTCCGATTACTTTCGACTATTAAAAAGGGAACTAACCCTCTCAATTTTTAATCGAATCAGCCCTTTTCGAAGTTTTTAAGACAACGCTTTCTATCAAACCTTAAATGCCTCCCAGGGAATAACTTACAACATTAGCCCTGAGGGCTGGTTGTCATACTCAAAGACATTATTTCCAGACACTTCAACAACGTTTAACAAAATGGCTATATAAAATGTTGATCGCAAGTAATTGGGGAAATGATGGGCATGGGGGGCATCCCCCCTTCGATCGCTTTTGACAATTAATAAGGGCACTAATCCTCTCAATTCCCAATTGAATGAGCCCATTTTGGGGTTTCTGCGACAACGCTTCCATAACTTACAACCTATGCCTTGGGTGATGTGGGGGGTGGGGGTTGTCATCCTTTGTGGGGGGGGGGGTACGACAACATTTTCTATAAAAACCTTATATGCCTCCCAGGGAATAACTTACAACCTTAGCCCCGAGGGCTGGTTGTCATACTCAAAGACATAATTTCCAGACACTTCAACTACGTTCAGCAAAATGGCTATATAAAATGTTGATCGGAAGTAGCTGGGGAAATGATGTGCATGGGGGCATTCGCCCTTCGATCGCCTTTGACTATTAATAAGGGCACTACTCCTCTCAATTCCCAATTGAATGAGCCCTTTTTGGGGTTTCTACGACAACGCTTTCTGTAAAAAGTCTTACATGCCCCCATAACATAACTTACAACCTATACCTTGGGGGCTGTGGGGGGGGGGGGGTTGTCATCCTGATAGACATAATTTACGGACCTTTCAACTACGTTGAACAAAATGGCCATCTCAAAATTTTGATGTGAGGGTGAGTGGGCGTGAGTGGGGGGTTAATTGCCCTTCAATCACTTTCGACTATTAAAAAGGGCACTAGCCCTTTGAATTTCCAATCGAATGAGCCCTTTTTGAAGTTTCTACAAAAACACTTTATATAGAAACCTTTTATGCCCCCAGGGCACAACTTACAACCCTTACCCTGAAGGCTGTAGGTGGGGGGGGGGGTTGTCAACCTTAAAGACCTAAATTCTAGAACTTTCAACTACGTTCAACAAAATAGATATCCAAAATTTTGATTGGATGTGTTTGGGGAACTTATGGGCGTGAGAGGGGGGTTAGTTACCCTCCCATCACTTTCGACTTTGAAAAAGGGCACTAGCCCTTTCAATTTCCAATTGAAAGGGCTATGAGCCCTTTTTGAAGTTTCTACGACAACGCTATCTATAAAACCAGATGTGCCCCCAGTGCATAACTTACAACCCTTGCCCTGAGGAGTGTGGGGGGTTTGTCATCCTCAAAGACCTAATTTCGAGAACTTTCAACTACGTTGAAGAGAATGGATATCTGGATTGGATGTGTTTGGGGAAATGGTGTGTGTGAGAGGGGGGTTAGGTGACCTCTAATCACGTTCGACTATTAAAAAGGGCACTAGCCCTTTCAATTTCCAATCGAATGAACCCTCATTGAAATTTCTACGACAAAACTTTCTATAAAAACCTGATATGCCCCCAGGGCTTAACTTAGAACCCTTTCTATCTATAAAACCCTTATATGTCCCCAGGGCATACCTTACAACCCTTGCCCTGAGGGGTGTAGGGGGTTTGTCATCCTCAAAGACATTTTTTCCAGAACTTTCAATTACGTTGAGCAAAATGTCTATCTCAAAATTTTGATAAGATGTGTTTGGGAATATGGTGGGCGTGAGAGGGTAGTTAGTTGCCATCCGATCACTTCCGACTATTAAAAAGAACACTATCCCTTTGAATTTCCATTCGAATGAGCCCTTTTTGAAGTTTCTACGACAATGCTTTCTATAAAAACCTTATATGTCCCCAGGGCATAACTTACAACCCTTACCCTAAGGGCTGTGTGGGGGGGGGGGGTTGTCATCCTCAAAGACCTAATTTCCAGAACTCTAAACTACGTGGAGCAAAATGTCTATCTCAAAATTTTGATAAGACGTGTTTGGGAATATGGTGGGCGTGACAGGGGGGTTAGTTGCCATCCGATCACTTCCGACTATTAAAAAGGGCACTAGCCCTTTGAATTTCCATTCGAATGAGCTCTTTTTGAAGTTTCTACGACAACGCTTTCTATAAAATCCTTATATGTCCCCAGGGCATAACTTACAACCCTAAGGGCTGTGTGTGTGTGTGTGGGGGGAGGGGGGTTGTCATCCTCAAAGACCTAATTTCCAAAACTTTCAACTACGCTGAACAAAATATCTATATCAAAATGTTGATTGAATGTGTGTGGGGAAGGGTGGGCGTGAGAGGGTGGTTAGTTGCCCTCCAATCACTTTCGACTATTAAAAATGGCACTAGCCTTTTCAATTTCCAATCGAATGAACCCTTTTTGAAGTTTCTACGACAACTCTATCTATAAAAAACCTTATACGTCCCCAGGGCATAACTTACAACCCTTGCCCTGAGGGGTGAAGGGGGGTTGTCATCCTCAAAGACCCAATTTCCAAAGCTTTCAACTACGTTGAACAAAATTTTGATTGGATGTGTTTGGGGAAAGGGTGGGCGTGAGAAGGGGGTTAGTTGCCCTCCAATCACTTTCAACTATTAAAAAGGGCACTATCTCTTTATCGAATGAGCCCTTTTTGAAGTTTCTACGACAACACCTTCTATAAAAATCTTATATGACCCCAGGGCATAACTTACAACCCTTGCCCTGAGGGCTGTGGGGGGAGTGTCATCCTCAGACATAATTGCCAGATCTTTCAACCATGTTAAACAAAATGGCTATCTCAAAATTTTGATTGGATGCGTTTGGGGAAATGGTGGGCATGGAAGGGGTGTTAGTTGCCTTCCAATCACTTTCGGCTATTAAAAAGGTCACTAGCTTTTCCAATTTCCGATCGAATGAACCCTATTTGAAGTTTCTATTACAACTCCTTCGATATGAAGTGCCCTGGTCTAAAACCACAAAAAAAATAACAATGCATTATGCCAACAACGTTCTTTACTTAGGCAGCGCTATTGCACTGCCTATGATTAATTTAAAAAAAAATACTCCTTACAGGATTTTTGCTAGTTTTAGATATAAGTGAGTGGTTCGTTTTTGGAGTTAGGGTTTGGCTTTTAAGGTTTTTAATTATGTTTCATTTTAAACTAGTCTTTTAGTGAGTAATAAAAAGTCTTATAAAGAAAATGATTACAATGCGCTTTAAGCTTTAATTATTATAAAAACTAAAGAAAAAAAAAATCTGTGGGTCACCACCGGTCACAGGTTGCCGACCCTGTCCTACACCACATATTCTGCCCATATTTTGAAATATAGGTAAAATATTTCGAAACTCCTTATCTTTTTCATTATTTTATTTGTTTCAATTTCTCTGTGGCTGCTCAATTTTATATGTGGGGAAATTTTCCGCGGGGGAAGGGGGGGGGGGTGAAATAAGCCTAGCACCAGAACATTTAAGTTTGAAAAACATAATAACTGATCTTTTATTGAAAAAAAACTCAGCTGTAATAGTGAAAACTTACTGAATCACGGCACCTGCACTTCCACTCACTTTTTCAGCAGCATTTAAACGTTACTTACATAAGCAAGGAGATCCGCAAACTTTTCAAAATGGGAGCTAGCCTGCAAAGATTTCCTAAAGGGACCAGGATGTTATTATCCAGAATATCACGTTTCTGTGATCTAATGTAACAAATAAGAAAAAAAAATCATATTTTTTACGGAACAAGGCTAAATCTAAAAAGAATATTCAAAACAAAATTTTACAAGCTAAGCACTGACTATTCTATGCGTGGAGCCTCCTTAAACGTCCCGTAGTTTAATACTTCTATTTCTTCTGCTGTGTGGCTAATCTGGCATTGGCTCTATATTACAAGGTGGAATATGCAGGAGACAAACCACTCTTCATTAAAACTATTCTGGCGTGTAGACTATATTAATGACTTTAACAACCTTTAAATAAAAATTTTGGTGAAACTCAACTGAAAAAGCTTAATTGTATATAAATATATTGACCAAGAAACAGAACTTTCTTGGAAGCTTGAGTAGTAATTAGAATATTTATAAAAAAAAATTTTAATAGAGGGAAAACCGTTCAAATCTGTTTTGTAAAGCGCTAATGAAACTCAAGCTCTTAGGGGATTAGCAACAGCAAACTTGCTTGAGGTAGAGGCAAATAAGAAACTTTTGGGCACAAACTTTGGCAAAAGTTGAAAGCCAGTTTCAAGAAATGGAGAATGCATGCTGTTTTGTTTTAATATAAGACATTCATACTGTAATTTAAACTTTTTTTTTGTAATCAGCCATCGTCAAATTACTGATCAGGGGCCTTTTTGGCAAAACACTAAAACAGCTCAATTTCTGGAACGGTTCGAGACAATTAGTTGGTATTATTAGACAGATACTACTCTGACAGAATACTAGTTCCATTTAAAAAAATGCGGATCTTACGATTTTTTTAGCATAAAAAAAAAATCCTATTTTTGGAATTAAACAAAAAATGTCTTTTCAAAATATATCTCAATAAAATAAGAACAATTCGTGCCTGAATGTCTATGGAACCTATCATATCAAAATTCCGCAAAATCTTGCCGTCCCGGTGTAGAGGCCAAAAACCAAAGCCCCCCCCCCTCCGCGTCCATCTGATTCTATTTTATTAATTGTTGAAAAAGTTTTTACATAATGTGCATAATGTTAATACCTATAACTCATTATCAAGAAAGGCCCCTTGGAAAGTAATATCAATGACTATTTACTGAAAACTTTTAATATGAAAAAATGAATTTACACCGATTGATTATCTTACATACTAACGACAATTAACAATGCAAAAAAGAGAATAATTACAAACTGCTTACGATTAAAATAGAACGTATACATAAAAGGAGAAAAAACATATCCGCAAACACTGAATCAAAACCTTTAACAGCAGTCAGTACTTTACGTTCAACAAACTTTCAAGCACAAATACAAAAAATAATTCCAATATTTACTGGATGAAAATCTAGAGAACAAGAATCCAATGAGGGGAAAGACCCATTTCCAGATTTTAATGGCACGGCTGAAACGTCTTGGAAAATGGTTTCCTTCGACAAAAACGAAAATTTCAAAGCATCATATAGGACTTGATTCACTTAGATTTCACAAAATGTCTTCTATTAGAAATCAATGGAAAGGTTCAATACTAAAGTTATCCAAGTCCAGTAAACTAATATTGAATACATAAATTTTTGATAATGAATGACGAAAATCGAATTAAACACTAATTTACTTAATCGAATTAAATCAGTCCTAATTTACAAAATAATCAAGCAATTCTTAAGATCATTTTGCTATGAAAAAACATAAAAATTTCTGAAAAAAAACGAACAATACCAGTTGGATTTGGTTCAATGTTATTCTGAAATTAAATAAGAAATCTTCATGGCGCTATAGTAAAGATTGCAATTTCTTAGCAAATGCCAGAACTAGTTCATTCATACACAAAAAGAATATTGGGTTTCAGCTATATTAGGGCTTCAGTATTTTGAGCAGGGCAAACCGTAGACTTGTTTCACTTTAATACTGAGCCTGCCTCTTTGTGGAAATACAAGAGAGAAAATGGATACAACTCTAACAAAATATGGCACAAACTATATGATCATTCTTTTTTCTAATTAGTTCTATTCCAATTATATTTAAGCACCAACCTAGATGGCAACTTTTCAAACAATATTATCTCATGTTCTTTTCAGTTGTCAAATCATAAAATTTAACAGCTGACATATGAACTTACTACCGATCGTTCGATCTTGTAAAGCTAAACATTATCAAAAAATCTTCAAACGAAACTTGCAGACTAGGTTGGAAGTAATAATTAAATTAAAATATTCATTAACCAGAATGACATTTCGAACTTTTGATCCTTTAAATTCCTTAATGTTTTTTTTTCATTGCTTTCATTTAAGACGTCGAAGGTCAACAATTACGCTAAGATGAGACAAACCTTAATAAAACCAGAAAAAAGGAAAAAAACGTCTTGAAAAAAAACTTTAAAAAGAAGTTACTAACACCTTTTATAAAAGAGGGAAAAGAGACGCGTCCAATAAGTATCCATTTTTTAGCAGACTCAAAACAAGTGTGGAATTTCGTGAATTTGAGACACAACTAAATGGATACCAATTTCCTCAGCCAAAACGTCGCATAATGAATATTGGGATCCATTTTCCATCGTTATTCAGAGACCTTTTCAGAAGAGCAGCAACATAGAAAATGACACTTATCTGACTTGGAGACATTATGCAAGTTTGATGCTTAGAGTATATTCCTATGCTCAAATCCCATGATTTCTATGCATATTCACGCTTTTATTTCAAAAAATTTTACTAGAGGAGTCTTTACTAATCTGTAAGTAACATTCTAGTAATATCTTCGTAAATTTTACCGAATTGCTACCTGATTTATGCCGAATTTTCTGCAGAAATCAAGATTTTTGCTAAATTTCCCCCAATTTTGCAAAATCTCTGCCGAAATTTTCGCCTTCGGCGAAAATTTTACCGAAAGCCAAAAAAGTTGGAAAGGGGGTGGGGGGGGGCCCTACTCGCCCGTGAATATTTCAATACTAAATATCCACTGTAATATTTCAATGTATCACCCCCCCCCCTTTCCCAGGTATATAATTCTTTGTATTAGCCCTGATTTTTGACTTTACATCTCTCTTTTTCTGTCCAGACAATGCCACTAAAGTACAAAACTAGAACGGAGCTTTGTTATACTCCTAAAATATTTGAACTAGTGCAAATAAGCACATCTCTAACGCGATTGTACTCTAGACACGAATGGTACCGCTTCGGAATGCGGCTAAAATTGGTTTTACGGCGGCATTGCTAAAAATGATGCAAAAGTATTCCGGACAGCTGTATAATTCATGGCAATTTAATTCAGAATGGGTGCTAAATTATCTGCCGAGTGATCATAACTGAAACAGTGGTTTAATTTGTTTTAAAGCATTAGCAGTAAAAAATGTGCCACTTTGGTAAAAACTAGATCTTGTTTGCTAACGGAGGGGTATGCAAATATTTTCATTTTTCCTTTTATTTGGCTTCTTATATGAGCTTGATTAAATATTAAAGAAAATCTTATCCGAACAGCCACAACATTTGATGCAAATACAAAATATTTTGAGTTAGACATACAACCAATAGTCTGATATACATTATATAGGCCATCTGGCAAATGATCTATCCCACGTATTTTGTCTTTGCATAGTATGAAAAAAAAAAAAAAAAAAAAAAAAAAAAAAAAAAAAAAAAAAAAAAAAAAAGGCATCATCTAATCGGCAGGGAGGATAGACAGACTAATCTAATTATCTACTATGCTTGGCAAAAATATTAGAAAACGGCCTTAAAAGATATAAAATAAACAAAAGTAGCACTAATGACGGAAATAGTTCAATGAACGAAGAAGAAACGACAAAATTGTGCATCTAGCCTACTATGAAACGATTATAGTGTCACCAAAGGATTATAACGAACATACTAGTATTGAGCACAGGTAAACAAACAACTCTACTCCCAGCCAGGGTTGCCACTTTTTTTTCAAAAAAAAAAAAAATTGATTAGGTGAGAAAGGGACTTTATCCATATATTTCAATTAAAAATAATATTAATTTTCAGTTGCAGAGTAGCAAAAATCAATTGTTAATCTTATTATTTTTTTTTTACATTGTCAAGGCTGCCTGTAGGTAGTAGAGGGGCGACCCCTGAATATAAAATTTCATAAAAATACAACAAAAGGTGGTTTATACAGCTGATAAGAAAGACCTTTCCAGTGCCCCCTCCTTTCCCGAGTCTAAATACTGTGTAGAATTTAATCTAGGAAAACAAAAGCTATATTTGTGACAATATCCTTTGTAAAAGCGACACAAGGTTCTCAAAGTTGGCTTATGACCATCTAGAGAGGGCTGAACCCCCCCATGAGCAGTAATTTCTTAGAAGAAACAATATTTTCATTTGTAATATAAATAAAAATATGTAACGACGGGTGAAACTTGATATAGAAAATATGTATATAAAAATAAAAGCCCGAAAACTTCGAATTAACATTGGGAAGCCTTAATCCGACAGAAAAAAAAGAACAAAAACTATACAAAACAGATATCAAATACAAGGAAATAACATAAAAAGATAAAAATAACGAAGGCAAATAAAGAGTAAAGACAAAAGAAAACCCCATTTGATAAACTACAGTTGTTTGGTACAAGTTCTAAACTGAATTATGGTAACACACTATCACACTGATATAGACAAAATGCGATATTATTTCGTGCAGGTCCGTAAGATTGAATATCTTCTGTTAGATACCAGTTGTTGTTTAGTACGAAACAAAATCCAACATGGTGGCAACAACACCACACCAATCCCGACAAATCATGGTGTAATTTACATTTAGATCCGTAAGGTTGAATAATATCTTCTGATATTACATCAGAAGGTATCTTAAGATACCAGCTGATATAATATCAGAAGATATTATTCAACCTTACGGACCTAAATGTACATTACAACATAATTTGTCTGGATTAGTGTGGTGTTGTTGACACAAAACAATTTGGTGTACGTTTTGTACTAAACAGGAGCTACAGTTTATCAGATGTCAAGTCCTTTCGTTTTGTCCTTTATTTCTTATTATTGCATAACGGTTTCCCATCCTTTTATGGCATTTTCTTGTATGTGTTAATTGTTTCATAGCCTATAGTTTATCTCTATTTTTCCTTGACACGAAGCCAAATTCCCGACATGAAGCAAAAGTTTCGGTTTTTTGGTAGGACACAAATTTTACACTGTCCTAATTAGAAATTTTACTCATGTTTATATCATTTTCTTTTAAGTGTGACACCAATGAGACTCTTTATTAGGTCTAAAAAAGGAGAGGCGCCGAAAATGACCGGGGAGCTATAAAACAATAGTACGAAAATTACACAGACCCACTTTTTATCATCTTGGCTTTAAACCCAGACATAACACAAGAAATACACAGAAATTAATGAAAATAACGAATATTAGTCGCTTGATGTATTTCCGGAACAAAACTCTTTTCGGTATAAAACATATTTCGTGATTTATCAGCTTCGCTTACGGCGGTAAAGCTATCCCATGAAAAAGTAAAAGTAATTATTCATTTTGAGCTAAGGCCTTCTTTTTAATTTAAGAATATTTAAATCCTATATATAAAATAGATAGGGTTTATTCCATATAAAAGTATTTAAATCGAATCATGACCCTTCAGCGGGATTTTATTGCATTACTGTTCGAGATCTTCCCAGGAAGACAAAGGAAACCTTTGGCTTAGTGATTCTAAAGTAGGATATAAGTACGTCACATACTTGATTTTACTGTTAATTTCGCAGAACGTGAGCTTATAAGAGTACGTTAAGCTAAACACTCCGGGACATTTATCATTTAAATATTAAGCAAAGTTTCAGTAAATTACACAAACAAGCTATGTAAAAGAAAAACTGACGAACAAAATCAAAAACACCATGCAAACATTATGAATTACTCAGTTCCAATTTCACTCGCTTTGATTCCGAAGCATTATCGTCCTCTTCCCCTCGAAAAAGCGTTAACTGTTCGTATTTTCCGTGGTTATTGAAAGCATGAAGAACTTGAGAGTGAGGTTGCACTGCTTTCATTTCACCGTCAGGACCCATTACAAGGGTGGGCTTCATCTCAGGTTGAGGACTCACAGACTGAAAACGAGACTCCGCGAGCTGATAATTGATCATGTCTTCAAAACCAACAAACACTTCATTTTTAACAACCTTTGAAGATTTTCCTTCAGCAAGAAAGGCGTCGACATCAGGGAGTACACCTTCAGGTAGTTGATGTGCTTCATCTGGATCAGTTGAGTTTGGTACGGACTCAGATTTGGTAGTGGTGGGTTGGCATAGCCGAATTTGAAAGGTCTGGCCGGCAAACGGCAAACCTACAACCCCCTGTTGACCTCTTAATGTAAGCATTTTCAGCCCTTTAACCGGGCTTAACAAAAACCTTTGGTTTTTCCCTGACATGCTAGCAAGCGTTGAAGGATCAAGCAGCATTCTTACCCCTCCGGGTTGTCCGTTGGTAACTATTAAAGGTTTCATGACGTGGAACTGAGAAGATGCGGTCGCGACAGGAGGCTCCTCATTTTCGGGAGGTATGGGAGAAGTTTCTGTGAGATCAATTATAGTTTTAGGCTGGCTATCCATACCACAAGCTGTGCCAGGCCGAGAAGACTCAGATTCACTCTGTTTTGATTGTTCTGACATTAACTTGACTTTCGTAGGAGATTGCTTCCGTCGTTTTGTAGACTGATTGGGACTCGATGGAGGGTTTGACCTTCGTCTTGGTGCAGGTTTGTTGACTAAGTCGGGTGATTTTTGCACTTGAGCTGTATATTCCTCTAGGATCTGCTGGACACGAAGAACTGTGTCATGGTCATCAGCCGGTTTAGGCTGTGTCTTCTGAGGGGACACACCAGTTGAAACTCTCACTGGTACTGCAGCTCCCACATTAGCCTTTACAGGTGATTTTGACTTACACCGTTGCTCCGATTTAGGAGTGGTTTGTCCAGATGGAATGCGCTGCAGATCTGGACTTAATTTACTCACTATACCAGGCTTCTGCATTCCTTGTTGAATAGCAAAGACAGACGCCAGACCCGAGACACCAGGTAAAATGACATATCTCGACTGAAGATTTCTCTCTCTGACAAGGACAGGGGAAGGTGATGCAGATTCAACTTTAATCTCAGTTAAACTAGAATCTGATCTCTGATCCTCGGGTGTTTTAGACAGTGACAGCCCTGGATTATCCAATGCTGATTGCGCATGGTTCGACAGGGACATACTAACGTTAGATGTGAAACTTTCAGCACTCGAATAGTCTGTGTAATCCAGGTTATCAAATTGTTGAGGTGGCTGACTGCAAGATGGTTCAAGGTCCCTGCAGTCATTTTGAGATAAAGGTAAAGTAGAACTACCGTTGGCGACCATTTCATATACTGTCTCGAACTCCTTTAGCTGTTCAGAAAAAGGGTCAAGGTTCAAATCTTCGCCACGTAATTTTGCAGCCGAAACAACGGGCAACGTAGCAGCTTCCGAGCGACAAAGACTTGTTTCTTCAGTAGCACATGGTTTTCGTTCATTTTTCATCCCAGATTGAGCAACAGATGCCAGAGAATCCGAACAGTGATTAGCACGTAACAGAGGGGCATTGACAACCACTTTTTGCACTGTAGGAGCAGAAGTATATTTGACAGCACGAAAAAAGGTATCAACTGAAGGAAGAGATTGATTACTCGGTACGACAGATTCATTTGAGCTAGACGAAGACGGGGGGTCAAAACCAGATTTCTTACCAAAAACTTGATTAAACTTTGGCAATAAATTTTGTTGATTTACATGTTCATTTCTTTTTGGTTCAAATTCTTCTAGCACCTCACTTGTTTGGCTTCTTTTAACATCCTTTCCACTTGAAGTACACTTTGGCTCGGAATCGAGTTTCTTGGTTTGAGATATTGTCTGTTTCAAAACAAAAGAATCCTGTCGGCTCTGACGTTGGCTAGGTGAGCTTTTGACTGCGGTAACGTATTTATTTATGTTTGAACGAGCAACAGTGAGTCGTGAGACATGATTGACCATTTTCGAGTTCGAATCATTTACAGTAGATGAATGCAAATTTAAAGTAGAATTCTTACACGATTTTTCACCTGAACTTGATATTGCTGGTACTTCATTAAGATCTTTCAGGATTGGATTTAGAGCATGAGCAGAAGGTTCCTCGGGGCATTCAACTGAGTCACCTGGATGCTCGATAACGGTGGAATCACTCATACTTCCAAAACTTTCTTGTTTTTCTCTTGGCATTTGTTTAAGCTTAGAGTTCTGCCTTGCTCCTGTTTTTGGAACAGCTAAAACTTTAAAAGAATCTGGGTTAGACCGATGAGCTTCTACAGGCTTTCTACCGCTAAAAGAATATGTCACCTGAGTTAAAATACTATGGTTATTAGCTAAATTTAACGCACCAGTGCTATTAGACAGATTCAAGCAATTTGCTTCACTACAGTGATTGGACTCAGTATTACGTTTTTCATGAGATATTAAAGAAGGAGAATTTCCAACTGAAGACAGACTCTGGCTAGTTGATGGCCTAGTAGCAACATTTCTATCTTGTCTGTTGTCCTCTATATTAGATCTTATAACATTCTGATTTCTTGGCATTGAAGGTATGTGGGTAACCGGCACAGATGTTTCATTAGCATTCTGATAAACAGGAGAAAGTCTATCAACTTTTCGGTTCGTCGTCGCAGTAACAACAGCACGCACTTGCTGTAAACCGATTGGACGATTTTGAGCTAATCGTACAGACTGAGGAACCGACAGCTGTATTTCTGCAGGGCTTGCTGGAGTGTTTTGAGAACTAAGAGCATTATTTGTTGCGGCCGATGCTTCACGCGGTATTTGAACCATATTGACGATATGATCTTGAGGCAGCGGTGTCATATATCGCGGATGAAATAAGTCTGAAAGTAAGACACTTGAAGGAGGAGTGGTAAGCATTGTGTTTCGATCACTTTGGTATTCTTGCTTGGTTGTTTTTTGTTCCAATAAATCCAATGACGGATTTAATCTAAATACGGCTTTCGAAGCCTTTTGATCTTTTGATTGTTTCACGTTTAGTCGAGATTGTAATAGGGAAGACAAAGATTCTGATGACTGACTAATCTTTTCTTCAAAACTGGCTTGAAAATTAGAACAGATAGGCAAAAATTTCGCTTTTTTCTTTGTTTCCTTAAAACAACCAATGATTTTTTCCGACTTTTTACAAAAATTTCCCGTAGTTGTTTTGGATTTTTCATTTATATTTTCTACTTTCATATCAAATATGTTGACAAATTCTTCTTCTATCGAATTTTTAAAATTTTTGCGAAGCTTGTGGATGGCTGTTTTGGATTTTTTATTTGTACTTTCCACTTTCATATCAGGTACGTTGATAAATTCTTCTTCTATTGTTTTCTCGAAATTTCTGCAAAGTTTGTCAATAGCTGTTTTGGATTTTTCATCAGTGTTCCCCACTTTCATATCAAATATATTAGCAAGTTCTTCTTCTATCGGGATTTCTAAATTTCTGCTAAGCTTGTCAATGGTAGTTTTGGATATTTTATTTTTACTTACTGCTTTCATAGCAAATATTTCAATAGGTTCTTCTTCTATCTGCTTTTCTGAATTTCTGCAAATTTTTCCTGTAGCGATTTTTGATTTTCCCTTCTGAAGTTTTCCTTGTATATCCAACTTATTGGCAGAAAATTTCTTATCTTTTCGTTCTTCTGAAATTTCGTGATTTTTTTCTGGGCCACTTTTTGATTTTGCTCTCTTACTTTCTGTTTCTACATCCAAAGAGTCGGCAGCGAACTCTTCTTCAAGTGTCAGACATTGTCCTAAAGTGCTAAAAGAGGAGGCTTCACTTTTTGATTTGACCTTCTTCGGTTTTTTCAAAGATCTGGGCAGATCTGGCAAACGAGAAACGCTTGAAACTTCACCAGAAATGTCTAATATTAGTGACTTTTTCATTTTCTTAAATGCAAAATTCGGTTTTTTGTTTGACATTGCGTCTTCTTTCAAACCAATATCTCCTTCCAACTGCATATCATTACGATTTTCGTCTGACTTGACTGGTGTACGTTGCAGCACTAGTTTAGGTTCAAGGCAAAAACAAGTTCCATAACTTATACAATGGTTGTTGGTCAATTTGCATGTGACTTTTTCCTTCGTAGTTGATAGTCTCGTGGATGTCCTCAGTACTAATGCTTTACTTTTAGAAGAATTCCTTTCAAGACAGTTTTCTTCGTCCAAGTCAGGGGCTTTTCGTGGACGACTGTCGTTATGATCTACACAAGAGTTTTGCAACGCTTCTGTAAACCGATTTGATCTAATCTTTGCTCTATTTTTAACTTTTGGTACGAAAAGTTCAGTATTTTGCACACAGGCTGAGTAAAATGGTAAGAAAGAATCTACAATACCTTCTTTCTTTGTGTCATTATCTGAGTGACTAGGGCAAACTCTACACTTTTTAGTTGTCTTTTTTCTTTTCACCCCTCGTCCACTTTCTACTTCTTTACTTGAAGCACTCAAGTCCATAAAAGACATTCCACCTCTTAAACATTCTTCAACATGGCTAGAGCGAACGTTTTCTGGTTTCAAATATCTTTCATCATCAAACTGCGAAAGCTGATCACTCTTTTGTTTACAAGAATTTTCTGAATTTACGGAGACTTTGTTGAAACTTGAAGGTTCTACAAAAGGATTAGATTGCAAGTTGTTTGTTAAATGTTCGTCTTTTAAAAAAAATGGCCCCTCATCTTCAATTTTGATCTCATCTTGACTTTCACGCATTTTGGATTTGGCTTTGATAGCCTTCTTTGCTGAAGACTTAGGCTCTTTAAGAGGGTCCAAAATATTCGATGCTTTCGAAGATTTATTTTTCTTAGTTGGATTCTTGCTTTTCTTTTCACAGCGACTCTCATTCTTGGATTTAACTACTCTCGTTGTGAAAGTTTCCTTTTTCTTTGGTGTTTTTCTCTTCTTAGCCATTTTCTTTGAGTCAGATGTCCCTTGAAAGGTACTTGTGAGCCCTTCACTTTCTACAGTTCCAGTTAGAGCCTTATCTGGTCCCACATAGTCTATTAAATATTTCTCATACCCTTCTTCAATCCCCGCATATATGGGAACATCACTATCATCGAAGCAAACCATTTTCTCACGCCTTATTTGTCTAAAGTTCAATTCCTTCACCCAGTTTTTAAACGTTTCAGGGTCACAATAGTACTCCTCACACTTCTGTAAAACTAAATGAGGCTCACAATCGAAGTTATGGCGATTACTATATTTCAGTAAAATACACAGAGATTCCATAGTTACTTCCGGGATGCCAAGTATTTCTGAGTAATAATTGACATCTAGGTAAAAGCTCTTCATTGAACTAATTATTTGGTCAACCCTTCTTTCTAGGCTAGGAGAATGTAAGGCGGTTTCTTTTTCATTCTCACTTGACTCAGACATGGTATATTTCAAAGCTACAAAATCTTCTTGAGGTATTCCGTTATTGTGAAGAGTATCTAAGATACCTGGCTTGTCTTCAGGCGAGCGCTCGGTTCTCGGCTGTTCTGATGAGTCTTCCGCACTTTCAGACATGTCTCTAGTACCACCCATTAAGAAATTTGGCCTGTCTTCTTTTGGAAGTTGAACTTCAGTGGATTCAGCTGACTTTTCATGACTTTCAGATGGCTCTAAAATTTCATTAACAAAAGTCTCATCACGTGCAGCTGATATACTGGCCATTGTAGAAGACGTTGAATTTATTTTACCTATTGTTTCATTATTCAGTGTAGTTGGCTTACAGTAACAGTCGCATTCTCTACTTTCATGGAGATGGAGTTGACTACATGCATGAATTTTGTATTTTGTATTACAACTAGGACAAATGTACCTTGAATGTTCATTGGAAATTATAAGGTCACCAGGAATTGTAATTTCAGTCAATGTTCCATTCTGAGCAATTTCTTTTGTCTGAGAAGATGTTGCTACAAGATCGGTCTCTGCCCTAAAACTTGTCACTATAGTATTTTCTTCTTCCGGGGAACTTACTAAAATCCCATTTTCTGCAGCCTGGGGACTTAGTGACTTTCCACTTCCTTCTGCCTGGGATTTTCCTGATATTGCGTTTTCGTCTGCCTGGGAGCTTCCTGATATTGCGTTTTCGTCTGCCTGGGAGCTTCCTGATATTGCGTTTTCGTCTGCCTGGGAGCTCTTCAACATTGTATCGTCCTCTGCCCATAAACTTGCTGAAATTGTGCTTTCTTCTGGCAGATTTTTAGCTTCTTCTGCACAGGAACTGATTGGCATCAAAGTTCCTTCACTAGAATGTTCAGGTACTTCAATAAATAAGTTGATTGCGTTAGAAACTTCCTTAACAGACACATTATCACAGTTTTCGCCACCCAAAGATTCCTCAGGGTTTTCTTGTCTTGCAGCAACAGAGGAATCATTGATTTCAGAACTGTTTTCACAAATATCAGCATGTTCGCTTCTCGGTTCAATAGCTATTAATTGCTTATCGCTGCACTTACAAATTTTAATTCGCTTTTTGTTTTTAAACAGATACAATAGTTCAAGAAGATCCTCTGTTGGATTAAGTAGAAATGCAGCACGAATACACATTTCGAAAATAGGTTTCTGATCACGGACTATATTTGACAGGTTCATGAACAGCTTGTACAGCTTAGCTTCTTGTCGTAGCTTCGCGTCAGTATTTTCAGAATCCTCAAAATCACGGTGGCGATTAATATCAGCTGTCATAGCAATTATGTAGTGCTTCAAAACAAAACCACGAACGGAGACTCCAGCCTAAAAAAAAAAATATATATATTGGACTATACAGAACTTTTGTTTAAATAGACACGGGTTCTGTAAAATAAATTCATGTATACTTGCAACATGTAACAGTAAAAATGCATGTTAAATAACAACCGCACTCACGCCACTTGGTACAATAAGATGTTTGAGTTCAAGTATAATCTAGGAAACGGAAAATGAAGTGATTTCAGTACAAAAAAAAATGTGAATTCTTGAACTTCAAACGTAAAGCGTTTCTCGGTGAAAGATTTCTAACTAAATTTTAACATCTTTTTGGGATTTCTATTGGTATAAAGAGTTCAATTAGACTATAATTGAACCGCATTGGTTCCCAAACTATGGGTTGGGAGGGTGGGTCGCGGTCACGAGCACTGATATTGGTAATGCTCAGATTCCATTGTGGCAGGTAGTGAAACTTAGTTGGTCTAATTGAAATGAATTTTTTTTACGAGTGTTTACAAGACCATACTGTTTACAAGATAATAAACACGACTAAAATAATTTTTTTAGTACTTACATAGCTACACCTGCAAGCTTATTTTTTTACAAAGTTATTTCAATGAGAAAGATGAATTTGTTTCCGATTTTTATTTACTACAGTTTCAGCATCAACTTTAACTTTAGCTACTTTTCATCGCAGTGGGTTTGATATATCCAATTTATTTCTGTACTTAGTTTTAATGTGAACCATAGCCGAAAATCCAGCCTGTTATAAATATGAGCTAGTAAATTGGAGGAGGACTATCATAGCTTAATTAAACAGACAAGGATAGTTATTAGCAACTGAGAGCCAGAATTTCGATAACTGTCCACGATTAAAACTATTTTTCAGTGACGTATCTTTTGATAAATCAATGAGTTCTTCACTTGCTCACGAGATCTTCACTGCTCAAATCAATGAGTTCTTCAAATGCTCACGAGTTCTTCACTGCACAAATCAATGAGATCCCATAATACTCTTGCGCGACGAATTGACAAAATGGCTGAATGGGTGTCAGATGAATTAATAGCGAGAGTAGTTGGTAGTGAATATCATTTTCTACAACTAGATGAGTCTACCAACGTGCAAGGCCTATCTCATCTGCTTGTTTTGTGCGTTATATATGGCAGAACGACGTGCATGAAGATATCTTGTTCTGCAAGCTAACTGGCTGTGATAATTGAAAAGGCAATATATGCAATTTTGGTCAAAAATGAGTTATATATATATATATATATACATATATATATACATATATATATATATATATATATATATATATATATATATATATATATATATATATATATATATATATTATAACCCATCAAAAATACAAAGCATGACGATGGAGTATAACAAAAAAAAAAAAAAAAAAAAAAAAAAAAAAAAAAAAAAAAAAAAAAAAAAAAAAAAAAAAAAAAAAAAAAAAAAAAAAACACACATTCAAAAACAGGAGTAAATACCAGAAAATTAAAACTCAATGAACCAAACAATTCAGAAAATTAAGCCACTCCAAGGGTTGTAATTCTCTTTAAATGTATCATACAAATAAATAATACAATACAAAAAAAAATAACAGTAACCCAACAAAATAAATAAATAAATAAAGGAAACTAGCATTAAAACAAGAAATCCTTCCAAGGGTGGTTCGACAGATAACCCATAAACTTGGAACAAAAAGCTTATCTGCAGCACCAAGAGGATCTGGCAAGTTGTATCTCTCCCGCAGTCCACCATTCCTAGTCCAAAGAGGAACCCGGAACTTTAAATATTTAAAAAAGGTCCTCCTGATTTCTATTTTATCCGACTGGTTAAAAATGTCCCAGAAAGGGACCAGGCATAGAACATGAGAGAGAGAAACAGCATTATATACTTTTGCAAGGTGGCGTTTACCAAGATTCAGCTGTGATCCAACTGCACCAGCATACGCATTGCAGATCTTCCGTACGGTTCGGGCAATAAGTAATTTCCGAGTCGACTCTAGGGATGTACCAATAGGGAAACCAAGGTACACAAGCTCCTGCAGTGGTACAGCATCAGAATCACCCAGATTTACTCTATCAGGGGTTTCAGAACGGTTAAAATTAAATAATAACACTTGAGACTTAGCCGCATTTAAAGAAAGACCATTTAGCCATTTTAGATAGCCATTTTGTTCAACGTAGTTGAAAACCTTGGAAATTAGGTCTTTAAGGATGACAACCCACTCCCCCTCCAACAGCCCTCAGGGCAAGGGTTGTAAGTTCTGCCCTTAGGACATATACGGTTTTTATAGAAAACGTTGTCATAGAAACTTCAAAAAGGGCTTATTCCATTGGAAATTGAAATGGCTAGTGGCCTTTTTAATAGTCGAAAGTAATTGGAAGGCAACAAACCCCCCTCTCAAGCCCCCCGTTTTCCCAAACACAAACAATCAAAATTTTGAGATAGCCATTTTTTTCAATGTAGTTGAAAGTTCTGGAAAGTATGTTTTTGAGGAGGACAACCTCCGAAAGCCCTCAGGGCAAGAGTTGTAAGTTATGCCCTGGGGGCATATAAGGTTTTATAGAAAGCATTGTCGTAAAACTTCAAAAAGGGTTCATTCGATTGAAAATTGAAAGGGCTAGTGCCCTTTTTAATAGTTGAAAGTGATTGGAGAGCATCTAACCCCCCTCTCACGCCCACCATTTCCCCAAACACATCCAATCCAAATTTTGAAATATTCATTTTGTTCAGCGTAGTTACAAGTTCTGACAATTAGGTCTTTTAGAATGACAACCCCTTCCGAGCCCTCAGGGCAAGGGTTGCAAATTATAACCTGGGGGCACATAAGGTTTTTTATAGAAAGTGTTGTCGAAGAAACGTCAAAAAGGGCTCATTTGATTGGAAAGGGCTAGTGGCATTTTTAATGGTCGAAAGTGAATGGAGAGCAACTAACCCCCTCTCACGCCCACGATTTCCCCAAACACATTCAATTTCAATTTTAAGATAGCGTTTTTGTTCAACGTAGTTGAAAGTTCTGGAAATTATGATTTTGAGGATGACAAACCCCCCAAACCCCTCAGGGCAAGGGTTTTAAGTTATACCCTGGGGGCATACAAGGTTTCTATAGAAAGAATTTTCGTAGAGGTTTCAAAAAGGGCTCATTCAACTGGAAACTGAAAGGGCTAGTGCCCTTTCTAATAGTCGAAAGTGATTGGAGGGTAACTAGTCCCCCTCTCAAGCTCACCATTTCCCCAAACACATCCAATCAAAATTTTGAGATATAAGGTTGTTAGCTATGTCCTGGGGGCATATAAGGTTTATTATAGAAAATGTTGTCGTACGAACTTCAAAAAAGGCTCATTCAATTGGAAATTGAAAGGGCTAGTGCCTTTTTAATAAGCTAGTCGAAACTGATTGGAGGGCAAATAACCTTCCTCTCACGCCCACCTTTTCCCCAAACACATTCAATCAAAATTTTGAGATAGCCATTTTTTTCAACGTAGTTGAAAGTTCTGGATATCATGTCTTTGAGGATGATCACCCCCCCCCCCCCCCCACCCCCACACACACCCCTCAGGGCAAAGTTTGTAAGTTATGCCCTGGGAGCATATAAGATTTTTATAGAGCGTTGTAATAGAAACTTCGAAAAGCTACTGCCCTTTTTAATAGTCAAAAGTAATTGGAGGAAGACTAACACCCCTCCCACGCCCACCATTTCCCCAAAACATCCAATAAAAATTTTGAGATAGCTATTTTGTTCAACGTAGTTGAAAAGTCTGGATATTATGTCTTTGAGGATGACACTCCCCCCACAGCACTCAGAGCAAGGGTTGTAAGTTAAGCCTTGGGGCATATAAGAGTTTTACAGAAAGCGTTATCGTAGAAACTTCACAAAAGGCTCATTCGATTGGAAATTGAAAGCGCTAGTGCCCTATTTAATAGTCGAAAGTGATTGGAGGGCAACTAACGCCCCTCTCAAGCCTACCATTTCCCCAAACACATCCAATCAAAATTTTGAGATAGACATTTTGTTCAACGTAGGTGAAAGTTCTGGAAATTAGGTCTTTGCCAGCGTTGTCGCAGAAACTTCAAAAAGGACTCATTCAATTGAGAATTGAGAGGGCTAGTGCCCTTATTCCGATCAATATTTTGATGTAGCAATTTTGTTGAACGTAGCTGAAGGGTCCGGAAATAATGTTTTTGAGTATGACAAACCCCAACAGCCCTCAGGGCTAAGGTTGTAAGTTATGCCCTAGGGGCATATAATGTCATATAGAAAGTGTTGCCGTAAAAACTTCAAAAAGGGTTCTATCGATTGGAAGTTGAGAGGGCTATTGCCCTTTTTAATAGTCGAAAGTAATCAGAGGGAGAACCCCCCCTCCCCCCCAACGCCCATCATTTCTCCAAACATGACATTTTGATATGGCCATTTTGTTTAATGTAGTTGAAAGGTCTGGAAATTATGTCCTTGAGAATGACAATCCTCCCCCCATAGCCCTCATGACAAGGGTCGTAAGTTATGCCCTTGGGGCATATAAGTTTTGTCGTAGAAGCTCAATATACAGCAAGGCGATAAATCCCCTTGGGCTCTTAGGGTCACGTTATTATAAATGGTAGGAGAGGTAATGGCCCCTTGTTTAATTTCAATATTCACACGGAATTCTGAAGGAAGAAGCGAGAATTCAATCTTTAAACGTACACGGAGGTGTCTATACATACAATAAAGATGTCGAACTACATCAACAGATACCCCCCTTTTTAATAACTCATGCATAGCCTGAGAATGAATTAGAGATCCGAAAGCATTACTAATGTCATATGCGCCAATAGCCAAAGGACTATCTGGCCTTTCAGCATCCTTTAATATTGTACATAAACTCCCGAAAGCGTGGTAGCAACCAAGACGCGGTTGAAACCCAAACTGAAAAGGAGGCATGACACACTGTTGACGAATATGATCAATAATCAACAACCCAAAAATATTTGAAAACACACTTGAAACTGTAATGGGCCTATAAGACGAACATTGAGAAAGCGGTTTCCCTTTTTTCAAAACCGGAGTTACAACACCAACACATAAGCAATCGGGCACAACTCCTACTGTAAAAATCATCTGGAACAATAAAGCGATATGGTCAAAAAGTAATTGCTGGCAAACTCAAAATGGCATACACAAATCCCATCCGACCCACAAGAATACTTCTTTTTAAACTTCGGTATAACCTCTTTCATCAAATTACCTCCAACTATTACCTGCTCAGATCTGGCTCGACTGTTCAAAATACTCTTAATTTCATCATCAAAATTTTAGCCTGTGGACTATCAGGGGTTTAAACTGGGCAGAAAAATGAGCCACCCACTCAGACTCGGGTATTTTTAAAGCACTAAAAACAGTAGATGGATCGGGGCGAGACTTCCAAAGCAAATTTGGATCGTCAGCGATTTTTTCCGCCAATTCAGCTTTGATATTGGCAAAATGATCACGGAGCGCTTTGCAAAACTTTCTTTTCATATAAATACGGACGGCATTTACAACACCAACTCTAGGCCTATCACACTCTTGCCATATACGCAACCATACTTTAGCCTGGGAACAAGCATTAACTAAAATTGGATTTCGAGACGAACCATATTTTTCCGTTTTTACTCGAGACTTGCGAACAGGTACAGCTGCGTGATCAGCACATCTAATAGCATGAATAATTTGTTCACAATACAGATTAAGCTGTAAGCGAAGCTCAGGCTCATTCATAACTGTAGAAGAAGATTGAAGGAGGTGGTAGTGAACTTTTATTTTAGTCAAAATATCATCACAAACTTTCCGGAAAAGTCCTACGTCGGTAAGATCCCAAGATTTCCTGACAGACCATTTAGAACGTAGGGAGGCCCTTGGAGATCTAGATACTGGATTGCTCACGTTAAAAGGAATGTGATCACTACACAAAAAAATCATTCAAAACTGAAGCTACATGCACATGTTCGCCGGAGAACAGAGCATGATCGATGTTTGAAGTAGTTATAGCTACGGATATGAAGGTAAACGGTGGATTTTTCGGCAGCACATGGAACACATTAGGCAACATCTTCTTGAAAATTTGAGCTCGGGGGCAACGATCATTTGATAAATCACAGTTGAAGTCGCCAATAATGAGACAGCGTGGGAATGAATGGAGCAGTTGTTTTACATATTTAGCCAACTTGCGACATGCGTTATTAAACCTCATTTCTGAGGCCAGATCCCTATAATTAGCGGGTAAATAAACATTCACAATAGCGAAACCATTGCAACTAACGGCAAGAAAGCAATCTTCTGAACGTAAACATTCAAATTTATACTTGCTCAAGACAGCCAGCCCTCCGCTAGGTCGGCCCTTTCGTTTTTGAAGAGAAGCAGGGTATATCACAAAGTAAAATTAGCACGAGATATTTGTAGTATGTTTTTGTGATCCGGTAGTAAAAAGTGTTCCTGTATGCACACTATGTCATATTTTTCAACCATATTTTCAAGCAAGGCAAGTTTATTCAGGACGCCACCATTTATGCTCCAAGATAACACCGATACAGAACTGTGGTTAGTTGCAATTTCTACGAATTTGCTGGGATTCTATTTGCTTTCGGTTTTTGGGACAGCTGAAAGAGTAACAGCTGTGTTTTTATAGATTGGCATGATACACAGTGTCCACAGTTGGCATGTTTGCGCACAGTGTTCACATATCTGGGGAACTTTGCAATCTTTGGCCACGTGTCCATCGTCTTTGTGGCAATTAGAGCATCTGCGGGGTAGATAACGATATTTTTCGACGTGGAGGATCTCGTATCAAAATTTAGGGGGATTTTCCAAAAAATTCTCTAGATCATTCTGAGAAGCGAACGACAATTTAAAAGTTAATGATAGCCCACAACGTTCGGCCTGGATGCAGTTAGGAATCAAGGTTTGTAATCAATCATGAAACTCAAATGGTACCTGCTTTGAGATGCCCGTAAACTGTTTAGCTTTGATTTTTACAGCTAAACTATCGTCCGAAGTTTTAAACGAATCTACAATCCACTCAGTCGTTTTAACATTGTCTGCAAGAACTTTAAACTCTGATTTGCGACAACGAATTTCAATCTTAATTCTTAAAGGATCCGTGTTACATACTGAATCGATAGCTAATTTACGAGCTTCAGGAGTCAACAAGGTTTTAAGGGGATTTTCCACCACTACAGAATATAGTAGAGGGGTTACAACAGTATTTCTATATAAATCAGGGATAGCCTTACACACTGACCCTTGTCTGAATTCGGTTAGAGTTTCTTCCATCGTTCTACACATTGGATTCACCGTGCAGGTGATACACGCCGAAATTAGTTCAGTACCTGCTGGGACTTATGAAGGGTCCCAAATCATAAATTTGGGAAGTGTCTTTTTCTCTTTTGAGCATTTATGAAATATTTTTGCAATATCCATGATGTTATCCTTATGATTAAAGTACTTTACGCATCTATTATTACAGCCACTTACTTCATATAATAACTTTTTCCCCTCAAGAATCGCTCCTTTAGGAAAAACTCCACACTACTCTTGACAAATTTATCAGTTTTTACGCCAGCATACATGCATCGGCTAATAAAGTTCAGTATAGGATAATGCAAAAATTGATCGGAAGCCATAATTTCATACCAAGTCTAAGCAATGCAGTATCGTGAAATAATCCAACACATAATCCTCTATCAACGCTCATTGCTTGAGAGCTGAATGATGTATGTGTCGTATGTTTATGATTGTATTTATGAATGGTGCAGTCATTCATAAACACTTATGTATGTTATTATGTATGTTATTGTTATATGTAGTGTTATATGTATATGTTATATGTTAGTGTGTATGTTATTCATAAACACTTATGTATGAATTATGTATGTGTCGTGGGTAAACTCAGCACGACAAATCGAATAGTGCAGTCAGAATTTTCCTATCTTGTACTGTTACGAAGATAAAAAGAGACAAACGCCACTAAGTAGCGTATGTCTCTTTTATCAGGTCTTGTTACAATTCAGAATGACAGAAGAGGATTATCTTATAGAGCTATAACACTGGGACCTTGCATTTGTCTCCTTTTTTTTCAAGGAAAAAGGAGACATACGCCATAAAATGGAATAATTTTGAATTTGCTCGGAATACTTGAATTTAAATTATACCACTGGAAAAAGCATAAAAATTTGGTTTAGAATATGTTCCCTTTATCTCCATTAGCCTCGTCCTTCAGAGCGACCACAACCCACAAACTTTATTCCGCTTTTTGGCTCTCCTGAAAAGTTACAAAAATGGCATATACTGCCCTTTTAATTATCACTACTAATTGTCACTCACTTTTAATTATGCCGCCCTTTTAACTATCAATCACTTTTAATTATCAATAAGTCGTAAAACTGCTGAGGTAATTTTCAATACAATTGATTCCCATATAAAAGAAAAAGCTTTACAGTGGATGAACTGTGTCGGTATATGCACTGACGGTGCGCAAGCTATTTGCAGGAAAAATAGCAGTTTGGTTACGAGAGTTCTTGAACAAACTCCGTGTGCTTTGTGGGCACACTGATGCCTTCATAGAGAAGCACTGGTTTCCAAAGCATTGCCCGATGATTTAAAAACAGTACTTGATGCAGCTGTGAGAATTGTAAATTATATTAAAACCAAACTCTTACAGGCCCGCCTATTTCAAAAACTGTGTGAGGAAATTGGTGGCCGCTTTACATCTCTTCTGTATGCAGAAGTTCGCCCAGGGGAAAAGTACTGACGCGATTATTGGAATTGCGTAATGAAGTTACAATTTACTCAGAAGGAAAAACTGAATATATTACACATCTACTAGACGACGAATTCATTCTCAAGCTCACTTATTTGGCGGATATTTTTTCCAAATTAAACGAACTTCATTTGTATTTACAAGGTTCAAACGGGTCAGGCATTTCTGCAGTTCAAGATAAAATTATTAAGAAGCCTTTTGACTAAAGTTTAACAAAAAACCCTTTCTTCCATAGTAAAAAAAAAAAAACAACTTTTCTTTTCTATAAAAAAAGGAGTCAAAATAAGTTTCATCCTTTCGTAGTATATAATTTGAGATTAAGAGGATTCGATACTTCAAACATCATTTCGTGAGCCTCAACGCGGCTGACTGTCTCAAGGACAAAGGGTCCATTAGCGAATTCTCCCAGGGGACTACTTATCATTGAAAACTATTAAGAATCTGTGATTTGATTATGAGATTTGATTGAAAAGACAATGGAATTTTGTCGGCAAAGTTTTCAATCAAAGCGGGTGGTACCACAGAAAGTTCGAAGAGCTGTCAAATTGATCAAATGACATTTTTTTGAGAATATTATGGGCATTTCCCTAGCAGGTATGGTAGGACGTTTTCAGGGACAACCCTTTCTTGAATTTTAAAAAGAAAATTCTGCTCCTTTTGATAAAAAAAAAAAAACAACAACAAAATTTACAAATTTCTGATGATACAAGTTTCTCTAAAACTAAATATATGTATCTCCAACACAAAACAAGAGAAGTTTTTCTAAGAACAAAGGGAAAGTAGATGTCGGCTTTTTGTTTTCTGCCGTTTATTATGAAGTTTTTAGAAGTTTTTCTAAAACAAGAGAAGTTTTTCTAAAACAAGAGAAGTTTTTCTAAGATTTCAGGGAAAGTAGATGTCGGCTTTTTGTTTTCTGCCGTTTATTCGAATTGCTTATCCAAGCTCTACAAGTTATGGCAAGACCGCCCAATTAATTCTAAATAGTCTGGCAAAACAAACTGAAAAAGTTTACAATGGACGAGATAGGCTGATTCTTTATGGTATCGAATCCCCTTAAAGGGCCTGTGAATTCTGACATTTTCAAATATCAATCAATATTATCCTTCTTCAGTCTAATAAAATTAAGCTTTAATCAAGGATTGTTAAGCATTTTAAAACTAATGTGACTACTTTCTCAAGCAAACAGGTAGGTACGGACCCTGTGGACCTTTTGACCAAGAATCTCTCCCAAAATTTCTAGTAGTCAGTTTCTTATACATTCTTATCAATTTATTCTTGTTTTCAATAGGGCTTCATTTTGCTATTAAAGGCTTGAAATCCATCGAGACGGTATTATCAGGTTTACAAGCCTGTCCGACTACTGACTATTTTTATCCTACGGTCTTTCTCTTCTATCTATTTCCTTGTGCTGTCCTTTTTTTCTGAGTTTGTTTCCTTTTATTTTTCTGTAGTTTACAATAATAAAAGAAAACAATATTGTCTAAGCTTTATAAAATAATTATAATAAAATATTTCAATGGGGCTTCATTTTGTTACTAAATGGTTTCTTGTGTTTCCACAATTTTTTTTTTTCAAATAACCTTCCTCCAGCACCAAACCAATCTCTGCATACGTGCTAAAACACAGCTAATTAATGTACTGATATTTAAATTCATATTTAAAATTTGACATTTAAAAGTACTTATTTGCTCATAATGGCAAAGATACTAAATTGCAATAATTGCAATTGATATCTAAAAGCTAATGAATAATCAATATATTATAATATCATTATAAAAAAAGAAATAATGATATTCCGTGTGGCTTTTATTTTCCGTAACACCCAAGAACTCGTAAGTTTTTTACTTTTTTTATTCCATATTCAATTTTCCACGTAGACCGGCCATTGTTTGTTTTTAATTAAAGTTGTGTTATCCAGAATGTCACCTCCTAAAAAAATTTCCTGAGGTCATCTTTTCTCACTTTAGCAAAGCCCGCCACACCCATTCAAAATTTAAGCCCTCTAAAATAAATAGCCGATACAAATAAAGGTTAAAATGCATATTTAATAGTAGCAGTTCCGGCGCAACTTAACGCAACAAGATGTCTTTATGCAGTCAATATAATCTACAAAGGGTAAAATACGGTTTATCTTCTAGTAGTCCAAGATTTGAGACTAAAGAGCCTCAAAATTCTGAGAATTTTCTATTTATCAACATTCTAAATTTTTTCGTCAAATAACATAATAGATACTCAAGTACTACCAGGCGTTTTCGAACTAGATGTAACTACTTTCGTATCCTAATAGGTATATCTTGAATGTAACTACTAGATGTAACTACTTTCGCATCCTACTTGGTTTAACTTGAATGCAACTACTAGATGTAACTACTTTTGTATCCTACTAGGTGTAACTTGAATGTAACTACTAGGTGTAACTACTTTCGTATCCTAATAGGTATATCTTGAATGTAACTACTAGATGTAACTACTTTCGCATCCTACTGGGTTTAACTTGAATGCAACTACTAAATGTAACTACTTTTGTATCCTACTAGGTGTAACTTGAATGTAACTACTAGGTGTAACTACTTTCGTATCCTAATAAGTATATCTTGAATGTAACTACTAGATGTAACTACTTTCGCATCCTACTGGGTTTAACTTAAATGCAACTACTAGATGTAACTACTTTTGTAACCTACTAGGTGTAACTTGAATGTAACTACTAGGTGTAACTACTTTCGTATCCTAATAGGTATATCTTGAATGTAACTACTAGATGCAAGTAATTTCGCATCCTACTTGGTTTAACTTGAATGCAACTACTGGATGTAACTACTTTTGAATCCTACTAGGTGTAACTTGAATGTAACTACTAGATGTAACTACTTTTGTATCCAACTAGTTGTAACTTGAATGTAACTACTAGGTGTAACTACTTTCGTATCCTAATAGGTATATCTTGAATGTAACTACTAGACGCAAGTACTTTCGCATCCTACTAGGTTTAACTTGAATGCAACTACTAGATGTAACTACTTTTGTATCCTACTAGGTGTAACTTGAATGTAACTACTAGATGTAACTACTTTCGTATCCTAATAGGTATATCTTGAATGTAACTACTAGATGTAACTACTTTCGCATCCTACTGGGTTTAACTTGAATGCAACTACTAGATGTAACTACTTTTGTATCCTACTAGGTGTAACTACTTTTGTATCCTACTAGGTGTAACTACTTTCGTATCCTAATAAGTATATCTTGAATGCAACTACTAGATGTAACTACTTTCGCATCCTACTAGGTTTAACTTGAATGCAACTACTAGATGTAACTACTTTTGTATCCTACTAGGTGTAACTTGAATGTAACTACTAGGTGTAACTACTTTCGTATCCTAATAGGTATATCTTGAATGTAACTACTAGATGCAAGTACTTTCGCATCCTACTAGGTTTAACTTGAATGCAACTACTAGATGTAACTACTTTTGTATCCTACTAGGTGTAACTTGAATGTAACTACTAGATGTAACTACTTTTGTATCCTACTAGGTGTAACTTGAATGTAACTACTAGGTGTAACTACTTTCGTATCCTAATAGGTATATCTTGAATGTAACTACTAGATGCAAGTACTTTCGCATCCTACTAGGTTTAACTTGAATGCAACTACTAGATGTAACTACTTTTGTATCCTACTAGGTGTAACTTGAATGTAACTACTAGATGTAACTACTTTTGTATCCTACAAGGTGTAACTTGAATGTAACTACTAGGTGTAACTACTTTCGTATCCTAATAGGTATATCTTGAATGTAACTACTAGATGCAAGTACTTTCGCATCCTACTAGGTTTAACTTGAATGCAACTACTAGATGTAACTACTTTTGTATCCTACTAGGTGTAACTTGAATGTAACTACTAGGTGTAACTACTTTCGTATCCTAATAGGTATATCTTGAATGTAACTACTCATAGACTCATAGACTCATAGACTCATTTATTTATAAACAACTATCGTAGCCGTGGCCGAAGCCCCGACTAAATGGCGCTGTTTAGTACATTACATAAAACTGGTCACTGGCGGTTTAAATAACTAACAAAAAAAGGCACGAAAGAATTGCTGTGACGGGTTGTTCGACACTTTGGCGGCACTAGTTGATTTTTATGGCGGGTGTTGGCGGTGATAGGTGCAGGTGGGGGAAGCAACGAACGGTGTTTCTGGGACGAAAGAAGGGACTGCCCAAAATTGCACATTAACTGTAAGCGCCTATCACGCAACGTTGGCAGTCGTAAGGTACTAAGGGCAGCCTCATAAGAGTTGTATTTCGGGCCTAGTATCACTTTCACTGCCCGTTTTTGAATGGCTTCCAGATCTTCACTTAGGTGTTCAATATTATGAGCCTGAGGGCCCCACACAGGACACGCATATTCAAGGATTGGGCGCACATACGTGACGTAAACCGTCTTCAGCTGACTTTGTGAGAAACCCAGTCGGCGCAAGGTAATTAGCGACTGTAATGCGCAACTACCTTTTTTCACCAGACCGGCGATGTGCGCGCTAAATGAACAGTCGTCACTGAAAGTAACCCCGAGAATCACTGAGGTTGAGGTAGTAGGGTACCAAGGAACCGGGCATGAGAGGTCACGCTTAAGCGGATTAAACCTCATGACTTTTGTTTTATTCATATTAAGCTGGAGGTCGTTAATGCTACACGCCTCGAGAAAGGAGTTCCTGATCTCACTGCTGAACTGGGGATACACGTCTGACTTTTCAGCAAGATATTTCAGAAGTAGGGAGAGATCGTCCACGTATTTGAATCTGTCTTCAAACTCGAGGATAATGTAGTTAATTACCGCTAAAAACAAAAGAGCTGCCAGCTTAGTGCCTTGTGGTGCGCCACACGTTAGTTCAGCCCACTCAGAGTTTAAGTCACTAGGGAAGAGAGCATAGACACACTGACAGCGGTTACGCAGGAAGTCAACAACTAAGAGCAAAATATGCTTCCTAGCGCCCATCTTTTTGAGGTTATTTGCTGCTGTATAGTGGCGGATCAAGTCAAAAGCCTTACGATAGTCGACTAAAAGCAGGTCAACGAGGCTACTGCCTTTGTCCAACCACTCGGTAATCAGGTGGTAGAGACGTACTAGATAATGCGTCGTACTACTCCCTTTCAAGCAGCCGTACTGAAACGGATCTAGGGCTGGCTGAACTTGGGCTAGGAGCTCTCTATAAATAAAAGATTCAGTCACTTTAGCCATATTAGGCGTAATAGAAATCGGACGAAGCTGATTGCAGGACTTCGGGTCTTTGACTTTAGGTAAGACGCGGACGTAGGCTTTTTTCCAAGCACTCGGGAATTTGTGCTCCTTGAACGACTGATTGATCACTGATGAGAGTGGTTTTGCTAAAAACATAGAATATTCTCTTAAAAGTTTAACTGGCAATTCTCCTGGGTAAGAAGCACAGTTGCTTTTTAACTTTTGAAGTTCTTTATACACCGCGAACTCGGATACTTCAACGATTGTATCTTCAGAGACGTCAGCAATGAGGGCTTCGATTTCGGCTTCGGTGAAGGACGGGTGAGTAGTACAGATTGAAGTGAAAAAGGCGTTCACTTCGGCTGATTTTATCAGCGTTTTGTCGTCTTTCTGTATCTTAATTTCACTGGTGGTACGTTTACCGGTAAGACGCTTGACTTCAGAGTGCCACCTACGGGGCTCACCTTGAAGGAGAGGCGAGACTTTGTCATGAACGTACCTTTTCTGCGCTGCTCGTAACAGTTTAACAATGCGGTTACGAAGTTTGTTTGCTTGAACAATATCCCCACTGCGATGTAACTGGCAGCGAGTTAAGATAAGCTTCTTTAGATCGGGTGTTACCCAAGGTTTGTCAGTATCACTAACAGTTATTTTTTTCTCAGGGAAATGTTCGTGATATTTACATGACAGCAAAGAGTTGAAAGTATCAACTTTCTGGTCGATATCTGTCATAGAGCAAATCTCATCAAAGTCAAACGTCCCAATCCACTGTCCAAAGGAACGAATTGCCTCTTTAGTCATAGGTCGAGTGGTAATTTTTACTTTACGTGGTGCTGGAAGGCCAACTTTGGCCTTCCAAAGAAGTGTGTTATGGTCAGAGTTATGCAACGGACCGAGAGAGAAGGGTACTTCGTAATAATCGGGAATGTTCGTGAAAATAAGATCTAATATACTACCACTGACGTGAGTAGGGATTGAGACAACTTGCTTAAGGTCAAGCATGCTGGAGACCCATGCCTTATTAGTCTGATTGAAATCACCAGCGATTACAAAAGCAGGCGCTGCGTGTCTGCGGCGTAGGTTATCAGTGCAGTTTTGGATATACTGGATCAGTTCTTTTCTGTTCTTTGCACTTTCGGGGTAGTAAACTGCAGCTACAACCAAGCACGAATATCGCTTTGATAGGCGCTTTGGTTTGCATTCGACCCAAATTACTTCATGGCATGATTCACTGGGCTGACTTAGTAATTTACAAGGTAAGTCTTCCCGAAAGTACAGTCCGACCCCACCGCCTCGTCGGTTAATCCCTCGGTCGCGTCTCGTATTAAAAAAACACTTGTACCCCTTGATATGCCCGGTTTCATCGTTAATATCCCAACATTCTGTGATAACAGCAATGGGGGAACTCGTCTGTTTGAGAACTACTTCAAGTTCGTCGGTTTTATTGTTTAGTGATCGGGCATTACATACTAGGATATTGGGAAGTCTGCACTTCGACAAGAAAAACTCAGGTGTTAGGGGAGGTGGGGTACTTGACAGTGACGATACTGGGTCAGCGTACCACGGACGAAGCGAAGGAGGGATTTCACTAGGAGGGATGCAGTTAACTACTGTCAGAATACGTTCCCTTGCTGTACTGAGAGACCTCGCTCTGTTGTTAGAAACGAGAACAGGGATAGCACAATTTTTATTTCTTTGGCCTCCTCTTTTCCCTCTGTGGCTACGCTTGGATCGCTGTTGACTTGGATTGACATCAGGCGGCTTTCTCAACAGTCGAAAGAGCCTTAAGTTAATGAAAATAAATGGCGCCACTGTCAGACGAGATGAATTCAGTTCATATAAATCAGCTTTTCCGTACTTTAATGCCATCGTTATTGCACTAATGGAAACTATGACAGTCAAATTTTCGATTATTCATACCACCACAGCAGAAAAGAAACCATGAGAAAATTCACAAATAAAGCTATACTTGTACGACGCTCAGGCTGCTATTTGAGCGCTCTGGAACGCCATCTCCAATTAAACTCCAAATTACAAAATAGATGGCGCCACTGTCAGCGAGATGAATTCAGTTCGTATAAGTCAGCTTTTCAGTATATCTTGAATGTAACTACTAGATGTAACTACTTTCGCATCCTACTGGGTTTAACTTGAATGCAACTACTAGATGTGACTACTTTCGCATCCTACTAGGTTTAACTTGAATGCAACTAGTAGATGTAACTACTTTAGTATCCTACAAGGTGTAACTTGAATGTAACTACTAGGTGTAACTACTTTCGTATCCTAATAGGTATATCTTGAATGTATCTACTAGATGTAACTACGTTCGCATCCTACTGGGTTGAACTTGAATGTAACTACTAGATGTGACTACTTTTGTATCCTACTAGGTGTAACTTGAATGTAACTACTAGGTGTAACTACTTTCGTATCCTAATAGGTATATCTTGAATGTAACTACTAGATGTAACTACTTTCGCATCCTACTGGGTTTAACTTGAATGCAACTACTAGATGTAACTACTTTTGTATCCTACTAGGTGTAACTTGAATGTAACTACTAGGTGTAACTACTTTCGTATCCTAATAGGTATATCTTGAATGTATCTACTAGATGTAACTACGTTCGCATCCTACTGGGTTGAACTTGAATGTAACTACTAGATGCAAGTACTTTCGCATCCTACTAGGTTTAACTTGAATGCAACTACTAGGTGTAACTACTTTTGTATCCTACTAGGTGTAACTTGAATGTACCTACTAGGTGTAACTTGAATGTACCTACTAGGTGTAACTACTTTCGTATCCTAATAGGTATATCTTGAATGTAACTACTAGAAGTAACTACTTTCGCATCCTACTGGGTTTAACTTGAATGTAACTACTAGATAAAAGTACTTTCGCATCCTACTAGGTTTAACTTGAATGCAACTACTAGATGTAACTACTTTTGTATCTTACTAGGTGTAACTTGAATGTAACTACTAGGTGTAACTACTTTCGTATCCTAATAGGTATATCTTGAATGTAACTACTAGATGTGACTACTTTCGCATCCTACTGGGTTTAACTTGAATGTAACTACTAGATGCAAGTACTTTCGCATCCTACTAGGTTTAACTTGAATGCAACTACTAGATGTAACTACTTTTGTATCCTACTAGGTGTAACTTGAATGTAACTACTAGGTGTAACTACTTTCCTATCCTAATAGGTATATCTTGAATGTAACTACTAGGTGTAACTACTTTCGTATCCTAATAGGTATATCTTGAACGTAACCACTAGATGTAACTACTTTCGCACCCTACTGGGTTTAACTTGAATGTAACTACTAGATGCAAGTACTTTCGCATCCTACTAGGTTTAACTTGAATGCAACTACTAGATGTAACTACTTTTGTATCCTACTACGTGTAACTTGAATGTAACTACTAGGTGTAACTACTTTCGTATCCTAATAGGTATATCTTGAATGTAACTACTAGATGTAACTACTTTCGCATCCTACTGGGTTTAACTTGAATGTAACTACTAGATGCAAGTGCTTTCGCATCCTACTAGGCTTAACTTGAATGCAACTACTAGATGTAACTACTTTTGTATCCTACTAGGTGTAACTTGAATGTAACTACTAGGTGTAACTACTTTCGTATCCTAATAGGTATATCTTGAATGTAACTACTAGATGTAACTACTTTCGCATCCTACTGGGTTTAACTTGAATGTAACTACTAGATGCAAGTACTTTCGCATCCTACTAGGTTTAACTTGAATGCAACTACTAGATGTAACTACTTTTGTATCCTACTAGGTGTAACTTGAATGTAACTACTAGGTGTAACTAGTTTCGTATCCTAATAGGTATATCTTGAATGTAACTACTAGGTGTAACGACTTTCGTATCCTAATAGGTATATCTTGAATGTAACTACTAGATGCAAGTACTTTCGCATCCTACTAGGTTTAACTTGAATGCAACTACTAGATGTAACTACTTTTGTATCCTACTAGGTGTAACTTGAATGTAACTACTAGGTGTAACTACTTTCGTATCCTAATAGGTATATCTTGAATGTAACTACTAGATGTAACTACTTTCGCATCCTATTAGGTTTAACTTGAATGCAATTATTAGATGTAACTACTTTCGCATCCTACTGGGTTTAACTTGAATGCAACTACTAGATGTAACTACTTTTGTATCCTACTAGGTGTAACTTGAATGTAACTACTAGGTGTAACTACTTTCGTATCCTAATAGGTATATCTTGAATGTAACTACTAGATGTAACTACTTTCGCATCCTACTGGGTTTAACTTGAATGTAACTACTAGATGTAACTACTTTCGCATCCTACTAGGTTTAACTTGAATGCAACTAGTAGACGTAACTACTTTTGTATCCTACTAGGTGTAACTTGAATGTAACTACTAGGTGTAACTACTTTCGTATCCTAATAGGTATATCTTGAATGTAACTACTAGATGTAACTACTTTTGCATCCTACAGGGTTTAACTTGAATGCAACTACTAGATGTAACTACTTTTGTATCCTACTAGGTGTAACTTGAATGTAACTACTAGGTGTAACTACTTTCGTATCCTAATAGGTATATCTTGAATGTAACTACTAGATGTAACTACTTTCGCATCCTACTGGGTTTAACTTGAATGCAACTACTAGATGTAACTACTTTTGTATCCTACTAGGTGTAACTTGAATGTAACTACTAGGTGTAACTACTTTCGTATCCTAATAGGTATATCTTGAATGTAACTACTAGATGTAACTACTTTCGCATCCTACTGGGTTTAACTTGAATGCAACTACTATATGTAACTACATTTGTATCCTACTAGGTGTAACTTGAATATAACTACTAGGTGTAACTACTTTCGTATCCTAATAGGTATATCTTGAATGTAACTACTAGATGTAACTACTTGAATGTAACTACTAGGTGTAACTACTTTCGTATCCTAATAGGTATATCTTGAATGTAACTACTAGATGTAACTACTTTCGCATCCTACTGGGTTTAACTTGAATGCAACTACTAGATGTAACTACTTTTGTATCCTACTAGGTGTAACTTGAATGTAACTACTAGGTGTAACTACTTTCGTGTCCTAATAGGTATATCTTGAATGTAACTACTAGATGTAACTATTTTCGCATCGTACTAGGTTTAACTTGAATGCAACTACTAGATGTAAGTACTTTCGCATCCTACTAGGTTTAACTTGAATGCAATTATTAGATGTAACTACTTTCGCATCCTACTAGGTTAAACTTGAATGCAACTACTAGATGTAACTACTTTTGTATCCTACTAGGTGTAACTTGAATGTAACTACTAGGTGTAACTACTTTCGCATCCTATTAGGTTTAACTTGAATACAATTATTAGATGTAACTACTTTCGCATCCTACTAGGTTTAACATGAATGCAATTATTAGATGTAACTACTTTCGCATCCTACTAGGTTTAACTTGAATGCAATTATTAGATGTAACTACTTTCGCATCCTACTGGGTTTAACTTGAATGCAACTACTAGATGTAACTACTTTTGTATCCTACTAGGTTTAACTTGAATGTAACTACTAGGTGTAACTACTTTCGTATCCTAATAGGTATATCTTGAATGTAACTACTAGATGTAACTACTTTCGCATCCTACTGGGTTTAACTTGAATGTAACTACTAGATGCAAGTACTTTCGCATCCTACTAGGTTTAACTTGAATGCAACTACTAGGTGTAACTACTTTTGTATCCTACTAGGTGTAACTTGAATGTACCTACTAGGTGTAACTACTTTCGTATCCTAATAGGTATATCTTGAATGTAACTACTAGATGTAACTACTTTCGCATCCTATTGGGTTTAACTTGAATGCAACTACTAGATGTAACTACTTTCGCATCCTACTAGGTTTAACTTGAATGCAACTAGTAGATGTAACTACTTTTGTATCCTACTAGGTGTAACTTGAATGTAACTAAGAGGTGTAACTACTTTCGTATCCTAATAGGTATATCTTGAATGTAACTACTAGATGTAACTACTTTCGCATCCTACTGGGTTTAACTTGAATGCAACTACTAGATGTGACTACTTTTGTATCCTACTAGGTGTAACTTGAATGTAACTACTAGGTGTAACTACTTTCGTATCCTAATAGGTATATCTTGAATCTAACTACTAGATGTAACTACTTTCGCATCCTACTTGGTTTAACTTGAATGCAACTACTAGATGTAACTACTTTTGTATCCTACTAGGTGTAACTTGAATGTAACTACTAGGTGTAACTACTTTCGTATCCTAATAGGTATATCTTGAATGTATCTACTAGATGTAACTACTTTCGCATCCTACTGGGTTTAACTTGAATGTAACTACTAGATGCAAGTACTTTCGCATCCTACTAGGTTTAACTTGAATGCAACTACTAGGTGTAACTACTTTTGTATCCTACTAGGTGTAACTTGAATGTACCTACTAGGTGTAACTACTTTCGTATCCTAATAGGTATATCTTGAATGTAACTACTATATGTAACTACTTTCGCATCCTACTGGGTTTAACTTGAATGTAACTACTAGATAAAAGTACTTTCGCATCCTACTAGGTTCAACTTGAATGCAACTACTAGATGTAACTACTTTTGTATCCTACTAGCTGTAACTTGAATGTAACTACTAGGTGTAACTACTTTCGTATCCTAATAGGTATATCTTGAATGTAACTACTAGGTGTAACTACTTTCGTATCCTAATAGGTATATCTTGAATGTAACTACTAGATGTAACTACTTTCGCATCCTACTGGGTTTAACTTGAATGTAACTACTAGATGCAAGTACTTTCGCATCCTACTAGGCTTAACTTGAATGTAACTACTAGATGTAACTACTTTTGTATCCTACTAGGTGTAACTTGAATGTAACTACTAGGTGTAACTACTTTCGTATCCTAATAGGTATATCTTGAATGTAACTACTAGATGTAACTACTTTCGCATCCTACTGGGTTTAACTTGAATGTAACTACTAGATGCAAGTACTTTCGCATCCTACTAGGTTTAACTTGAATGCAACTACTAGATGTAACTACTTTGTATCCTACTAGCTGTAACTTGAATGTAACTACTAGGTGTAACTAGTTTCGTATCCTAATAGGTATATCTTGAATGTAACTACTAGGTGTAACGACTTTCGTATCCTAATAGGTATATCTTGAATGTAACTACTAGATGCAAGTACTTTCGCATCCTACTAGGTTTAACTTGAATGCAACTACTAGATGTAACTACTTTTGTATCCTACTAGGTGTAACTTGAATGTAACTACTAGGTGTAACTAGTTTCGTATCCTAATAGGTATATCTTGAATGTAACTACTAGATGTAACTACTTTCGCATCCTATTAGGTTTAACTTGAATGCAATTATTACATGTAACTACTTTCGCATCCTACTGGGTTTAACTTGAATGCAACTACTAGATGTAACTTGAATGTAACTACTAGGTGTAACTACTTTCGTATCCTAATAGGTATATCTTGAATGTGACTACTAGATGTAACTACTTTCATATCCTACTGGGTTTAACTTGAATGCAACTACTAGATGTAACTACTTTCGCATCCTACTAGGTTTAACTTGAATGCAACTAGTAGATGTAACTAATTTTGTATCCTACTAGGTGTAACTTGAATGTAACTACTAGGTGTAACTACTTTCGTATCCTAATAGGTATATCTTGAATGTAACTACTAGATGTAACTACTTTTGCATCCTACAGGGTTTAACTTGAATGCAACTACTAGATGTAACTACTTTTGTATCCTACTAGGTGTAACTTGAATGTAACTACTAGGTGTAACTACTTTCGTATCCTAATAGGTATATCTTGAATGTAACTACTAGATGTAACTACTTTCGCATCCTACTGGGTTTAACTTGAATGCAACTACTAGATGTAACTACTTTTGTATCCTACTAGGTGTAACTTGAATGTAACTACTAGGTGTAACTACTTTCGTATCCTAATAGGTATATCTTGAATGTAACTACTTTCGCATCCTACTGGGTTTAACTTGAATGCAACTACTAGATGTTACTACATTTGTATCCTACTAGGTGTAACTTGAATGTAACTACTAGGTGTAACTACTTTCGTATCCTAATAGGTATATCTTGAATGTAACTACTAGATGTAACTACTTTCGCATCCTACTGGGTTTAACTTGAATGCAACTACTAGATGTAACTACTTTCGTATCCTAATAGGTATATCTTGAATGTGACTACTAGATGTAACTATTTTCGCATCGTACTAGGTTTAACTTGAATGCAACTACTAGATGTAACTACTTTTGTATCCTACTAGGTGTAACTTGAATGTAACTACTAGGTGTAACTACTTTCGCATCCTAATAGGTATATCTTGAATGTAACTACTAGATGTAACTACTTTCGCATCCTACTGGGTTTAACTTGAATGCAACTACTAGATGTAACTACTTTTGTATCCTACTAGGTGTAACTTGAATGTAACTACTAGGTGTAACTACTTTCGTATCCTAATAGGTATATCTTGAATGTAACTACTAGATGTAACTACTTTCGCATCCTACTAGGTTTAACTTGAATGCAACTACTAGATGTAACTACTTTTGTATCCTACTAGGTGTAACTTGAATGTAACTACTAGGTGTAACTACTTTCGTATCCTAATAGGTATATCTTGAATGTAACTACTAGATGTAACTATTTTCACATCCTACTGGGTTTAACTTGAATGCAACTACTAGATGTAACTACTTTTGTATCTTACTAGGTGTAACTTGAATGTAACTACTAGGTGTAACTACTTTCGTATCCTAATAGGTATATCTTGAATGTAACTACTAGGTGTAACTACTTTCGTATCCTAATAGGTATATCTTGAATGTAACTACTAGATGTAACTACTTTCGCATCCTACTGGGTTTAACTTGAATGTAACTACTAGATGCAAGTACTTTCGCATCCTACTAGGCTTAACTTGAATGTAACTACTAGATGTAACTACTTTTGTATCCTACTAGGTGTAACTTGAATGTAACTACTAGGTGTAACTACTTTCGTATCCTAATAGGTATATCTTGAATGTAACTACTAGATGTAACTACTTTCGCATCCTACTGGGTTTAACTTGAATGTAACTACTAGATGCAAGTACTTTCGCATCCTACTAGGTTTAACTTGAATGCAACTACTAGATGTAACTACTTTTGTATCCTACTAGCTGTAACTTGAATGTAACTACTAGGTGTAACTAGTTTCGTATCCTAATAGGTATATCTTGAATGTAACTACTAGGTGTAACGACTTTCGTATCCTAATAGGTATATCTTGAATGTAACTACTAGATGCAAGTACTTTCGCATCCTACTAGGTTTAACTTGAATGCAACTACTAGATGTAACTACTTTTGTATCCTACTAGGTGTAACTTGAATGTAACTACTAGGTGTAACTTCTTTCGTATCCTAATAGGTATATCTTGAATGTAACTACTAGATGTAACTACTTTCGCATCCTATTAGGTTTAACTTGAATGCAATTATTACATGTAACTACTTTCGCATCCTACTGGGTTTAACTTGAATGCAACTACTAGATGTAACTTGAATGTAACTACTAGGTGTAACTACTTTCGTATCCTAATAGGTATATCTTGAATGTAACTACTAGATGTAACTACTTTCATATCCTACTGGGTTTAACTTGATTGCAACTACTAGATGTAACTACTTTCGCATCCTACTAGGTTTAACTTGAATGCAACTAGTAGATGTAACTAATTTTGTATCCTACTAGGTGTAACTTGAATGTAACTACTAGGTGTAACTACTTTCGTATCCTAATAGGTATATCTTGAATGTAACTACTAGATGTAACTACTTTTGCATCCTACAGGGTTTAACTTGAATGCAACTACTAGATGTAACTACTTTTGTATCCTACTAGGTGTAACTTGAATGTAACTACTAGGTGTAACTACTTTCGTATCCTAATAGGTATATCTTGAATATAACTACTAGATGTAACTACTTTCGCATCCTACTGGGTTTAACTTGAATGCAACTACTAGATGTAACTACTTTTGTATCCTACTAGGTGTAACTTGAATGTAACTACTAGGTGTAACTACTTTCGTATCCTAATAGGTATATCTTGAATGTAACTACTTTCGCATCCTACTGGGTTTAACTTGAATGCAACTACTAGATGTTACTACATTTGTATCCTACTAGGTGTAACTTGAATGTAACTACTAGGTGTAACTACTTTCGTATCCTAATAGGTATATCTTGAATGTAACTACTAGATGTAACTACTTTCGCATCCTACTGGGTTTAACTTGAATGCAACTACTAGATGTAACTACTTTCGTATCCTAATAGGTATATCTTGAATGTGACTACTAGATGTAACTATTTTCGCATCGTACTAGGTTTAACTTGAATGCAACTACTAGATGTAACTACTTTTGTATCCTACTAGGTGTAACTTGAATGTAACTACTAAGTGTAACTACTTTCGCATCCTAATAGGTATATCTTGAATGTAACTACTAGATGTAACTACTTTCGCATCCTACTGGGTTTAACTTGAATGCAACTACTAGATGTAACTACTTTTGTATCCTACTAGGTGTAACTTGAATGTAACTACTAGGTGTAACTACTTTCGTATCCTAATAGGTATATCTTGAATGTAACTACTAGATGTAACTACTTTCGCATCCTACTAGGTTTAACTTGAATGCAACTACTAGATGTAACTACTTTTGTATCCTACTAGGTGTAACTTGAATGTAACTACTAGGTGTAACTACTTTCGTATCCTAATAGGTATATCTTGAATGTAACTACTAGATGTAACTACTTTCGCATCCTACTGGGTTTAACTTGAATGCAACTACTAGATGTAACTACTTTTGTATCCTACTAGGTGTAACTTGAATGTAACTACTTTCGTATCCTAATAGGTATATCTTGAATGTAACTACTAGATGTAACTACTTTCGCATCCTACTGGGTTTAACTTGAATGCAACTACTAGATGTAACTACTTTTGTATCCTACTAGGTGTAACTTGAATGTAACTACTAGGTGTAACTACTTTCGTATCCTAATAGGTATATCTTGAATGTAACTACTAGATGTAACTATTTTCGCATCGTACTAGGTTTAACTTGAATGCAACTACTAGATGTAAGTACTTTCGCATCCTACTAGGTTTAACTTGAATGCAATTATTAGATGTAACTACTTTCGCATCCTACTAGGTTAAACTTGAATGCAACTACTAGATGTAACTACTTTTGTATCCTACTAGGTGTAACTTGAATGTAACTACTAGGTGTAACTACTTTCGCATCCTATTAGGTTTAACTTGAATGCAATTATTAGATGTAACTACTTTCGCATCCTACTAGGTTTAACATGAATGCAATTATTAGATGTAACTACTTTCGCATCCTACTAGGTTTAACTTGAATGCAATTATTAGATTTAACTACTTTCGCATCCTACAAGGTTTAACTTGAATACAACTACTAGATGTAACTACTTTTGTATCCTACTAGGTGTAACTTGAATGTAACTACTAGATGTGACTACTTTTGTATCCTACTAGGTGTAACTTGAATGTAACTACTAGGTGTAACTACTTTCGTATCCTAATAGGTATATCTTGAATGTAACTACTAGATGTAACTACTTTCGCATCCTACTGGGTTTAACTTGAATGCAACTACTAGATGTAACTACTTTTGTATCCTACTAGGTGTAACTTGAATGTAACTACTAGGTGTAACTACTTTCGTATCCTAATAGGTATATCTTGAATGTATCTACTAGATGTAACTACTTTCGCATCCTACTGGGTTTAACTTGAATGAAACTACTAGATGCAAGTACTTTCGCATCCTACTAGGTTTAACTTGAATGCAACTACTAGGTGTAACTACTTTTGTATCCTACTAGGTGTAACTTGAATGTACCTACTAGGTGTAACTACTTTCGTATCCTAATAGGTATATCTTGAATGTAACTACTATATGTAACTACTTTCGCATCCTACTGGGTTTAACTTGAATGTAACTACTAGATAAAAGTACTTTCGCATCCTACTAGGTTTAACTTGAATGCAACTACTAGATGTAACTACTTTTGTATCTTACTAGGTGTAACTTGAATGTAACTACTAGGTGTAACTACTTTCGTATCCTAATAGGTATATCTTGAATGTAACTACTAGGTGTAACTACTTTCGTATCCTAATAGGTATATCTTGAATGTAACTACTAGATGTAACTACTTTCGCATCCTACTGGGTTTAACTTGAATGTAACTACTAGATGCAAGTACTTTCGCATCCTACTAGGCTTAACTTGAATGCAACTACTAGATGTAACTACTTTTGTATCCTACTAGGTGTAACTTGAATGTAACTACTAGGTGTAACTACTTTCGTATCCTAATAGGTATATCTTGAATGTAACTACTAGATGTAACTACTTTCGCATCCTACTGGGTTTAACTTGAATGTAACTACTAGATGCAAGTACTTTCGCATCCTACTAGGCTTAACTTGAATGCAACTACTAGATGTAACTACTTTTGTATCCTACTAGCTGTAACTTGAATGTAACTACTAGGTGTAACTAGTTTCGTATCCTAATAGGTATATCTTGAATGTAACTACTAGGTGTAACGACTTTCGTATCCTAATAGGTATATCTTGAATGTAACTACTAGATGCAAGTACTTTCGCATCCTACTAGGCTTAACTTGAATGCAACTACTAGATGTAACTACTTTTGTATCCTACTAGGTGTAACTTGAATGTAACTACTAGGTGTAACTTCTTTCGTATCCTAATAGGTATATCTTGAATGTAACTACTAGATGTAACTACTTTCGCACCCTATTAGGTTTAACTTGAATGCAATTATTAGATGTAACTACTTTCGCATCCTACTGGGTTTAACTTGAATGCAACTACTAGATGTAACTTGAATGTAACTACTAGGTGTAACTACTTTTGTATCCTAATAGGTATATCTTGAATGTAACTACTAGATGTAACTACTTTCGCATCCTACTGGGTTTAACTTGAATGCAACTACTAGATGTAACTTGAATGTAACTACTAGGTGTAACTACTTTGTATCCTAATAGGTATATCTTGAATGTAACTACTAGATGTAACTACTTTCGCATCCTACTGGGTTTAACTTGAATGCAACTACTAGATGTAACTACTTTCGCATCCTACTAGGTTTAACTTGAATGCAACTAGTAGATGTAACTAATTTTGTATCCTACTAGGTGTAACTTGAATGTAACTACTAGGTGTAACTACTTTCGTATCCTAATAGGTATATCTTGAATGTAACTACTAGATGTAACTACTTTTGCATCCTACAGGGTTTAACTTGAATGCAACTACTAGATGTAACTACTTTTGTATCCTACTAGGTGTAACTTGAATGTAACTACTAGGTGTAACTACTTTCGTATCCTAATAGGTATATCTTGAATGTAACTACTAGATGTAACTACTTTCGCATCCTACTGGGTTTAACTTGAATGCAACTACTAGATGTATCTACTTTTGTATCCTACTAGGTGTAACTTGAATGTAACTACTAGGTGTAACTACTTTCGTATCCTAATAGGTATATCTTGAATGTCACTACTTTCGCATCCTACTGGGTTTAACTTGAATGCAACTACTAGATGTTACTACATTTGTATCCTACTAGGTGTAACTTGAATGTAACTACTAGGTGTAACTACTTTCGTATCCTAATAGGTATATCTTGAATGTAACTACTAGATGTAACTACTTTCGCATCCTACTGGGTTTAACTTGAATGCAACTACTAGATGTAACTACTTTCGTATCCTAATAGGTATATCTTGAATGTGACTACTAGATGTAACTATTTTCGCATCGTACTAGGTTTAACTTGAATGCAACTACTAGATGTATCTACTTTTGTATCCTACTAGGTGTAACTTGAATGTAACTACTAGGTGTAACTACTTTCGTATCCTAATAGGTATATCTTGAATGTAACTACTAGATGTAACTACTTTCGCATCCTACTGGGTTTAACTTGAATGCAACTACTAGATGTAACTACTTTTGTATCCTACTAGGTGTAACTTGAATGTAACTACTAGGTGTAACTTTCGTATTATAATAGGTATATCTTGAATGTAACTACTAGATGTAACTACTTTCGCATCCTACTAGGTTTAACTTGAATGCAACTACTAGATGTAACTACTTTTGTATCCTACTAGGTGTAACTTGAATGTAACTACTAGGTGTAACTACTTTCGTTTCCTAATAGGTATATCTTGAATGTAACTACTAGATGTAACTACTTTCGCATCCTACTGGGTTTAACTTGAATGCAACTACTAGATGTAACTACTTTTGTATCCTACTAGGTGTAACTTGAATGTAACTACTTTCGTATCCTAATAGGTATATCTTGAATGTAACTACTAGATGTAACTACTTTCGCATCCTACTGGGTTTAACTTGAATGCAACTACTAGATGTAACTACTTTTGTATCCTACTAGGTGTAACTTGAATGTAACTACTAGGTGTAACTACTTTCGTATCCTAATAGGTATATCTTGAATGTAACTACTAGATGTAACTATTTTCGCATCGTACTAGGTTTAACTTGAATGCAACTACTAGATTAAGTACTTTCGCATCCTACTAGGTTTAACTTGAATGCAATTATTAGATGTAACTACTTTCGCATCCTACTAGGTTAAACTTGAATGCAACTACTAGATGTAACTACTTTTGTATCCTACTAGGTGTAACTTGAATGTAACTACTAGGTGTAACTACTTTCGCATCCTATTAGGTTTAACTTGAATGCAATTATTAGATGTAACTACTTTCGCATCCTACTAGGTTTAACATGAATGCAATTATTAGATGTAACTACTTTCGCATCCTACTAGGTTTAACTTGAATGCAATTATTAGATTTAACTACTTTCGCATCCTACAAGGTTTAACTTGAATACAACTACTAGATGTAACTACTTTTGTATCCTACTAGGTGTAACTTGAATGTAACTACTAGGTGTAACTGCTTTCGTATCCTAATAGGTATATCTTGAATGTAACTACTAGATGTAACTACTTTCGCATCCTATTAGGTTTAACTTGAATGCAATTATTAGATGTAAATACTTTCGCATCCTACTAGGTTTAACTAGAATGCAATTATTAGATGTAACTACTTTCGCATCCTACTAGGTTTAACATGAATGCAAATTAGATGTAACTACTTTCGCATCCTGCTAGGTTTAACTTGAATGCAACTACTAGATGTAACTACTTTTGTATCCCAATAGGTGTAACTTGAATGTAACTACTAGGTGTAACTGCTTTCGTACCCTAATAGGTATATCTTGAATGTAACTACTAGATGCAAGTCCTTCGCATCCTACTAGGTTTAACTTGAATGCAACTACTAGATGTAACTACTTTTGTATTCTACTAGGTGTAACTTGAATGTAACTACTAGGTGTAACTACTTTCGGATCCGAATAGGTATATCTTGAATGTAACTACTAGGTGTAACTACTTTCGTATCCTAATAGGTATATCTTAAATGTAACTACTAGATGTAACTACTTTCGCATCCTACTGGGTTTAACTTGAATGCAACTACTAGATGTAACTACTTTCGTATCCTAATAGGTATATCTTGAATGTAACTACTAGATGTAACTATTTTCGCATCGTACTAGGTTTAACTTGAATGCAACTACTAGATGTAACTACTTTTGTATCCTACTAGGTGTAACTTGAATGTAACTACTAGGTGTAACTACTTTCGTATCCTAATAGGTATATCTTGAATGTAACTACTAGATGTAACTACTTTCGCATCCTACTGGGTTTAACTTGAATGCAACTACTAGATGTAACTACTTTTGTATCCTACTAGGTGTAACTTGAATGTAACTACTAGGTGTAACTACTTTCGTATACTAATAGGTATATCTTGAATGTAACTACTAGATGTAACTACTTTCGCATCCTACTAGGTTTAACTTGAATGCAACTACTAGATGCAACTACTTTTGTATCCTACTAGGTGTAACTTGAATGTAACTACTAGGTGTAACTACTTTCGTATCCTAATAGGTATATCTTGAATGTAACTACTAGATGTAACTACTTTTGTATCCTACTAGGTGTAACTTGAATGTAACTACTAGGTGTAACTACTTTCGTATCCTAATAGGTATATCTTGAATGTAACTACTAGATGTAATTACTTTCGCATCCTACTGGGTTTAACTTGAATGCAACTACTAGATGTAACTACTTTGTATCCTACTAGGTGTAACTTGAATGTAACTACTAGGTGTAACTACTTTCGTATCCTAATAGGTATATCTTGAATGTAACTACTAGATGTAACTATTTTCGCATCGTACTAGGTTTAACTTGAATGCAACTACTAGATGTAAGTACTTTCGCATCCTACTAGGTTTAACTTGAATGCAATTATTAGATGTAACTACTTTCGCATCCTACTAGGTTAAACTTGAATGCAACTACTAGATGTAACTACTTTTGTATCCTACTAGGTGTAACTTGAATGTAACCACTAGGTTTAACTACTTTCGCATCCTATTAGGTTTAACTTGAATGCAATTATTAGATGTAACTACTTTCGCATCCTACTAGGTTTAACATGAATGCAATTGTTAGATGTAACTACTTTCGCATCCTACTAGGTTTAACTTGAATGCAATTATTAGATGTAACTACTTTCGCATCCTACTAGGTTTAACTTGAATGCAACTACTAGATGTAACTACTTTTGTATCCTACTAGGTGTAACTTGAATGTAACTACTAGGTGTAACTGCTTTCGTATCCTAATAGGTATATCTTGAATGTAACTACTAGATGTAACTACTTTCGCATCCTACTAGGTTTAACTTGAATGCAATTATTAGACGTAACTACTTTCGCATCCTACTAGGTTTAACTTGAATGCAACTACTAGATGTAACTACTTGTGTATCCTACTAGGTGTAACTTGAATGTAACTACTAGGTGTAACTACTTTCGCATCCTACTAGGTTTAATATGAAAACAATTATTAGATGTAACTACTTTCGCATCCTACTAGGCTTAACTTGAATGCAACTACTAGATGTAACTACTTGTGTATCCTACTAGGTGTAACTTGAATGTAACTACTAGATGTAACTACTTTCGCATCCTACTGGGTTAACTTGAATCTAACTACTAGATGCAAGTACTTTCGCATCCTACTAGGTTTAACTTGAATGCAACTACTAGATTTAACTACTTTTGTATCCTACTAGCTGTAACTTGAATGTAACTACTAGGTGTAACTAGTTTCGTATCCTAATAGGTATATCTTGAATGTAACTACTAGGTGTAACGACTTTCGTATCCTAATAGGTATATCTTGAATGTAACTACTAGATGCAAGTACTTTCGCATCCTACTAGGTTTAACTTGAATGCAACTACTAGATGTAACTACTTTTGTATCCTACTAGCTGTAACTTGAATGTAACTACTAGGTGTAACTTCTTTCGTATCCTAATAGGTACATCTTGAATGTAACTACTAGATGTAACTACTTTCGCATCCTATTAGGTTTAACTTGAATGCAATTATTAGATGTAACTACTTTCGCATCCTACTGGGTTACTTGAATGCACTACTAGATGTAACTTGAATGTAACTACTAGGTGTAACTACTTTCGTATCCTAATAGGTATATCTTGAATGTAACTACTAGATGTAACTACTTTCGCATCCTACTGGGTTTAACTTGAATGCAACTACTAGATGTAACTTGAATGTAACTACTAGGTGTAACTACTTTTGTATCCTAATAGGTATATCTTGAATGTAACTACTAGATGTAACTACTTTCGCATCCTACTAGGTTTAACTTGAATGCAACTACTAGATGTAACTACTTTCGCATCCTACTAGGTTTAACTTGAATGCAACTAGTAGATGTAACTAATTTTGTATCCTACTAGGTGTAACTTGAATGTAACTACTAGGTGTAACTACTTTCGTATCCTAATAGGTATATCTTGAATGTAACTACTAGATGTAACTACTTTTGCATCCTACAGGGTTTAACTTGAATGCAACTACTAGATGTAACTACTTTTGTATCCTACTAGGTGTAACTTGAATGTAACTACTAGGTGTAACTACTTTCGTATCCTAATAGGTATATCTTGAATGTAACTACTAGATGTAACTACTTTCGCATCCTACTGGGTTTAACTTGAATGCAACTACTAGATGTATCTACTTTTGTATCCTACTAGGTGTAACTTGAATGTAACTACTAGGTGTAACTACTTTCGTATCCTAATAGGTATATCTTGAATGTAACTACTTTCGCATCCTACTGGGTTTAACTTGAATGCAACTACTAGATGTTACTACATTTGTATCCTACTAGGTGTAACTTGAATGTAACTACTAGGTGTAACTACTTTCGTATCCTAATAGGTATCTCTTGAATGTAACTACTAGATGTAACTACTTTCGCATCCTACTGGGTTTAACTTGAATGCAACTACTAGATGTAACTACTTTCGTATCCTAATAGGTATATCTTGAATGTGACTACTAGATGTAACTATTTTCGCATCGTACTAGGTTTAACTTGAATGCAACTACTAGATGTAACTACTTTTGTATCCTACTAGGTGTAACTTGAAGGTAACTACTAGGTGTAACTACTTTCGCATCCTAATAGGTATATCTTGAATGTAACTACTAGATGTAACTACTTTCGCATCCTACTGGGTTTAACTTGAATGCAACTACTAGATGTAACTACTTTTGTATCCTACTAGGTGTAACTTGAATGTAACTACTAGGTGTAACTTTCGTATTATAATAGGTATATCTTGAATGTAACTACTAGATGTAACTACTTTCGCATCCTACTAGGTTTAACTTGAATGCAACTACTAGATGTAACTACTTTTGTATCCTACTAGGTGTAACTTGAATGTAACTACTAGGTGTAACTACTTTCGTTTCCTAATAGGTATATCTTGAATGTAACTACTAGATGTAACTACTTTCGCATCCTACTGGGTTTAACTTGAATGCAACTACTAGATGTAACTACTTTTGTATCCTACTAGGTGTAACTTGAATGTAACTACTTTCGTATCCTAATAGGTATATCTTGAATGTAACTACTAGATGTAACTACTTTCGCATCCTACTGGGTTTAACTTGAATGCAACTACTAGATGTAACTACTTTTGTATCCTACTAGGTGTAACTTGAATGTAACTACTAGGTGTAACTACTTTCGTATCCTAATAGGTATATCTTGAATGTAACTACTAGATGTAACTATTTTCGCATCGTACTAGGTTTAACTTGAATGCAACTACTAGATTAAGTACTTTCGCATCCTACTAGGTTTAACTTGAATGCAATTATTAGATGTAACTACTTTCGCATCCTACTAGGTTAAACTTGAATGCAACTACTAGATGTAACTACTTTTGTATCCTACTAGGTGTAACTTGAATGTAACTACTAGGTGTAACTACTTTCGCATCCTATTAGGTTTAACTTGAATGCAATTATTAGATGTAACTACTTTCGCATCCTACTAGGTTTAACATGAATGCAATTATTAGATGTAACTACTTTCGCATCCTACTAGGTTTAACTTGAATGCAATTATTAGATTTAACTACTTTCGCATCCTACAAGGTTTAACTTGAATACAACTACTAGATGTAACTACTTTTGTATCCTACTAGGTGTAACTTGAATGTAACTACTAGGTGTAACTGCTTTCGTATCCTAATAGGTATATCTTGAATGTAACTACTAGATGTAACTACTTTCGCATCCTATTAGGTTTAACTTGAATGCAATTATTAGATGTAAATACTTTCGCATCCTACTAGGTTTAACTAGAATGCAATTATTAGATGTAACTACTTTCGCATCCTACTAGGTTTAACATGAATGCAAATTAGATGTAACTACTTTCGCATCCTGCTAGGTTTAACTTGAATGCAACTACTAGATGTAACTACTTTTGTATCCCAATAGGTGTAACTTGAATGTAACTACTAGGTGTAACTGCTTTCGTACCCTAATAGGTATATCTTGAATGTAACTACTAGATGCAAGTCCTTCGCATCCTACTAGGTTTAACTTGAATGCAACTACTAGATGTAACTACTTTTGTATTCTACTAGGTGTAACTTGAATGCAACTACTAGGTGTAACTACTTTCGGATCCGAATAGGTATATCTTGAATGTAACTACTAGGTGTAACTACTTTCGTATCCTAATAGGTATATCTTAAATGTAACTACTAGATGTAACTACTTTCGCATCCTACTGGGTTTAACTTGAATGCAACTACTAGATGTAACTACTTTCGTATCCTAATAGGTATATCTTGAATGTAACTACTAGATGTAACTATTTTCGCATCGTACTAGGTTTAACTTGAATGCAACTACTAGATGTAACTACTTTTGTATCCTACTAGGTGTAACTTGAATGTAACTACTAGGTGTAACTACTTTCGTATCCTAATAGGTATATCTTGAATGTAACTACTAGATGTAACTACTTTCGCATCCTACTGGGTTTAACTTGAATGCAACTACTAGATGTAACTACTTTTGTATCCTACTAGGTGTAACTTGAATGTAACTACTAGGTGTAACTACTTTCGTATACTAATAGGTATATCTTGAATGTAACTACTAGATGTAACTACTTTCGCATCCTACTAGGTTTAACTTGAATGCAACTACTAGATGTAACTACTTTTGTATCCTACTAGGTGTAACTTGAATGTAACTACTAGGTGTAACTACTTTCGTATCCTAATAGGTATATCTTGAATGTAACTACTAGATGTAACTACTTTTGTATCCTACTAGGTGTAACTTGAATGTAACTACTAGGTGTAACTACTTTCGTATCCTAATAGGTATATCTTGAATGTAACTACTAGATGTAACTACTTTCGCATCCTACTGGGTTTAACTTGAATGCAACTACTAGATGTAACTACTTTTGTATCCTACTAGGTGTAACTTGAATGTAACTACTAGGTGTAACTACTTTCGTATCCTAATAGGTATATCTTGAATGTAACTACTAGATGTAACTATTTTCGCATCGTACTAGGTTTAACTTGAATGCAACTACTAGATGTAAGTACTTTCGCATCCTACTAGGTTTAACTTGAATGCAATTATTAGATGTAACTACTTTCGCATCCTACTAGGTTAAACTTGAATGCAACTACTAGATGTAACTACTTTTGTATCCTACTAGGTGTAACTTGAATGTAACCACTAGGTTTAACTACTTTCGCATCCTATTAGGTTTAACTTGAATGCAATTATTAGATGTAACTACTTTCGCATCCTACTAGGTTTAACATGAATGCAATTGTTAGATGTAACTACTTTCGCATCCTACTAGGTTTAACTTGAATGCAATTATTAGATGTAACTACTTTCGCATCCTACTAGGTTTAACTTGAATGCAACTACTAGATGTAACTACTTTTGTATCCTACTAGGTGTAACTTGAATGTAACTACTAGGTGTAACTGCTTTCGTATCCTAATAGGTATATCTTGAATGTAACTACTAGATGTAACTACTTTCGCATCCTACTAGGTTTAACTTGAATGCAATTATTAGACGTAACTACTTTCGCATCCTACTAGGTTTAACTTGAATGCAACTACTAGATGTAACTACTTGTGTATCCTACTAGGTGTAACTTGAATGTAACTACTAGGTGTAACTACTTTCGCATCCTACTAGGTTTAATATGAAAACAATTATTAGATGTAACTACTTTCGCATCCTACTAGGCTTAACTTGAATGCAATTATTAGATGTAACTACTTTCGCATCCTACTAGGTTTAACTTGAATGCAACTACTAGATGTAACTACTTTTGTATCCTACTAGGTGTAACTTGAATGTAACTACTAGGTGTAACTACTTTCGCATCCTACTAGGTTTAACATGAATGCAATTATTAGATGTAACTACTTTCGCATCCTACTAGGTTTAACTTGAATGCAACTACTAGATGTAACTACTTTTGTATCCTACTAGGTGTAACTTGAATGTAACTACTAGGTGTAACTACTTTCGTATCCTAATAGGTATATCTTGAATGTAACTACTAGATGTAACTATTTTCGCATCGTACTAGGTTTAACTTGAATGCAACTACTAGATGTAAGTACTTTCGCATCCTACTAGGTTTAACTTGAATGCAATTATTAGATGTAACTACTTTCGCATTCTACTAGGTTAAACTTGAATGCAACTACTAGATGTAACTACTTTTGTATCCTACTAGGTGTAACTTGAATGTAACCACTAGGTTTAACTACTTTCGCATCCTATTAGGTTTAACTTGAATGCAATTATTAGATGTAACTACTTTCGCATCCTACTAGGTTTAACATGAATGCAATTATTAGATGTGACTACTTTCGCATCCTACTAGGTTTAACTTGAATGCAATTATTAGATGTAACTACTTTCGCATCCTACTAGGTTTAACTTGAATGCAACTACTAGATGTAACTACTTTCGCATCCTACTAGGTTTAACTTGAATGCAACTAGTAGATGTAACTAATTTTGTATCCTACTAGGTGTAACTTGAATGTAACTACTAGGTGTAACTACTTTCGTATCCTAATAGGTATATCTTGAATGTAACTACTAGATGTAACTACTTTTGCATCCTACAGGGTTTAACTTGAATGCAACTACTAGATGTAACTACTTTTGTATCCTACTAGGTGTAACTTGAATGTAACTACTAGGTGTAACTACTTTCGTATCCTAATAGGTATATCTTGAATGTAACTACTAGATGTAACTACTTTCGCATCCTACTGGGTTTAACTTGAATGCAACTACTAGATGTATCTACTTTTGTATCCTACTAGGTGTAACTTGAATGTAACTACTAGGTGTAACTACTTTCGTATCCTAATAGGTATATCTTGAATGTAACTACTAGATGTAACTACTTTCGCATCCTACTGGGTTTAACTTGAATGCAACTACTAGATGTAACTACTTTCGTATCCTAATAGGTATATCTTGAATGTGACTACTAGATGTAACTATTTTCGCATCGTACTAGGTTTAACTTGAATGCAACTACTATATGTAACTACTTTTGTATCCTACTAGGTGTAACTTGAATGTAACTACTAGGTGTAACTACTTTCGCATCCTAATAGGTATATCTTGAATGTAACTACTAGATGTAACTACTTTCGCATCCTACTGGGTTTAACTTGAATGCAACTACTAGATGTAACTACTTTTGTATCCTACTAGGTGTAACTTGAGTGTAACTACTAGGTGTAACTTTCGTATTATAATAGGTATATCTTGAATGTAACTACTAGATGTAACTACTTTCGCATCCTACTAGGTTTAACTTGAATGCAACTACTAGATGTAACTACTTTTGTATCCTACTAGGTGTAACTTGAATGTAACTACTAGGTGTAACTACTTTCGTATCCTAATAGGTATATCTTGAATGTAACTACTAGATGTAACTACTTTCGCATCCTACTGGGTTTAACTTGAATGCAACTACTAGATGTAACTACTTTTGTATCCTACTAGGTGTAACTTGAATGTAACTACTTTCGTATCCTAATAGGTATATCTTGAATGTAACTACTAGATGTAACTACTTTCGCATCCTACTGGGTTTAACTTGAATGCAACTACTAGATGTAACTACTTTTGTATCCTACTAGGTGTAACTTGAATGTAACTACTAGGTGTAACTACTTTCGTATCCTAATAGGTATATCTTGAATGTAACTACTAGATGTAACTATTTTCGCATCGTACTAGGTTTAACTTGAATGCAACTACTAGATTAAGTACTTTCGCATCCTACTAGGTTTAACTTGAATGCAATTATTAGATGTAACTACTTTCGCATCCTACTAGGTTAAACTTGAATGCAACTACTAGATGTAACTACTTTTGTATCCTACTAGGTGTAACTTGAATGTAACTACTAGGTGTAACTACTTTCGCATCCTATTAGGTTTAACTTGAATGCAATTATTAGATGTAACTACTTTCGCATCCTACTAGGTTTAACATGAATGCAATTATTAGATGTAACTACTTTCGCATCCTACTAGGTTTAACTTGAATGCAATTATTAGATTTAACTACTTTCGCATCCTACAAGGTTTAACTTGAATACAACTACTAGATGTAACTACTTTTGTATCCTACTAGGTGTAACTTGAATGTAACTACTAGGTGTAACTGCTTTCGTATCCTAATAGGTATATCTTGAATGTAACTACTAGATGTAACTACTTTCGCATCCTATTAGGTTTAACTTGAATGCAATTATTAGATGTAAATACTTTCGCATCCTACTAGGTTTATCTAGAATGCAATTATTAGATGTAACTACTTTCGCATCCTACTAGGTTTAACATGAATGCAAATTAGATGTAACTACTTTCGCATCCTGCTAGGTTTAACTTGAATGCAACTACTAGATGTAACTACTTTTGTATCCCAATAGGTGTAACTTGAATGTAACTACTAGGTGTAACTGCTTTCGTATCCTAATAGGTATATCTTGAATGTAACTACTAGATGTAACTACTTTCGCATCCTACTGGGTTTAACTTGAATGCAACTACTAGATGTAACTACTTTCGTATCCTACTAGGTTTAACTTGAATGCAACTACTAGATGTAACTACTTTTGTATCCTACTAGGTGTAACTTGAATGTAACTACTAGGTGTAACTACTTTCGTATCCTAATAGGTATATCTTGAATGTAACTACTAGATGTAACTACTTTTGCATCCTACAGGGTTTAACTTGAATGCAACTACTAGATGTAACTACTTTTGTATCCTACTAGGTGTAACTTGAATGTAACTACTAGGTGTAACTACTTTCGTATCCTAATAGGTATATCTTGAATGTAACTACTAGATGTAACTACTTTCGCATCCTACTGGGTTTAACTTGAATGCAACTACTAGATGTATCTACTTTTGTATCCTACTAGGTGTAACTTGAATGTAACTACTAGGTGTAACTACTTTCGTATCCTAATAGGTATATCTTGAATGTAACTACTAGATGTAACTACTTTCGCATCCTACTGGGTTTAACTTGAATGCAACTACTAGATGTAACTACTTTCGTATCCTAATAGGTATATCTTGAATGTGACTACTAGATGTAACTATTTTCGCATCGTACTAGGTTTAACTTGAATGCAACTACTAGATGTAACTACTTTTGTATCCTACTAGGTGTAACTTGAAGGTAACTACTAGGTGTAACTACTTTCGCATCCTAATAGGTATATCTTGAATGTAACTACTAGATGTAACTACTTTCGCATCCTACTGGGTTTAACTTGAATGCAACTACTAGATGTAACTACTTTTGTATCCTACTAGGTGTAACTTGAATGTAACTACTAGGTGTAACTTTCGTATTATAATAGGTATATCTTGAATGTAACTACTAGATGTAACTACTTTCGCATCCTACTAGGTTTAACTTGAATGCAACTACTAGATGTAACTACTTTTGTATCCTACTAGGTGTAACTTGAATGTAACTACTTTCGTTTCCTAATAGGTATATCTTGAATGTAACTACTAGATGTAACTACTTTCGCATCCTACTGGGTTTAACTTGAATGCAACTACTAGATGTAACTACTTTTGTATCCTACTAGGTGTAACTTGAATGTAACTACTTTCGTATCCTAATAGGTATATCTTGAATGTAACTACTAGATGTAACTACTTTCGCATCCTACTGGGTTTAACTTGAATGCAACTACTAGATGTAACTACTTTTGTATCCTACTAGGTGTAACTTGAATGTAACTACTAGGTGTAACTACTTTCGCATCCTATTAGGTTTATCTTGAATGTAACTACTAGATGTAACTATTTTCGCATCGTACTAGGTTTAACTTGAATGCAACTACTAGATTAAGTACTTTCGCATCCTACTAGGTTTAACTTGAATGCAATTATTAGATGTAACTACTTTCGCATCCTACTAGGTTAAACTTAAATGCAACTACTAGATGTAACTACTTTTGTATCCTACTAGGTGTAACTTGAATGTAACTACTAGGTGTAACTACTTTCGCATCCTATTAGGTTTAACTTGAATGCAATTATTAGATTAAGTACTTTCGCATCCTACTAGGTTTAACTTGAATGCAATTATTAGATGTAACTACTTTCGCATCCTACTAGGTTTAACTTGAATGCAATTATTAGATTTAACTACTTTCGCATCCTACAAGGTTTAACTTGAATACAACTACTAGATGTAACTACTTTTGTATCCTACTAGGTGTAACTTGAATGTAACTACTAGGTGTAACTGCTTTCGTATCCTAATAGGTATATCTTGAATGTAACTACTAGATGTAACTACTTTCGCATCCTATTAGGTTTAACTTGAATGCAATTATTAGATGTAAATACTTTCGCATCCTACTAGGTTTAACTAGAATGCAATTATTAGATGTAACTACTTTCGCATCCTACTAGGTTTAACATGAATGCGAATTAGATGTAACTACTTTCGCATCCTGCTAGGTTTAACTTGAATGCAACTACTAGATGTAAGTACTTTCGCATCCTACTAGGTTTAACTTGAATGCAATTATTAGATGTAACTACTTTCGCATTCTACTAGGTTAAACTTGAATGCAACTACTAGATGTAACTACTTTTGTATCCTACTAGGTGTAACTTGAATGTAACCACTAGGTTTAACTACTTTCGCATCCTATTAGGTTTAACTTGAATGCAATTATTAGATGTAACTACTTTCGCATCCTACTAGGTTTAACATGAATGCAATTATTAGATGTGACTACTTTCGCATCCTACTAGGTTTAACTTGAATGCAATTATTAGATGTAACTACTTTCGCATCCTACTAGGTTTAACTTGAATGCAACTACTAGATGTAACTACTTTCGCATCCTACTAGGTTTAACTTGAATGCAACTAGTAGATGTAACTAATTTTGTATCCTACTAGGTGTAACTTGAATGTAACTACTAGGTGTAACTACTTTCGTATCCTAATAGGTATATCTTGAATGTAACTACTAGATGTAACTACTTTTGCATCCTACAGGTTTAACTTGAATGCAACTACTAGATGTAACTACTTTCGCATCCTACTAGGTGTAACTTGAATGTAACTACTAGGTGTAACTACTTTCGTATCCTAATAGGTATATCTTGAATGTAACTACTAGATGTAACTACTTTCGCATCCTACTGGGTTTAACTTGAATGCAACTACTAGATGTATCTACTTTTGTATCCTACTAGGTGTAACTTGAATGTAACTACTAGGTGTAACTACTTTCGTATCCTAATAGGTATATCTTGAATGTAACTACTAGATGTAACTACTTTCGCATCCTACTGGGTTTAACTTGAATGCAACTACTAGATGTAACTACTTTCGTATCCTAATAGGTATAACTTGAATGGACTACTAGATGTAACTATTTTCGCATCGTACTAGGTTTAACTTGAATGCAACTACTATATGTAACTACTTTTGTATCCTACTAGGTGTAACTTGAATGTAACTACTAGGTGTAACTACTTTCGCATCCTAATAGGTATATCTTGAATGTAACTACTAGATGTAACTACTTTCGCATCCTACTGGGTTTAACTTGAATGCAACTACTAGATGTAACTACTTTTGTATCCTACTAGGTGTAACTTGAATGTAACTACTAGGTGTAACTTTCGTATTATAATAGGTATATCTTGAATGTAACTACTAGATGTAACTACTTTCGCATCCTACTAGGTTTAACTTGAATGCAACTACTAGATGTAACTACTTTTGTATCCTACTAGGTGTAACTTGAATGTAACTACTAGGTGTAACTACTTTCGTATCCTAATAGGTATATCTTGAATGTAACTACTAGATGTAACTACTTTCGCATCCTACTGGGTTTAACTTGAATGCAACTACTAGATGTAACTACTTTTGTATCCTACTAGGTGTAACTTGAATGTAACTACTTTCGTATCCTAATAGGTATATCTTGAATGTAACTACTAGATGTAACTACTTTCGCATCCTACTGGGTTTAACTTGAATGCAACTACTAGATGTAACTACTTTTGTATCCTACTAGGTGTAACTTGAATGTAACTACTAGGTGTAACTACTTTCGTATCCTAATAGGTATATCTTGAATGTAACTACTAGATGTAACTATTTTCGCATCGTACTAGGTTTAACTTGAATGCAACTACTAGATTAAGTACTTTCGCATCCTACTAGGTTTAACTTGAATGCAATTATTAGATGTAACTACTTTCGCATCCTACTAGGTTAAACTTGAATGCAACTACTAGATGTAACTACTTTTGTATCCTACTAGGTGTAACTTGAATGTAACTACTAGGTGTAACTACTTTCGCATCCTATTAGGTTTAACTTGAATGCAATTATTAGATGTAACTACTTTCGCATCCTACTAGGTTTAACATGAATGCAATTATTAGATGTAACTACTTTCGCATCCTACTAGGTTTAACTTGAATGCAATTATTAGATTTAACTACTTTCGCATCCTACAAGGTTTAACTTGAATACAACTACTAGATGTAACTACTTTTGTATCCTACTAGGTGTAACTTGAATGTAACTACTAGGTGTAACTGCTTTCGTATCCTAATAGGTATATCTTGAATGTAACTACTAGATGTAACTACTTTCGCATCCTATTAGGTTTAACTTGAATGCAATTATTAGATGTAAATACTTTCGCATCCTACTAGGTTTAACTAGAATGCAATTATTAGATGTAACTACTTTCGCATCCTACTAGGTTTAACATGAATGCAAATTAGATGTAACTACTTTCGCATCCTGCTAGGTTTAACTTGAATGCAACTACTAGATGTAACTACTTTTGTATCCCAATAGGTGTAACTTGAATGTAACTACTAGGTGTAACTGCTTTCGTATCCTAATAGGTATATCTTGAATGTAACTACTAGATGTAACTACTTTCGCATCCTACTGGTTTAACTTGAATGCAACTACTAGATGTAACTACTTTCGCATCCTACTAGGTTTAACTTGAATGCAACTAGTAGATGTAACTAATTTTGTATCCTACTAGGTGTAACTTGAATGTAACTACTAGGTGTAACTACTTTCGTATCCTAATAGGTATATCTTGAATGTAACTACTAGATGTAACTACTTTTGCATCCTACAGGGTTTAACTTGAATGCAACTACTAGATGTAACTACTTTTGTATCCTACTAGGTGTAACTTGAATGTAACTACTAGGTGTAACTACTTTCGTATCCTAATAGGTATATCTTGAATGTAACTACTAGATGTAACTACTTTCGCATCCTACTGGGTTTAACTTGAATGCAACTACTAGATGTATCTACTTTTGTATCCTACTAGGTGTAACTTGAATGTAACTACTAGGTGTAACTACTTTCGTATCCTAATAGGTATATCTTGAATGTAACTACTTTCGCATCCTACTGGGTTTAACTTGAATGCAACTACTAGATGTTACTACATTTGTATCCTACTAGGTGTAACTTGAATGTAACTACTAGGTGTAACTACTTTCGTATCCTAATAGGTATATCTTGAATGTAACTACTAGATGTAACTACTTTCGCATCCTACTGGGTTTAACTTGAATGCAACTACTAGATGTAACTACTTTCGTATCCTAATAGGTATATCTTGAATGTGACTACTAGATGTAACTATTTTCGCATCGTACTAGGTTTAACTTGAATGCAACTACTAGATGTAACTACTTTTGTATCCTACTAGGTGTAACTTGAAGTAACTACTAGGTGTAACTACTTTCGCATCCTAATAGGTATATCTTGAATGTAACTACTAGATGTAACTACTTTCGCATCCTACTGGGTTTAACTTGAATGCAACTACTAGATGTAACTACTTTTGTATCCTACTAGGTGTAACTTGAATGTAACTACTAGGTGTAACTTTCGTATTATAATAGGTATATCTTGAATGTAACTACTAGATGTAACTACTTTCGCATCCTACTAGGTTTAACTTGAATGCAACTACTAGATGTAACTACTTTTGTATCCTACTATGTGTAACTTGATGTAACTACTAGGTGTAACTACTTTCGTTTCCTAATAGGTATATCTTGAATGTAACTACTAGATGTAACTACTTTCGCATCTACTGGGTTTAACTTGAATGCAACTACTAGATGTAACTACTTTTGTATCCTACTAGGTGTAACTTGAATGTACACTACTTTCGTATCCTAATAGGTATATCTTGAATGTAACTACTAGATGTAACTACTTTCGCATCCTACTGGGTTTGACTTGAATGCAACTACTAGATGTAACTACTTATGTATCCTACTAGGTGTAACTTGAATGTAACTACTAGGTGTAACTACTTTCGTATCCTAATAGGTATATCTTGAATGTAACTACTAGATGTAACTATTTTCGCATCGTACTAGGTTTAACTTGAATGCAACTACTAGATTAAGTACTTTCGCATCCTACTAGGTTTAACTTGAATGCAATTATTAGATGTAACTACTTTCGCATCCTACTAGGTTAAACTTGAATGCAACTACTAGATGTAACTACTTTTGTATCCTACTAGGTGTAACTTGAATGTAACTACTAGGTGTAACTACTTTCGCATCCTATTAGGTTTAACTTGAATGCAATTATTAGATGTAACTACTTTCGCATCCTACTAGGTTTAACATGAATGCAATTATTAGATGTAACTACTTTCGCATCCTACTAGGTTTAACTTGAATGCAATTATTAGATTTAACTACTTTCGCATCCTACAAGGTTTAACTTGAATACAACTACTAGATGTAACTACTTTTGTATCCTACTAGGTGTAACTTGAATGTAACTACTAGGTGTAACTGCTTTCGTATCCTAATAGGTATATCTTGAATGTAACTACTAGATGTAACTACTTTCGCATCCTATTAGGTTTAACTTGAATGCAATTATTAGATGTAAATACTTTCGCATCCTACTAGGTTTAACTAGAATGCAATTATTAGATGTAACTACTTTCGCATCCTACTAGGTTTAACATGAATGCTAATTAGATGTAACTACTTTCGCATCCTGCTAGGTTTAACTTGAATGCAACTACTAGATGTAACTACTTTTGTATCCCAATAGGTGTAACTTGAATGTAACTACTAGGTGTAACTGCTTTCGTACCCTAATAGGTATATCTTGAATGTAACTACTAGATGCAAGTCCTTCGCATCCTACTAGGTTTAACTTGAATGCAACTACTAGATGTAACTACTTTTGTATTCTACTAGGTGTAACTTGAATGTAACTACTAGGTGTAACTACTTTCGGATCCGAATAGGTATATCTTGAATGTAACTACTAGGTGTAACTACTTTCGTATCCTAATAGGTATATCTTAAATGTAACTACTAGATGTAACTACTTTCGCATCCTACTGGGTTTAACTTGAATGCAACTACTAGATGTAACTACTTTCGTATCCTAATAGGTATATCTTGAATGTAACTACTAGATGTAACTATTTTCGCATCGTACTAGGTTTAACTTGAATGCAACTACTAGATGTAACTACTTTTGTATCCTACTAGGTGTAACTTGAATGTAACTACTAGGTGTAACTACTTTCGTATCCTAATAGGTATATCTTGAATGTAACTACTAGATGTAACTACTTTCGCATCCTACTGGGTTTAACTTGAATGCAACTACTAGATGTAACTACTTTTGTATCCTACTAGGTGTAACTTGAATGTAACTACTAGGTGTAACTACTTTCGTATACTAATAGGTATATCTTGAATGTAACTACTAGATGTAACTACTTTCGCATCCTACTAGGTTTAACTTGAATGCAACTACTAGATGTAACTACTTTTGTATCCTACTAGGTGTAACTTGAATGTAACTACTAGGTGTAACTACTTTCGTATCCTAATAGGTATATCTTGAATGTAACTACTAGATGTAACTACTTTCGCATCCTACTGGGTTTAACTTGAATGCAACTACTAGATGTAACTACTTTTGTATCCTACTAGGTGTAACTTGAATGTAACTACTAGGTGTAACTACTTTCGTATCCTAATAGGTATATCTTGAATGTAACTACTAGATGTAACTACTTTCGCATCCTACTGGGTTTAACTTGAATGCAACTACTAGATGTATCTACTTTTGTATCCTACTAGGTGTAACTTGAATGTAACTACTAGGTGTAACTACTTTCGTATCCTAATAGGTATATCTTGAATGTAACTACTTTCGCATCCTACTGGGTTTAACTTGAATGCAACTACTAGATGTTACTACATTTGTATCCTACTAGGTGTAACTTGAATGTAACTACTAGGTGTAACTACTTTCGTATCCTAATAGGTATATCTTGAATGTAACTACTAGATGTAACTACTTTCGCATCCTACTGGGTTTAACTTGAATGCAACTACTAGATGTAACTACTTTCGTATCCTAATAGGTATATCTTGAATGTGACTACTAGATGTAACTATTTTCGCATCGTACTAGGTTTAACTTGAATGCAACTACTAGATGTAACTACTTTTGTATCCTACTAGGTGTAACTTGAAGGTAACTACTAGGTGTAACTACTTTCGCATCCTAATAGGTATATCTTGAATGTAACTACTAGATGTAACTACTTTCGCATCCTACTGGGTTTAACTTGAATGCAACTACTAGATGTAACTACTTTTGTATCCTACTAGGTGTAACTTGAATGTAACTACTAGGTGTAACTTTCGTATTATAATAGGTATATCTTGAATGTAACTACTAGATGTAACTACTTTCGCATCCTACTAGGTTTAACTTGAATGCAACTACTAGATGTAACTACTTTTGTATCCTACTAGGTGTAACTTGAATGTAACTACTAGGTGTAACTACTTTCGTTTCCTAATAGGTATATCTTGAATGTAACTACTAGATGTAACTACTTTCGCATCCTACTGGGTTTAACTTGAATGCAACTACTAGATGTAACTACTTTTGTATCCTACTAGGTGTAACTTGAATGTAACTACTTTCGTATCCTAATAGGTATATCTTGAATGTAACTACTAGATGTAACTACTTTCGCATCCTACTGGGTTTAACTTGAATGCAACTACTAGATGTAACTACTTTTGTATCCTACTAGGTGTAACTTGAATGTAACTACTAGGTGTAACTACTTTCGTATCCTAATAGGTATATCTTGAATGTAACTACTAGATGTAACTATTTTCGCATCGTACTAGGTTTAACTTGAATGCAACTACTAGATTAAGTACTTTCGCATCCTACTAGGTTTAACTTGAATGCAATTATTAGATGTAACTACTTTCGCATCCTACTAGGTTAAACTTGAATGCAACTACTAGATGTAACTACTTTTGTATCCTACTAGGTGTAACTTGAATGTAACTACTAGGTGTAACTACTTTCGCATCCTATTAGGTTTAACTTGAATGCAATTATTAGATGTAACTACTTTCGCATCCTACTAGGTTTAACATGAATGCAATTATTAGATGTAACTACTTTCGCATCCTACTAGGTTTAACTTGAATGCAATTATTAGATTTAACTACTTTCGCATCCTACAAGGTTTAACTTGAATACAACTACTAGATGTAACTACTTTTGTATCCTACTAGGTGTAACTTGAATGTAACTACTAGGTGTAACTGCTTTCGTATCCTAATAGGTATATCTTGAATGTAACTACTAGATGTAACTACTTTCGCATCCTATTAGGTTTAACTTGAATGCAATTATTAGATGTAAATACTTTCGCATCCTACTAGGTTTAACTAGAATGCAATTATTAGATGTAACTACTTTCGCATCCTACTAGGTTTAACATGAATGCAAATTAGATGTAACTACTTTCGCATCCTGCTAGGTTTAACTTGAATGCAACTACTAGATGTAACTACTTTTGTATCCCAATAGGTGTAACTTGAATGTAACTACTAGGTGTAACTGCTTTCGTACCCTAATAGGTATATCTTGAATGTAACTACTAGATGCAAGTCCTTCGCATCCTACTAGGTTTAACTTGAATGCAACTACTAGATGTAACTACTTTTGTATTCTACTAGGTGTAACTTGAATGTAACTACTAGGTGTAACTACTTTCGGATCCGAATAGGTATATCTTGAATGTAACTACTAGGTGTAACTACTTTCGTATCCTAATAGGTATATCTTAAATGTAACTACTAGATGTAACTACTTTCGCATCCTACTGGGTTTAACATGAATGCAATTATTAGATGTAACTACTTTCGCATCCTACTAGGTTTAACTTGAATGCAATTATTAGATTTAACTACTTTTGCATCCTACAAGGTTTAACTTGAATACAACTACTAGATGTAACTACTTTTGTATCCTACTAGGTGTAACTTGAATGTAACTACTAGGTGTAACTGCTTTCGTATCCTAATAGGTATATCTTGAATGTAACTACTAGATGTAACTACTTTCGCATCCTATTAGGTTTAACTTGAATGCAATTATTAGATGTAACTACTTTCGCATCCTACTAGGTTTAACATGAATGCAATTATTAGATGTAACTACTTTCGCATCCTACTAGGTTTAACATGAATGCAAATTAGATGTAACTACTTTCGCATCCTGCTAGGTTTAACTTGAATGCAACTACTAGATGTAAGTACTTTCGCATCCTACTAGGTTTAACTTGAATGCAATTATTAGATGTAACTACTTTCGCATTCTACTAGGTTAAACTTGAATGCAACTACTAGATGTAACTACTTTTGTATCCTACTAGGTGTAACTTGAATGTAACCACTAGGTTTAACTACTTTCGCATCCTATTAGGTTTAACTTGAATGCAATTATTAGATGTAACTACTTTCGCATCCTACTAGGTTTAACATGAATGCAATTATTAGATGTGACTACTTTCGCATCCTACTAGGTTTAACTTGAATGCAATTATTAGATGTAACTACTTTCGCATCCTACTAGGTTTAACTTGAATGCAACTACTAGATGTAACTACTTTCGCATCCTACTAGGTTTAACTTGAATGCAACTAGTAGATGTAACTAATTTTGTATCCTACTAGGTGTAACTTGAATGTAACTACTAGGTGTAACTACTTTCGTATCCTAATAGGTATATCTTGAATGTAACTACTAGATGTAACTACTTTTGCATCCTACAGGGTTTAGCTTGAATGCAACTACTAGATGTAACTACTTTTGTATCCTACTAGGTGTAACTTGAATGTAACTACTAGGTGTAACTACTTTCGTATCCTAATAGGTATATCTTGAATGTAACTACTAGATGTAACTACTTTCGCATCCTACTGGGTTTAACTTGAATGCAACTACTAGATGTATCTACTTTTGTATCCTACTAGGTGTAACTTGAATGTAACTACTAGGTGTAACTACTTTCGTATCCTAATAGGTATATCTTGAATGTAACTACTAGATGTAACTACTTTCGCATCCTACTGGGTTTAACTTGAATGCAACTACTAGATGTAACTACTTTCGTATCCTAATAGGTATATCTTGAATGTGACTACTAGATGTAACTATTTTCGCATCGTACTAGGTTTAACTTGAATGCAACTACTATATGTAACTACTTTTGTATCCTACTAGGTGTAACTTGAATGTAACTACTAGGTGTAACTACTTTCGCATCCTAATAGGTATATCTTGAATGTAACTACTAGATGTAACTACTTTCGCATCCTACTGGGTTTAACTTGAATGCAACTACTAGATGTAACTACTTTTGTATCCTACTAGGTGTAACTTGAATGTAACTACTAGGTGTAACTTTCGTATTATAATAGGTATATCTTGAATGTAACTACTAGATGTAACTACTTTCGCATCCTACTAGGTTTAACTTGAATGCAACTACTAGATGTAACTACTTTTGTATCCTACTAGGTGTAACTTGAATGTAACTACTAGGTGTAACTACTTTCGTATCCTAATAGGTATATCTTGAATGTAACTACTAGATGTAACTACTTTCGCATCCTACTGGGTTTAACTTGAATGCAACTACTAGATGTAACTACTTTTGTATCCTACTAGGTGTAACTTGAATGTAACTACTAGGTGTAACTACTTTCGTATCCTAATAGGTATATCTTGAATGTAACTACTAGATGTAACTATTTTCGCATCGTACTAGGTTTAACTTGAATGCAACTACTAGATTAAGTACTTTCGCATCCTACTAGGTTTAACTTGAATGCAATTATTAGATGTAACTACTTTCGCATCCTACTAGGTTAAACTTGAATGCAACTACTAGATGTAACTACTTTGTATCCTACTAGGTGTAACTTGAATGTAACTACTAGGTGTAACTACTTTCGCATCCTATTAGGTTTAACTTGAATGCAATTATTAGATGTAACTACTTTCGCATCCTACTAGGTTTAACATGAATGCAATTATTAGATGTAACTACTTTCGCATCCTACTAGGTTTAACTTGAATGCAATTATTAGATTTAACTACTTTCGCATCCTACAAGGTTTAACTTGAATACAACTACTAGATGTAACTACTTTTGTATCCTACTAGGTGTAACTTGAATGTAACTACTAGGTGTAACTGCTTTCGTATCCTAATAGGTATATCTTGAATGTAACTACTAGATGTAACTACTTTCGCATCCTATTAGGTTTAACTTGAATGCAATTATTAGATGTAAATACTTTCGCATCCTACTAGGTTTAACTAGAATGCAATTATTAGATGTAACTACTTTCGCATCCTACTAGGTTTAACATGAATGCAAATTAGATGTAACTACTTTCGCATCCTGCTAGGTTTAACTTGAATGCAACTACTAGATGTAACTACTTTTGTATCCCAATAGGTGTAACTTGAATGTAACTACTAGGTGTAAATGCTTTCGTATCCTAATAGGTATATCTTGAATGTAACTACTAGATGTAACTACTTTCGCATCCTACTGGGTTTAACTTGAATGCAACTACTAGATGTAACTACTTTCGCATCCTACTAGGTTTAACTTGAATGCAACTACTAGATGTAACTACTTTTGTATCCTACTAGGTGTAACTTGAATGTAACTACTAGGTGTAACTACTTTCGTATCCTAATAGGTATATCTTGAATGTAACTACTAGATGTAACTACTTTTGCATCCTACAGGGTTTAACTTGAATGCAACTACTAGATGTAACTACTTTTGTATCCTACTAGGTGTAACTTGAATGTAACTACTAGGTGTAACTACTTTCGTATCCTAATAGGTATATCTTGAATGTAACTACTAGATGTAACTACTTTCGCATCCTACTGGGTTTAACTTGAATGCAACTACTAGATGTATCTACTTTTGTATCCTACTAGGTGTAACTTGAATGTAACTACTAGGTGTAACTACTTTCGTATCCTAATAGGTATATCTTGAATGTAACTACTTTCGCATCCTACTGGGTTTAACTTGAATGCAACTACTAGATGTTACTACATTTGTATCCTACTAGGTGTAACTTGAATGTAACTACTAGGTGTAACTACTTTCGTATCCTAATAGGTATATCTTGAATGTAACTACTAGATGTAACTACTTTCGCATCCTACTGGGTTTAACTTGAATGCAACTACTAGATGTAACTACTTTCGTATCCTAATAGGTATATCTTGAATGTGACTACTAGATGTAACTATTTTCGCATCGTACTAGGTTTAACTTGAATGCAACTACTAGATGTAACTACTTTTGTATCCTACTAGGTGTAACTTGAAGGTAACTACTAGGTGTAACTACTTTCGCATCCTAATAGGTATATCTTGAATGTAACTACTAGATGTAACTACTTTCGCATCCTACTGGGTTTAACTTGAATGCAACTACTAGATGTAACTACTTTTGTATCCTACTAGGTGTAACTTGAATGTAACTACTAGGTGTAACTTTCGTATTATAATAGGTATATCTTGAATGTAACTACTAGATGTAACTACTTTCGCATCCTACTAGGTTTAACTTGAATGCAACTACTAGATGTAACTACTTTTGTATCCTACTAGGTGTAACTTGAATGTAACTACTAGGTGTAACTACTTTCGTTTCCTAATAGGTATATCTTGAATGTAACTACTAGATGTAACTACTTTCGCATCCTACTGGGTTTAACTTGAATGCAACTACTAGATGTAACTACTTTTGTATCCTACTAGGTGTAACTTGAATGTAACTACTTTCGTATCCTAATAGGTATATCTTGAATGTAACTACTAGATGTAACTACTTTCGCATCCTACTGGGTTTGACTTGAATGCAACTACTAGATGTAACTACTTATGTATCCTACTAGGTGTAACTTGAATGTAACTACTAGGTGTAACTACTTTCGTATCCTAATAGGTATATCTTGAATGTAACTACTAGATGTAACTATTTTCGCATCGTACTAGGTTTAACTTGAATGCAACTACTAGATTAAGTACTTTCGCATCCTACTAGGTTTAACTTGAATGCAATTATTAGATGTAACTACTTTCGCATCCTACTAGGTTAAACTTGAATGCAACTACTAGATGTAACTACTTTTGTATCCTACTAGGTGTAACTTGAATGTAACTACTAGGTGTAACTACTTTCGCATCCTATTAGGTTTAACTTGAATGCAATTATTAGATGTAACTACTTTCGCATCCTACTAGGTTTAACATGAATGCAATTATTAGATGTAACTACTTTCGCATCCTACTAGGTTTAACTTGAATGCAATTATTAGATTTAACTACTTTCGCATCCTACAAGGTTTAACTTGAATACAACTACTAGATGTAACTACTTTTGTATCCTACTAGGTGTAACTTGAATGTAACTACTAGGTGTAACTGCTTTCGTATCCTAATAGGTATATCTTGAATGTAACTACTAGATGTAACTACTTTCGCATCCTATTAGGTTTAACTTGAATGCAATTATTAGATGTAAATACTTTCGCATCCTACTAGGTTTAACTAGAATGCAATTATTAGATGTAACTACTTTCGCATCCTACTAGGTTTAACATGAATGCAAATTAGATGTAACTACTTTCGCATCCTGCTAGGTTTAACTTGAATGCAACTACTAGATGTAACTACTTTTGTATCCCAATAGGTGTAACTTGAATGTAACTACTAGGTGTAACTGCTTTCGTACCCTAATAGGTATATCTTGAATGTAACTACTAGATGCAAGTCCTTCGCATCCTACTAGGTTTAACTTGAATGCAACTACTAGATGTAACTACTTTTGTATTCTACTAGGTGTAACTTGAATGTAACTACTAGGTGTAACTACTTTCGGATCCGAATAGGTATATCTTGAATGTAACTACTAGGTGTAACTACTTTCGTATCCTAATAGGTATATCTTAAATGTAACTACTAGATGTAACTACTTTCGCATCCTACTGGGTTTAACTTGAATGCAACTACTAGATGTAACTACTTTCGTATCCTAATAGGTATATCTTGAATGTAACTACTAGATGTAACTATTTTCGCATCGTACTAGGTTTAACTTGAATGCAACTACTAGATGTAACTACTTTTGTATCCTACTAGGTGTAACTTGAATGTAACTACTAGGTGTAACTACTTTCGTATCCTAATAGGTATATCTTGAATGTAACTACTAGATGTAACTACTTTCGCATCCTACTGGGTTTAACTTGAATGCAACTACTAGATGTAACTACTTTTGTATCCTACTAGGTGTAACTTGAATGTAACTACTAGGTGTAACTACTTTCGTATACTAATAGGTATATCTTGAATGTAACTACTAGATGTAACTATTTTCGCATCGTACTAGGTTTAACTTGAATGCAACTACTAGATGTAACTACTTTTGTATCCTACTAGGTGTAACTTGAATGTAACTACTAGGTGTAACTACTTTCGTATCCTAATAGGTATATCTTGAATGTAACTACTAGATGTAACTACTTTCGCATCCTACTGGGTTTAACTTGAATGCAACTACTAGATGTAACTACTTTTGTATCCTACTAGGTGTAACTTGAATGTAACTACTAGGTGTAACTACTTTCGTATCCTAATAGGTATATCTTGAATGTAACTACTAGATGTAACTACTTTCGCATCCTACTGGGTTTAACTTGAATGCAACTACTAGATGTATCTACTTTTGTATCCTACTAGGTGTAACTTGAATGTAACTACTAGGTGTAACTACTTTCGTATCCTAATAGGTATATTTTGAATGTAACTACTTTCGCATCCTACTGGGTTTAACTTGAATGCAACTACTAGATGTTACTACATTTGTATCCTACTAGGTGTAACTTGAATGTAACTACTAGGTGTAACTACTTTCGTATCCTAATAGGTATATCTTGAATGTAACTACTAGATGTAACTACTTTCGCATCCTACTGGGTTTAACTTGAATGCAACTACTAGATGTAACTACTTTCGTATCCTAATAGGTATATCTTGAATGTGACTACTAGATGTAACTATTTTCGCATCGTACTAGGTTTAACTTGAATGCAACTACTAGATGTAACTACTTTTGTATCCTACTAGGTGTAACTTGAAGGTAACTACTAGGTGTAACTACTTTCGCATCCTAATAGGTATATCTTGAATGTAACTACTAGATGTAACTACTTTTGCATCCTACTGGGTTTAACTTGAATGCAACTACTAGATGTAACTACTTTTGTATCCTACTAGGTGTAACTTGAATGTAACTACTAGGTGTAACTTTCGTATTATAATAGGAATATCTTGAATGTAACTACTAGATGTAACTACTTTCGCATCCTACTAGGTTAAACTTGAATGCAACTACTAGATGTAACTACTTTTGTATCCTACTAGGTGTAACTTGAATGTAACTACTAGGTGTAACTACTTTCGTTTCCTAATAGGTATATCTTGAATGTAACTACTAGATGTAACTACTTTCGCATCCTACTGGGTTTAACTTGAATGCAACTACTAGATGTAACTACTTTTGTATCCTACTAGGTGTAACTTGAATGTAACTACTTTCGTATCCTAATAGGTATATCTTGAATGTAACTACTAGATGTAACTACTTTCGCATCCTACTGGGTTTAACTTGAATGCAACTACTAGATGTAACTACTTTTGTATCCTACTAGGTGTAACTTGAATGTAACTACTAGGTGTAACTACTTTCGTATCCTAATAGGTATATCTTGAATGTAACTACTAGATGTAACTATTTTCGCATCGTACTAGGTTTAACTTGAATGCAACTACTAGATTAAGTACTTTCGCATCCTACTAGGTTTAACTTGAATGCAATTATTAGATGTAACTACTTTCGCATCCTACTAGGTTAAACTTGAATGCAACTACTAGATGTAACTACTTTTGTATCCTACTAGGTGTAACTTGAATGTAACTACTAGGTGTAACTACTTTCGCATCCTATTAGGTTTAACTTGAATGCAATTATTAGATGTAACTACTTTCGCATCCTACTAGGTTTAACATGAATGCAATTATTAGATGTAACTACTTTCGCATCCTACTAGGTTTAACTTGAATGCAATTATTAGATTTAACTACTTTCGCATCCTACAAGGTTTAACTTGAATACAACTACTAGATGTAACTACTTTTGTATCCTACTAGGTGTAACTTGAATGTAACTACTAGGTGTAACTGCTTTCGTATCCTAATAGGTATATCTTGAATGTAACTACTAGATGTAACTACTTTCGCATCCTATTAGGTTTAACTTGAATGCAATTATTAGATGTAAATACTTTCGCATCCTACTAGGTTTAACTAGAATGCAATTATTAGATGTAACTACTTTCGCATCCTACTAGGTTTAACATGAATGCAAATTAGATGTAACTACTTTCGCATCCTGCTAGGTTTAACTTGAATGCAACTACTAGATGTAACTACTTTTGTATCCCAATAGGTGTAACTTGAATGTAACTACTAGGTGTAACTGCTTTCGTACCCTAATAGGTATATCTTGAATGTAACTACTAGATGCAAGTCCTTCGCATCCTACTAGGTTTAACTTGAATGCAACTACTAGATGTAACTACTTTTGTATTCTACTAGGTGTAACTTGAATGTAACTACTAGGTGTAACTACTTTCGGATCCGAATAGGTATATCTTGAATGTAACTACTAGGTGTAACTACTTTCGTATCCTAATAGGTATATCTTAAATGTAACTACTAGATGTAACTACTTTCGCATCCTACTGGGTTTAACTTGAATGCAACTACTAGATGTAACTACTTTCGTATCCTAATAGGTATATCTTGAATGTAACTACTAGATGTAACTATTTTCGCATCGTACTAGGTTTAACTTGAATGCAACTACTAGATGTAACTACTTTTGTATCCTACTAGGTGTAACTTGAATGTAACTACTAGGTGTAACTACTTTCGTATCCTAATAGGTATATCTTGAATGTAACTACTAGATGTAACTACTTTCGCATCCTACTGGGTTTAACTTGAATGCAACTACTAGATGTAACTACTTTTGTATCCTACTAGGTGTAACTTGAATGTAACTACTAGGTGTAACTACTTTCGTATACTAATAGGTATATCTTGAATGTAACTACTAGATGTAACTACTTTCGCATCCTACTAGGTTTAACTTGAATGCAACTACTAGATGTAACTACTTTTGTATCCTACTAGGTGTAACTTGAATGTAACTACTAGGTGTAACTACTTTCGTATCCTAATAGGTATATCTTGAATGTAACTACTAGATGTAACTACTTTTGTATCCTACTAGGTGTAACTTGAATGTAACTACTAGGTGTAACTACTTTCGTATCCTAATAGGTATATCTTGAATGTAACTACTAGATGTAACTACTTTCGCATCCTACTGGGTTTAACTTGAATGCAACTACTAGATGTAACTACTTTTGTATCCTACTAGGTGTAACTTGAATGTAACTACTAGGTGTAACTACTTTCGTATCCTAATAGGTATATCTTGAATGTAACTACTAGATGTAACTATTTTCGCATCGTACTAGGTTTAACTTGAATGCAACTACTAGATGTAAGTACTTTCGCATCCTACTAGGTTTAACTTGAATGCAATTATTAGATGTAACTACTTTCGCATCCTACTAGGTTAAACTTGAATGCAACTACTAGATGTAACTACTTTTGTATCCTACTAGGTGTAACTTGAATGTAACCACTAGGTTTAACTACTTTCGCATCCTATTAGGTTTAACTTGAATGCAATTATTAGATGTAACTACTTTCGCATCCTACTAGGTTTAACATGAATGCAATTGTTAGATGTAACTACTTTCGCATCCTACTAGGTTTAACTTGAATGCAATTATTAGATGTAACTACTTTCGCATCCTACTAGGTTTAACTTGAATGCAACTACTAGATGTAACTACTTTTGTATCCTACTAGGTGTAACTTGAATGTAACTACTAGGTGTAACTGCTTTCGTATCCTAATAGGTATATCTTGAATGTAACTACTAGATGTAACTACTTTCGCATCCTACTAGGTTTAACTTGAATGCAATTATTAGACGTAACTACTTTCGCATCCTACTAGGTTTAACTTGAATGCAACTACTAGATGTAACTACTTGTGTATCCTACTAGGTGTAACTTGAATGTAACTACTAGGTGTAACTACTTTCGCATCCTACTAGGTTTAATATGAAAACAATTATTAGATGTAACTACTTTCGCATCCTACTAGGCTTAACTTGAATGCAATTATTAGATGTAACTACTTTCGCATCCTACTAGGTTTAACTTGAATGCAACTACTAGATGTAACTACTTTTGTATCCTACTAGGTGTAACTTGAATGTAACTACTAGGTGTAACTACTTTCGCATCCTACTAGGTTTAACATGAATGCAATTATTAGATGTAACTACTTTCGCATCCTACTAGGTTTAACTTGAATGCAACTACTAGATGTAACTACTTTTGTATCCTACTAGGTGTAACTTGAATGTAACTACTAGGTGTAACTACTTTCGTATCCTAATAGGTATATCTTGAATGTAACTACTAGATGTAACTATTTTCGCATCGTACTAGGTTTAACTTGAATGCAACTACTAGATGTAAGTACTTTCGCATCCTACTAGGTTTAACTTGAATGCAATTATTAGATGTAACTACTTTCGCATTCTACTAGGTTAAACTTGAATGCAACTACTAGATGTAACTACTTTTGTATCCTACTAGGTGTAACTTGAATGTAACCACTAGGTTTAACTACTTTCGCATCCTATTAGGTTTAACTTGAATGCAATTATTAGATGTAACTACTTTCGCATCCTACTAGGTTTAACATGAATGCAATTATTAGATGTGACTACTTTCGCATCCTACTAGGTTTAACTTGAATGCAATTATTAGATGTAACTACTTTCGCATCCTACTAGGTTTAACTTGAATGCAACTACTAGATGTAACTACTTTCGCATCCTACTAGGTTTAACTTGAATGCAACTAGTAGATGTAACTAATTTTGTATCCTACTAGGTGTAACTTGAATGTAACTACTAGGTGTAACTACTTTCGTATCCTAATAGGTATATCTTGAATGTAACTACTAGATGTAACTACTTTTGCATCCTACAGGGTTTAACTTGAATGCAACTACTAGATGTAACTACTTTTGTATCCTACTAGGTGTAACTTGAATGTAACTACTAGGTGTAACTACTTTCGTATCCTAATAGGTATATCTTGAATTTAACTACTAGATGTAACTACTTTCGCATCCTACTGGGTTTAACTTGAATGCAACTACTAGATGTATCTACTTTTGTATCCTACTAGGTGTAACTTGAATGTAACTACTAGGTGTAACTACTTTCGTATCCTAATAGGTATATCTTGAATGTAACTACTAGATGTAACTACTTTCGCATCCTACTGGGTTTAACTTGAATGCAACTACTAGATGTAACTACTTTCGTATCCTAATAGGTATATCTTGAATGTGACTACTAGATGTAACTATTTTCGCATCGTACTAGGTTTAACTTGAATGCAACTACTATATGTAACTACTTTTGTATCCTACTAGGTGTAACTTGAATGTAACTACTAGGTGTAACTACTTTCGCATCCTAATAGGTATATCTTGAATGTAACTACTAGATGTAACTACTTTCGCATCCTACTGGGTTTAACTTGAATGCAACTACTAGATGTAACTACTTTTGTATCCTACTAGGTGTAACTTGAATGTAACTACTAGGTGTAACTTTCGTATTATAATAGGTATATCTTGAATGTAACTACTAGATGTAACTACTTTCGCATCCTACTAGGTTTAACTTGAATGCAACTACTAGATGTAACTACTTTTGTATCCTACTAGGTGTAACTTGAATGTAACTACTAGGTGTAACTACTTTCGTATCCTAATAGGTATATCTTGAATGTAACTACTAGATGTAACTACTTTCGCATCCTACTGGGTTTAACTTGAATGCAACTACTAGATGTAACTACTTTTGTATCCTACTAGGTGTAACTTGAATGTAACTACTTTCGTATCCTAATAGGTATATCTTGAATGTAACTACTAGATGTAACTACTTTCGCATCCTACTGGGTTTAACTTGAATGCAACTACTAGATGTAACTACTTTTGTATCCTACTAGGTGTAACTTGAATGTAACTACTAGGTGTAACTACTTTCGTATCCTAATAGGTATATCTTGAATGTAACTACTAGATGTAACTATTTTCGCATCGTACTAGGTTTAACTTGAATGCAACTACTAGATTAAGTACTTTCGCATCCTACTAGGTTTAACTTGAATGCAATTATTAGATGTAACTACTTTCGCATCCTACTAGGTTAAACTTGAATGCAACTACTAGATGTAACTACTTTTGTATCCTACTAGGTGTAACTTGAATGTAACTACTAGGTGTAACTACTTTCGCATCCTATTAGGTTTAACTTGAATGCAATTATTAGATGTAACTACTTTCGCATCCTACTAGGTTTAACATGAATGCAATTATTAGATGTAACTACTTTCGCATCCTACTAGGTTTAACTTGAATGCAATTATTAGATTTAACTACTTTCGCATCCTACAAGGTTTAACTTGAATACAACTACTAGATGTAACTACTTTTGTATCCTACTAGGTGTAACTTGAATGTAACTACTAGGTGTAACTGCTTTCGTATCCTAATAGGTATATCTTGAATGTAACTACTAGATGTAACTACTTTCGCATCCTATTAGGTTTAACTTGAATGCAATTATTAGATGTAAATACTTTCGCATCCTACTAGGTTTAACTAGAATGCAATTATTAGATGTAACTACTTTCGCATCCTACTAGGTTTAACATGAATGCAAATTAGATGTAACTACTTTCGCATCCTGCTAGGTTTAACTTGAATACAACTACTAGATGTAACTACTTTTGTATCCTACTAGGTGTAACTTGAATGTAACTACTAGGTGTAACTGCTTTCGTATCCTAATAGGTATATCTTGAATGTAACTACTAGATGTAACTACTTTCGCATCCTATTAGGTTTAACTTGAATGCAACTACTAGATGTAACTACTTTTGTATTCTACTAGGTGTAACTTGAATGTAACTACTAGGTGTAACTACTTTCGGATCCGAATAGGTATATCTTGAATGTAACTACTAGGTGTAACTACTTTCGTATCCTAATAGGTATATCTTAAATGTAACTACTAGATGTAACTACTTTCGCATCCTACTGGGTTTAACTTGAATGCAACTACTAGATGTAACTACTTTCGTATCCTAATAGGTATATCTTGAATGTAACTACTAGATGTAACTATTTTCGCATCGTACTAGGTTTAACTTGAATGCAACTACTAGATGTAACTACTTTTGTATCCTACTAGGTGTAACTTGAATGTAACTACTAGGTGTAACTACTTTCGTATCCTAATAGGTATATCTTGAATGTAACTACTAGATGTAACTACTTTCGCATCCTACTGGGTTTAACTTGAATGCAACTACTAGATGTAACTACTTTTGTATCCTACTAGGTGTAACTTGAATGTAACTACTAGGTGTAACTACTTTCGTATACTAATAGGTATATCTTGAATGTAACTACTAGATGTAACTACTTTCGCATCCTACTAGGTTTAACTTGAATGCAACTACTAGATGTAACTACTTTTGTATCCTACTAGGTGTAACTTGAATGTAACTACTAGGTGTAACTACTTTCGTATCCTAATAGGTATATCTTGAATGTAACTACTAGATGTAACTACTTTTGTATCCTACTAGGTGTAACTTGAATGTAACTACTAGGTGTAACTACTTTCGTATCCTAATAGGTATATCTTGAATGTAACTACTAGATGTAACTACTTTCGCATCCTACTGGGTTTAACTTGAATGCAACTACTAGATGTAACTACTTTTGTATCCTACTAGGTGTAACTTGAATGTAACTACTAGGTGTAACTACTTTCGTATCCTAATAGGTATATCTTGAATGTAACTACTAGATGTAACTATTTTCGCATCGTACTAGGTTTAACTTGAATGCAACTACTAGATGTAAGTACTTTCGCATCCTACTAGGTTTAACTTGAATGCAATTATTAGATGTAACTACTTTCGCATCCTACTAGGTTAAACTTGAATGCAACTACTAGATGTAACTACTTTTGTATCCTACTAGGTGTAACTTGAATGTAACCACTAGGTTTAACTACTTTCGCATCCTATTAGGTTTAACTTGAATGCAATTATTAGATGTAACTACTTTCGCATCCTACTAGGTTTAACATGAATGCAATTATTAGATGTAACTACTTTCGCATCCTACTAGGTTTAACTTGAATGCAATTATTAGATGTAACTACTTTCGCATCCTACTAGGTTTAACTTGAATGCAACTACTAGATGTAACTACTTTTGTATCCTACTAGGTGTAACTTGAATGTAACTACTAGGTGTAACTGCTTTCGTATCCTAATAGGTATATCTTGAATGTAACTACTAGATGTAACTACTTTCGCATCCTACTAGGTTTAACTTGAATGCAATTATTAGACGTAACTACTTTCGCATCCTACTAGGTTTAACTTGAATGCAACTACTAGATGCAACTACTAGGTGTAACTACTTTCGCATCCTACTAGGTTTAATATGAAAACAATTATTAGATGTAACTACTTTCGCATCCTACTAGGTTTAACTTGAATGCAATTATTAGATGTAACTACTTTCGCATCCTACTAGGTTTAACTTGAATGCAACTACTAGATGTAACTACTTTTGTATCCTACTAGGTGTAACTTGAATGTAACTACTAGGTGTAACTACTTTCGTATCCTAATAGGTATATCTTGAATGTAACTACTAGATGTAACTACTTTCGCATCCTACTGGGTTTAACTTGAATGCAATTATTAGATGTAACTACTTTCGCATCCTACTAGGTTTAACTTGAATGCAACTACTAGATGTAACTACTTTTGTATCCTACTAGGTGTAACTTGAATGTAACTACTAGGTGTAACTACTTTCGTATCCTAATAGGTTTAATATGAAAACAATTATTAGATGTAACTACTTTCGCATCCTACTAGGTTTAACTTGAATGCAATTATTAGATGTAACTACTTTCGCATCCTACTAGGTTTAACTTGAATGCAACTACTAGATGTAACTACTTTTGTATCCTACTAGGTGTAACTTGAATGTAACTACTAGGTGTAACTACTTTCGTATCCTAATAGGTATATCTTGAATGTAACTACTAGATGTAACTATTTTCGCATCGTACTAGGTTTAACTTGAATGCAACTACTAGATGTAAGTACTTTCGCATCCTACTAGGTTTAACTTGAATGCAATTATTAGATGTAACTACTTTCGCATCCTACTAGGTTAAACTTGAATGCAACTACTAGATGTAACTACTTTTGTATCCTACTAGGTGTAACTTGAATGTAACCACTAGGTTTAACTACTTTCGCATCCTATTAGGTTTAACTTGAATGCAATTATTAGATGTAACTACTTTCGCATCCTACTAGGTTTAACATGAATGCAATTATTAGATGTGACTACTTTCGCATCCTACTAGGTTTAACTTGAATGCAATTAAAAGATGTAACTACTTTCGCATCCTACTAGGTTTAACTTGAATGCAACTACTAGATGTAACTACTTTTGTATCCTACTAGGTGTAACTTGAATGTAACTACTAGGTGTAACTGCTTTCGTATCCTAATAGGTATATCTTGAATGTAACTACTAGATGTAACTACTTTCGCATCCTACTAGGTTTAACTTGAATGCAATTATTAGACGTAACTACTTTCGCATCCTACTAGGTTTAACTTGAATGCAATTATTAGATGTAACCACTTTCGCATCCTACTAGGTTAAACTTGAATGCAACTACTAGATGTAACTACTTTTGTATCCTACTAGGTGTAACTTGAATGTAACCACTAGGTTTAACTACTTTCGCATCCTATTAGGTTTAACTTGAATGCAATTATTAGATGTAACTACTTTCGCATCCTACTAGGTTTAACATGAATGCAATTATTAGATGTGACTACTTTCGCATCCTACTAGGTTTAACTTGAATGCAATTATTAGATGTAACTACTTTCGCATCCTACTAGGTTTAACTTGAATGCAACTACTAGATGTAACTACTTGTGTATCCTACTAGGTGTAACTTGAATGTAACTACTAGGTGTAACTACTTTCGCATCCTACTAGGTTTAACATGAATGCAATTATTAGATTAACTACTTTCGCATCCTACTAGGTTTAACTTAAATGCAATTATTAGATGTAACTACTTTCGCATCCTACAAGGTTTAACTTGAATGCAACTACTAGATGTAACTACTTTTGTATCCTACTAGGTGTAACTTGAATGTAACTACTAGGTGTAACTACTTTCGCATCCTACTAGGTTTAACTTGAATGCAATTATTAGATGTAACTACTTTCGCATCCTACTAGGTTTAACTTGAATGCAACTACTAGATGTAACTACTTTTGTATCCCAATAGGTGTAACTTGAATGTAACTACTAGGTGTAACTGCTTTCGTACCCTAATAGGTATATCTTGAATGTAACTACTAGATGCAAGTACTTTCGCATCCTACTAGGTTTAACTTGAATGCAACTACTAGATGTAACTACTTTTGTATCCTACTAGGTGTAACTTGAATGTAACCACTAGGTGTAACTACTTTCGGATCCGAATAGGTATATCTTGAATGTAACTACTTTCGCATCCTACCAGGTTTAACTTGAATGCAACTACTAGATGTAACTATTTTTGTATCCTACTAGGTGTAACTTGAATGTAACTACTAGGTGTAACTACTTTCGCATCCTACTAGGTTTAACTTGAATGCAATTATTAGATGTAACTACTTTCGCATCCTACTAGGTTTAACTTGAATGCAACTACTAGATGTAACTATTTTTGTATCCTACTAGGTGTAACTACTTTCGTACCTAATAGGTATATCTTGAATGTAACTACTAGATGTAACTACTTTCGCATCCTACTAGGTTTAACTTGAATGCAACTACTAGATGTAACTACTTTTATATCCTACAAACTTGTATGTACAAATTTTGTCCTCTGAGAAAAGCTAAATTTACATTATGCTACATCATTTTTCAACTTAATGCTATGTTTCTTCCTACTTTCAGTAAATTTCTTTTGATTAAGATTTCAATGTTGAATATATTCTATTTGGCAACAGTTCAGTTTATTCATCTTCTGAATTAAACACTACAATACTATAATTTTGAACAAAAACCTGCAATAGTAAATCGTTATTTCATTACATTCAGGATTTGTTTATTAGATTTTCGAAGTATCTTCCAGAGTAACTGCATCAACCCCTTCCCTCCCCCTATCTGCATCGATACAGCCATAGGCTATATATATAGATTTTTTCTGATTTTACTATTATTTTTGAAATTGCCATTATGAGCAAATAAGTAAAAAATTATATTGAGTAACAATATTAAAAAGTTTTTGTATATAGCCCATGGCTATATTCAGGCATTACGGGAACTGGTTTGGGATAGTAATTTTTCTGAAAGTAAAGATGCAAGAGTTTTGTTATAATAGTGCTAACTTCAGAACAGTTGCTGTTTTTTGTTTTTTTTTTTTACAAGGACAAGTCGCCTAACGTGGCAGCAGGGACCGATCCCTTGGCCCCGAAACGCCAAGCAGATCATCACAGGGCAATTTTTATATAACTAACAAAAAAGAAATAAAAATTATTCTTTAGCTTCTCACATAGTCTATATAAGGACTCCTAGAAGATACTGGTCTGTTCGTTTAGAAATTCGTCATGTCTAGTACCAAGGATGACTGAAAAGCAACACGCTAATCGGATATACCTGTTTTTTGTTGTTTTGACGAGTTTGGCCATCCTACTGAAACAGATTCATGCGCACATGTGTTGCTGGGCAATATAAAGGCAGGAAATAAAATATGAGGCAAGTTAAATAAGTCGAAGAGTATTTGTAACTTATAAGAGCGAAAACTGGCACCAATGTCGACAAAAAAAAAAAAAAAAAAAAAACTAACGCCATCTAGTATTTTGTGATACTTGGTATTTTTCAAGCTCTGTAATCAAATTTATGTCAGGGATTTAGATCAGACACAAAAATGCTAAGTGTCGCCAAAAGCTGGATCCCGTTGATAAATTTTGTTCTGTGTATACTAGCGCCAGTTCTGACGCTTAAAAGTTACCCATACTCTTTGAAACAAGTAGCAAAAGAAGAAATAATGAAGAAAAAAAAACATTCTGTACAACGTTTAAACACAACTCACCCCTTGATACATTCCATCGCATATAGCGTATACATGATCAGTTTCTTTTCCATAGATATCTACAAACGATGAAAGTCTATCAACGATTTCAGCTCCAGATAGCCCGCTCCTTAGATGCGACCATGTGAACATTGAAACAATTTCAGATAGATCCGGATGGGCCTCCTCCTCAATTAAAGCCCGGCCCAGAAAATACTCTATCACACGAACTAATCTGTTCCAGTTTTGTAACCAAAATGATGAGAAACTCTGAATTACATCCTGAAATAAAACAGTTAGTGAAACTGATATTAAAGAAAAAAGAAAGAAAAGAAAAATTAGAAAAATGTTGTCTGAACAAGTACTGCTCAAGCAGCCCACCCAGCGAATAATATTTTTCAGTTGTAGTTTAGTATCATTTGAATGAGAAATCCATCTATTTTCTTGAAGCTGCATTTTTGGAATCCACGCTTCTTCAATTGTATTGTCTGTAAACAAACTGTGGACTTTGATACAAAACATAACAATTTATTTGGTTTTACCCGAATGGGAGGACAAACATCATAGGCAGCGCTATTGCACTGTCTAAGTAAAAAGCGACGTGGGCACAATGTATCATTTATTTTTTTTTTTTTTGCTTTGTTTTAGACCAGGGCACTTGGTATAGAAGGAGTTGTCGTAAAAACTTCGAAAGGGGCTCATTCGATTGGAAATTGCATGGTTTGGTGCCCTTTTTAATAGTCAATAGTGATTGGAGGGCAACCCCCCCCCCCGCCCATCCTTTCCCCAAATTCACCCAATCAAAATTTCGAGATGGCAATTTTGTTCAGCGTAGTATAAAAGTCCAGTAATTATGTATTTTAAGATAACACACCCCCACAACCCTCAGGGCAAACGCTGTAAGTTATGCCCCGTGGGCGTCCAAGGTTTTTTTATGGGAAGGATGGTCGTATAAACCCTGGAGTGGGGCTCATTGGATTGGGAATCAGAAGTTCTAGTGCCCTTTTTAGGAGTCAAAGTGATCGGAGAGCAAATAAACCCCCCCCCTCACCTCACGGCCTATTTTCCCCAAATGCATCCAACAGAAATTTTAAGATATCCATTTGTTCAAAACATTCCAAAGATCACATAACAAGGCCTTTGGGTTTAACATAACCCCCCAGAGGCTGGGGGCAAGGGTTATAAGTTATGCTCAGGGGCATAAGAGGTTTTTATAGAAGGGATGGTTGTGTGAACTTTAAAGGAGGCTCATTTGATTGGAAATTTAAAGCTATACTGCCCTTTTAAGAGTTAAAAGTGATACAGTGCAATTGGCTCCCCACCTCCCTAACACAAAATTGTGAGAGAAGAGCAAATAGCAATGCCTTCGGGGTGGACACAATCGCCCAGAGCCCAGAGGCAAGGGTTGTAAATTATGCCCCGGGGCATACAAGGCATTTATGGAAAGGGTGGTTCCATTTGACTTGAAGTCGGAAGTTCCAGTGTCAAAAGTGAATGGAGGGCAAACAGCCCCTCCCCCACAAGCCTATCATTCCCCAAAATACATCCAATCAAAATTTTAAGAGAGCTATTTTGTTCAGCATTGTTGAAAGGTCCAGTAAATACTTCTTTGGGGATGTCAGTCTCCTCACAGTCTTCAGGGCAAGGGCTGTAAGTTAGGTAATTCGTTCATCGTTGACACATAGTGTATGTTATTGAGAAAAGTATGCATGTCTGAACTTTACTTTCCAAAAAGACGAAGGGGATTCAGGTGAGCCTTTCAGAGAATTAATTAAAAAAAAACTTTCCAAAAAATAAGTTTTTCAAAGAAAAGTAAAGGCCATTTTAAACTTAAGCTCAGCAGATACAAATACCATTTAAAATTCAAACTCAAAACGACCAGAAATTACTATTAAAGAATAAATGAAACCCAAAACGAACAGAAATTAAATAAACAATCATAGAAAAAACATACAACAAGTAATAATATAAATGAATAAATAGATCTTAAAGCGAGTAATGGTTAGATTGAATATGAAAATCAAGCTTAAAACGAAAAAAAATATTGTCCTATTGAAGTATAAATGAAACTTAAAACGAACGGAAATTAAATAAACAATCAATGCAAACAAACATACAATAGATATTAATGTAAATTAATAAATAAATCTGAAAACGAGTGAAACTTAAATTGAATATGCAAATCAAGCTTGAAAGGAACAAAAATCACCACAAACAGAGTCCGGGAATGACCTCCTTCTCTCACTGTAAAAGTCTAAAACCTACTGCGTCATTGTCGCTTTACTGAAAACCAACTTTATGACAAATATTTTCTTTTGTACTTAATATTGAAAATAAACATTAAAATTATAGTAACACTATGAACTGATGAGCTTTCAGCAATTAATATCATTATACATCAAATATTCAGTATAATTTATTAGCTCTTTTTAAAGTTGTTAAAGACGAATATAGTTTCCCTACAAACAAGTGTTTGGATACTGCCTCCTTTGCTAACTGTAAATAAAAACCAAAAGCCTACTGCGTCATTGGCGCTTAACTGAAAACGGATTATATTACAAATATTTTCTTTTCCAGTTCTTACAGCAATGAAAATAAAAATACAATTACAGTGAAATAAATTCTTGAACTGATGGATCTTTCAACAATTAATATCATTATACATCAAATATTCAATTTGATGTTGTTTATACTTTCCAAGACTGTTCAAGACGCATATAGTTTTCAGTAAAGCGCCAATGACGCAGTAGGTTTTAGACTTTTACAGTGAGAGAAGGAGGTCATACCCAAACTCTTGTTTGTGGTGATTTTTGTTCGTTTCAAGCTTGATTTGCATATTCAATTTAAGTTTCACTCGTTTTAAGATTTATATATTAATTTACATTAATATCTATTGTATGTTTGTTTGCATAGATTGTTTATTCAATTTCTGTTCGTTTTAAGCTTGATTTTCATATTCAATCTAAGCGTTACTCGCTTTAAGATCTATTTATTCATTTATATTATTACTTGTTGTATGTTTTTTTCTATGATTGTTTATTTAATTTCTGTTAGTTTTGGGTTTCATTTATTTTTTTATAGTAATTTCTGGTCGTTTTGAGTTTGAATTTTAAAAGGTATTTGTATCTGCTGAGCTTAAGTTTAAAATGGCCTTTACTTTTCTTTGAAAAACTTATTTTTAATTTTTGTTCGTTTTTGATTGCAAAAAATTTCAAGTTTTTAAAAATTCCTTATTTCAAAATCAAACTTAAAAAAAAAAAATCAAATATTCATCAAAATATCAAAACTGATATCAAAGTAACAATATCAAAGTGAAAAAATGGGTTTGTGTCAACCTCGGAGTTTTTATTATCTGATGTTTGAACTATTTTTAACAAAATTGCTATCTTAAAATTTTTATAGGATGGGTTTGGGGAAAAAGGGCATGGGGGACTAGATTAAGCTTCAGTCTCTTTCAACTCTTTAAAAGTGAACTAGAAATTTCTATTTTCAATCAAATGAGCCCTCTCTGAAGTTTATACGAGTTTCCCTTCTTTAAGAACCAAATATATCCCCAGAGTATAACCTACAACGCCTGTCCCTAGGCCCTGGGGGGTTGTGTCGATCCTCGAGTTTTAGTATCTGATGGTTGAACTATTTTTAACAAAATGGTCACCTGAAATTTTTATCGGATGGCTTTGTCCATCCGATACACCCAAGGGCGTGGAGGGCGGGGGGGGGGGTCTAGTTGCCCTCCGATCTCTTTTCACTTCGAGAAAATGAACTACAACTTTTAATTTCCATTCAAATGAACCCTCTCTGAAGTTTATACGAGCATACCTTCCATGAGAACCATATATGACCCCAGAGCAATCCTTACAACGCCTGCCCTGGCCCTTAGGGGGGGGGGTTGTGTCGACAGAGGAGTTTTTCTTACCTGACCTTTGAACTATTTTTAACGAAATGACCATACGTAAAGGAGTTTTTGTTATATGATCTTTGAACTATTTTTAACAAAATGGCTACCTCAAATTTTTTATCAGATGTATTTGGGGAAAAGGGGCTTGGGGGGGCCAGTTGCCCTCTGATCACTTTTGACTCTTAAAAAGAGCACTAGAACTCCCGATTTCCAACCGAATAAGCCCCCTTTGAAGTTTATACGACGACCCCTTCTATATGAAGTGCCTCTGGGACAAAAAAATATATGGAGCGTGGGGGGAGGCTAGCTGCCCTCCAATCACTTTTGACTCTTAAAAAGTGAATTACAACTTTCAATTTCCAATCAAATGAGCCCTCTAGGAAGTTTATACGAGCATCCCTTCCATAACAACCATATATGCCCCCAGGGCATAACTTACAAAACCTACCCCAGGGCCTTGGGGGGCTGTGTCGACACCGGAGTTTTTTCTTATCAGAACTTTGAACTATTTTTAACAAAATGTCTATCTCAAAATTTTTATCTGACGCATTTAGGGCGTGGAGGAGGGGGGGGGGCTATTTGCCCTCCGATCTCTTTTGACTCTTAAAAAGTGAACAAAAACTTTCAATTTCCAATCAAATGAGCCCTCTCCGAAGTTTATACGAGCATCCCTTCCATAAGACCTATATATGCCCCTAGAGCATTACTCATAACGCCTGCCTCCGGGCCCTGGTGGGTTCCGTCGACGCAGAAATTTTTCTTATCTGACCTTTGAACTATTTTTAATGAAATGGCTATTATAAAAATTTTATCAGATTGGCTTGGGGAAAAAAGGGTGTGTAGGGAGGGAGGGGGAGGGGCTAGTTGCCCTATGATATCTTTTGACTCTTGAAAATTGAACTAGAACTTTCAATTTCCATTCAAATGAGCCCCCTCTGAAGTTTATACGGGCATCCCTTTCATAAGAACAATACACGCCCCCGGGACAACACTTACAACGCCCATCCCCCGGGTTCTGGGGGGCGTTTTTGTTATCTAACTTTTGAACAATTTCCAAAATACTGGCTATCTCAAAATTTGTAGCGGACGGGTTTGGGGAAAAAAGAGCGTGGCGGGGGGAGCTAGTTTAACTCTCTTGACTCTTAAAAAGTGAATTAGAACTTTAAATTTCCAATCAAATGAGCCCTCTATGAAGTTTATACGATCATTCCTTTCATAAGAACCATACACGCCCTTAGGACATAACTTAGAACGCCTTCCCCTGTGCCCTGGGGGGTTCTATTGACACCAGATTTTTTCTTATCCGACCTTTGAACTATTTTTAACAAAATGTCCGTCTCAAAATTTTCTTCAGATAGGTTTTGAAAAAGAAGGCGTGGGTGGGGGGGGGGGGGGGGCTAGCTGCCCTCGGATCTCTTTTGACTATTAAAAAGTGAGCTCGAACTTTCAATATCCAATCAAATGAGCCCTATCTGAAGTTTATAGAGCATCCCTTTCATAAGAACAATATATGCCCCAGGGCATTACTTACAACACCTACCCCCGGGCCCAGGGGGGTTGTGACGACACCTGTGTTTTTGTTATCTGACTTTTGAGCAATTTTTAACTTAATGGCTATCTAAAAATTTTTATTGAATGCATTTGGGGAAAAAGTAGCGTGGGGGGGGGGCTAGTTGCCCTCTAATCTCTTTTGACTCTAAAAATAGAACTAGAACTTTCAATTTCCAATCAAATGAGCCATCTATGAATTTTTTACAAGCATCCCTTCAATAAGAACCATATATTCCCCCAGGGCATAACATATAACACCTGCCCTCGGGCCCCTGGGGGGCTGTGTTGACCCCTGAGTTTTTGTTATATGGTCTTTGAACTATTTTCAGAAAAAGCGATCTCAAAGTTCTTATCGGATGGGTTTGAGGAAAAAAGGGCGTGGAGGGGGGGAGGCTAGGTGCCCTCCGATCTCTTTTGACTCTTAAAAAGTGAACTAGAACTTTCAATTTCCAATCAAATGATCCCTCTTTGAAGATAATACGAGCATCCCTTCCATAAGACCCATATATGCCCTCAGGGCATAACTTACAACGCCTGCCCCCGGGCCCTGGTGGGTTGTGTCGACACCGGAATTTTTGTTATATGATCTTTGAACTACTTTTAACCAGATAGCTATCTTAAAATTTTTATTGGGTGCATTTGGGAAAAAAGGGTTGGGGGGGGAAGCTGGTTACCCTCCAATATCTTTTGACGCTTAAAAAGTGAACTAGAACTTTCAATTTCCAATCAAATGAGGCCTCTCTGAAGTTTATACGAGCATTACTTCCATAAGAACCATATATGCCCCAAGGGCATAACTTATAACCCTTGCCCCTGAAGACTGTGGGGGGAGTGTCCTGCTCAAACATATAATTTTCAGAACTTCTGAAGTTTCTACGATAACGTTGTCTATACAAAACTTTATATGCCCCCATGGCATAACTTACAGACCTTGCCCTGAGGGCTGTGGGGGAGTTGTCATCCTCAAAGACATAATTTCCAGAACTTAAAACTATGTTTAATAAAATGGCCATCTCAAAATTTTGATTGGATGTGTTTGGGGAAAAGGTGGGCGTGAGAGGGGAGTTAGTTGCCCTCCAATAACTTTTGACTATTAAAAAGGGCACTTGCCCTTTGAATTTCCAATCGAATGAGCCTTTTTTGAAGTTTCTACGACAACGCCTTCTATAAAAACCTTATATGCCCCCAGGGCATAACTTAAAACCCTAGCCCTGAGGGTTGTGGGGGAGTGTCCTCCTCAAAAACATATTTTCTATCTGGAAATCAACTGCGCTGAACAAAATGGCTATCTCAAAATTTTTATTGGATGTGTTAGGGGGAATGATGGGCAAGGGAGGGGGAGGCTAGTTGCCCTGCAATCACTTTCGACTATTAAAAAGGGCACTATCCCTTTGAATTTCGAATCGAATGAGCCTTTTTTGAAGTTTCTACGACAACACCTTCTATAAATACCTTATATGTGCCAGGGCATAAATTAAAACCCTTGCCCTGAGGGTTGTGGGGGAGTGTCCACCTGATAAACATATTTTCTATCTGGAAATCAACTACGCTGAACAAAATGGTTATCTCAAAATTTTGATTGGATGTGTTTGGGGAATGATGGGCGTGGGGGGGGGACTAGTTACCCTCCAATCACATTCGACTATTAAAAAGGGCACTAGCTCTTTGAATTTCCAATCGAATGAGCCTGTTTTGAAGTTTCTACGACAACGCCTTCTATAAAAAACCTTACATACCCCCAGGGCATAACTTAAAACCCTTTCCCTGAGGGTTGCGGGGGAGTGTCCTCCTCAAAAACATATTTTCTATCTGGAAATCAACTACGCTGAACAAAATGGCTATCTCAAAATTTTGATTGGATGTGTTTGAGGGAATGATGGGCGTGAGGGGGGGGGGGGGCTAGTTGCCCTCCAATCACTTTCGACTATTAAAATGGGCACTAGTAACCTCGATTTCCAATCGAATGAGCCCCTTTTGAAGTTTCTACGACGACCCCTTCCATATGAAGTTCCTCTGGAAAAAAAAAATAAATAAATAATAATAAAACATTGGAGCCGTATGGCCTTTACTATAGGCAACGCTATAGCGTTGCCTCTGAAATGTAGGGGGAATGTTGAACTAAATCAAAACACGCTATGTGTATATGGATTGTCAAAAGGGCATAACTCAGGAATGACTGGGTATATTAATTTGGGACTTTCAGGAAATGATAAGGGAGATGATCAAACAGGATATTTTTGTATGCTACCACTACTACTACAACTACCACCCCTGCTACTACTACTACCACACTGCAACATTTACAATATTGAGGGAAATTTTAAACTAAATTAAAAGACGCTATGTGCATGTACATAGTCAAAAGAGCATAACTTAAGAATTGATTCGGGTATAAAGTTGGAACTTTCAGAGAATGCTAAAAGGGGAAGATCATCTGACCAAAAGGCAATATGTGCACGCTACTACTAATACTACTATCACTGCTACATTTACTACTACTACTTCTATTGCAGCGACTTGTAAAGGCAATGCGTTAATACCACTGCTGCTAGTACTACTACTACCGTTATTACTATTATTACTACTACTAGTAATACCAATACTACTACTGAGACTACTATTACAGCTATGCCTAAGGATATGAAGGTGAAATTTTCAAAGATTTTGTGGGGGAGGGGAGGGGAGGTGGTAACTTAATTACAACAGGTCGTCTGTATGCAGGTTGTCAGAAGTGTATAACAGCAATATCTTAGGAACAGTTTGGTGCGTGAAGTTGAAACTAACAGGGCTAGTTGTGGGAGATGTTGAACTAACCAAAAGAAAATATTTGCATCTAATGCTACTACTTCTACTCATATACAACTACTACGGCTACTATTATTAAGGCTACTGCTATTAAACTACTGCTACTACTACTACTAAAACTAAGGGTATTAAGGTAAAATTGTTTGGAAATATTGAAACTGTACGGAACTAAATCTGTATGGATCTAAAACTGTATGGATCACTATGCCCAGGCAGGTTGTTAAGAGAACGTATCAGAAATGCTTCAGGAACAGTTGATGGTATTAAGTTTAAACTTACAGCGTATATTGAAGGGGATGTTGAAGACACCAAAGGTGCTATGTGCATACTGCTACTAATGCTCCTACAACTATTGCTACTATAAAATCTAAGAGTACTAAGGTTAAGTTTTCAAGGAGTATTTAGGCGGATGCTGAACTAAATCAAAAAGTTCTAGTGACTTTTTTAAGAGTCAAAAGAGATTGGAAGGCAAGAAGCCCTCACAAGCCCATTAATTTTCCAAACACATCCAGTCAAAATTTTGAGACAGCCATCTTGTTCAGCATAGTAGAACGGTCCACTAGTTATGTAATTAGGGATATTAGGTATGTCAACCCCCCTGCAATTGTGTAATTGGCCCATTATGCTTTAAAACTAAATGTTCTTTAAAACTCAATCAAAAGGCACTGTGTGTATAGTTGCCAATAAGACATCTCAGCAATATATCGAGAACGACTGGGGGTATTAAGAAACTTTCGGCGCTACTACTATTACTACTTCTGCTCTTACAATTTAAATAAATCAAAAGAGTGTAAGTGTATCCAAATTCCTCAAAGAGCACAGACAGAATTTTTAAGGAATGATATTATGTTTTATTTATCAGGTCAACTTGAGGAGGTATAAAATTAAATTAAACAATACTATTTGTGTCAGGATTAAACATTAGTGAAAGACTTTTTCCAGCATACAAATAGCGAGCTAAACTACGGATTCTTATAGAAAAAAAACGTAGAGATATAATTTTTCCCCACGAAAAATACTACGTCAATAAAAAACGAACCGAAATTAATTTTAAAAACTTTTACCACAAAAGATGTTTTTCAAAGAAAAGTAAAGAGCTCCATTAAGCCAAAAATGAGCAGAAATAAAGTCAAATAAACTTCCCAGTGTTTAAACTACCACAAATCACCATCAATGAATAAATGGAACCCAAAACGAACAGAAACTACAATAAATAACCAAGTCAAACTAAAAAACGAGTCAAAATTAACATGAGTAGGGCTGACAACTCCCATGCCTTCTCAAGACCAGAGCATAAATTGCACTTTACTGAAAAAAAAAAAAACACAAATGACCATGGATTGTCAGTTTAACATACATAAACTGATATTTATTCCTTACAGTTTAAACCATTTTTTTATTTCTTAAAGACAAATAAGTGAAAACATTTAAAATTTATTTTGTTTTCTGTAAAGTGCAAATTTAATTATGTTCTGGTCTTGTAAAAGCAAGGGAGTTGTCAGTCTTACTCGTGTTAATCTTAGTCAGTGATAATCAGCCCTACTCATGTTAATTTTAATCAGTACCATCTTAGGTCTATCAAAACCCGAAAACCGCAATTTCTATGGCTTGTTTTTAGGTTGTTTCAAAATCATTAAGTTTTTATGACAGTACTACATTTTCAACAATGTTGCCACGTTGAGCCATGAAAATCAACTTGACAACGTGTTTCGTACACAAATATCAAGCATTAACAATTGATTTGATACCCACAGACAAATACAACTTCAGAGAAAAGCTGGATCTAGTTAAGATGTTTGGTACCTTTTCGCTAATGTTTTTACTGATTTTTCACATATGTTTATATTTTTTTAGTTCATCCCCCGCTAGTGCCAAAAACTGCCTAATTGCACGTGGAAGTCTTTTTAATTTAAAACTGAACTCCCAATTTTTCCTATTGTAAAAAATATATATGACCATGTAAGTTTCCATGATGAGAGCCAAACTGAGAGCTTAAATAAAAATTTAAAATAGCCACAATAAGCCATAATAGCCATAATAATTTTGCATAAATGGCAGCTTTTCTGAAGTACAATCTCGATATGAGATTTTGATATCTTTTTTTTTTTAAAGATTATCCGTGTAAAAAAGAAATGCAGCAATGTTTCATTTGTTTTTGCTTCCTGTCAAAAAGTATCACCATAATGATTATTGGCCGGAAAAACTTGGAAATTATTAATTCCTTACAAATTTTTCTGAAAATATTTTTCAAATATTATAGCAATCACTTACATTTCCTTTTACAAACCGATGATCAATGGTTCAGATTTTATAGCAATTTTTCGCAGTTTTTGGTGGATGGAAATGCTGCCTAGATACATTTTAGCAGGGACGTAATTTGCTATGGGGCAGGGGGGGGGGGGCAACTGTCCCCTCCAGACTCAAGTTTGACCCCCCCCCCCCCCCGATCTGAAATTTAGATTGTGCAAAAAATCTTGTCAAAACTAAGATAAGCCTGCATAATTCAAGTACCCAGAGAAACAGGTCAGTTTTCTTTAGTATATCTTTGCTTTTATTGTAATATATGGCTAATTTTTTTTTTCAGTTTTCACTGTCATCTTCACTTGATTTGGGAAAATTGGCTCCAACTTTGCCCCGTCTCCCTCCCCCCAGGATTTTGACGAAATTACGCCATTGCATTTTAGGTGGTCAATTCTCTAGTTGCATTAATGAATTCCTCTTTGCTGTCAATGAAATGAAACTTGACAACACTTCTGATATGGGAATAATCAACTTTCAAAATAAACAGTAAAGTAAAATAAAACTAAAGAGTAAGTATAAAAGGAAAAGCGACATACCACTTGACTAGACTTATCACAATTTGAGCTCTCAATAGAGGTCTGAAATCTCTTTATGAGTCTCAGCACAACCACTAGAATCATTTCAACCGGTTTAGATGTAAACTGAAAAAGAAATAACTGAAATAGAGAAATAGAATATAGTAAATAGAATATAGAATATATAGAGAAATAGAGAGAGAAATAGAAAATGAAATAGAGAAATAAAGAAATAGATGTAAACTGAAAAAGGAAAGAGAAATCAGTATTTCATAGTTGCTGATATCCAAACAAAATCAAAGCGACATTTTCGCTACCGTAGTGTCTAACGGATTATTAGTTACCAATTTAACAGAGGGAAAAAACTTTTAATGGCTGGTGAACAGTCACTGAAAAAATGTTTGCTTCACCAGTGAAGCAAAGTTTGAGTGTGGCCGTTTGTCAGTCAAATTAAACAGAATCATACATTTATAGGATTTGCGTTCTCCCGGGATTCGTTGTGCTTTTTGGATTGATTCGCCATCTTGTATAATCATGAAGTCATAGAAAAAAAAAAAATCTTTTCCAGCTTATCCTCAGCAATTATATTTATACTTTTACGTTGTTATATAATTCATTAATAGTCTCCCATATTCCATCGCATAGACCTTCTGAAACATCTAAATTATGAACAAGCATAATTATCGTGTTATTCGTTAGTTTAGAGTGGCAAATCAGCTTCAATGTGATTCTTGCTGTCGCTTGTTCCATGCCTTTCGTTTTAGCCGTACAGTCATTCTTCATCTTGTACAATTTTGCAAGCGTCAGAGATACCAAAAACAATACTACCACCCATGGGAGAAATAATGTAATTTCCTCCTTAACTGCATATGAATGTGAGATATCTGACGTCATTCTCATTAAAAATATTTTTCAAAAATTAAGACTATAAACGAATTTTCCAAAACCCGTGATCTGTCTAAACCGTTTTGTGAGGCTAGAACATCGCAGTGTGCTTAATAAAAAAAACGAAGAAAATACGAAACCGTTTACAAGTAAAAACCAAGACATAAATAACACACAATTATTGCTCACTCGAAGAGAATATATATATAAATATATATAAATATATATATATATATATATATATATATATATATATATAGATATATATATATATATATATATATATATATATATATATATATATATATATATACATACATATATATATATATATATATATATATATATATATAATATATATATATATATATATATATATATATATATATACACATATATATATATATATATATATATATATATATACATATATATACATATATATTTATATATACGTATATATATATATATATATATATATATATATATATATATATATATATATATATATATATATATATATATATATATATATATATATATATATATATATATATATATATATATATTGTTTTATGTCTTGCAATATTTCTTCCAAGAGATCCATTTGGTTATGAGAGATCCAATAATTTAAAGGATGTGCAAGGCGTTCTTCAATAGCTTCATCGGAGTTTAGAAGTACATTCGGCCGGACGGGATACACCCCCCCCCCCCAAAAAAAAAGGCTCTTAACGAATTTTCTTAAACTCGTGACCTATATAGATCGTTTCATTAGGCCAGAAAATCCCAGGATGCCAATTGAAAAAAAAAAAAAAAAACAGAAAAAAAAACAAAAAAAAACTAACTGATTTGGAGAAAAAATATATACAACTATTACTACTGCTAACAACTCACCGCAGCACCAAGCCGCCTGAGTCAAACACAGCTAGGCACGCTACTCCTCCATCCCAATCTATTCAAAAACCTCTCTTTTTACACCCTCCCATGAAGTTCCCATTTCCCTTAAATCTTTCTTTATGACGTCCTCCCAACACAGACGAGGACGACCTGCTTTCCGTCTAGCCCTAGACGGTTGGCTGAAAAGGACAATCTTTGCAAATAGCTCGTATGTCATCCTTCATCCACACAACGTGCCCTAGCCATCTCAACCTTTCTTTCATTATAGCCCAAGAAAGCAGGATTGAACCACATTTTTAGTACAGCTTACTGTTTGAAATACGGTCAGTCAGTCGGGTACCCAGAACAATCCGTAGGCAATTTCTCTGGAATACATCTAACAAATCTTCATCCGCTTTTCAGAGCGCCCATGCTTCAGAGCCATATTTGAACACCGTCATCATTGTAGTTTCTAATATTCTAATCTTGGTTTGCAGACTCATCTTCCTATTCTTCCAAACTTTTTTTTAATTATGAAAAAACACCCTGAGTCTTGGGTATTCTACTTTAAACAGATTCACTGCTTCCACCGTCTTTACTAATACAATCTTTTCGGTATCCAACGTCACCTTTTCATCTTCACTCATTCCTGGCCTTAGTGACTTAGTCTTCTTAACATTAATTCTCAAGCCTATTCTAGCACCCTAACTAGCAAAATCTCTAAAAGTTCATTCATTTTGCTCACACTTTCATCTAGGATGCTTAAATCATCAGCATAATCAAAGTCCAGGAAACTTTTTCTTCCCCATTTGATTCCGTGGTCTCCCATTGCCTTTCCTGTGCTCCTTAAGACAAAGTCCATCAAAATATCCATATAAAGGGGGATAAAACACAACCCTGATTAACTCCTGATTTAATACAAAACAAGCTGCTAACCTCATTTCCCACCTCAACCGCAGCAGTGTTATTCTCGTACATAGCAGTAATCACTTTAATGTATTTGTCTGGTATACCATACAAGGTTAAGACCTTTGCTAAAGCTCTTCTATCAACAGAATCGAACACCTGCTCATAATCTATAAAACTGAGGATCAAAGGTGTTTGAAAACTAAGGCATTTCTCAATTATTAACCGAAGAGTAAAAATTTGATCGACACATCCTCTACCTTTTCTAAAACCCCACTGTTCTTCTCTTAAAACTTTGTCTATAGCATCTCTCAGTCTAAAAAGTATCATGTTACTAATTAATTTGCAACCTACAGAGACCAGACCAATGCCTCAATACTTACCACACACACTCTTATCACCTTTCTTATACTGTGGTTTAATTAAGGTTTTCCTAAAATCGTTAGGTATTCCCTCTTTTTCAAAAATCTTATTCATAATCTTCAGTAACTTATTTCTAACCTCAGAGCCACCATATCCAAGAAACTTATTTACCACACTATAAGCACCTGGGGCCTTATTATTTTTTAATCCTTTTAGTACTGTCGCTAATTCTTCCTCGCAAAACAAATCTTCCTTCGCATCCCAGGTATCACAAACGTTTTCATTTTCCTCTATATCTTTTCCTGCAACTCCATCTCGGTTAAGCACATTCTCAAAATGTTCTGCCCATCTCTCTTTAACTCTTTCCTTATCACTAATTGTGGCCCCGTTCCTATCTTTAACTGGGACAAGTCCAGATTGACTAAAAAAATACATAATTATACAATTATTGCTCGTTTAAAGAGATAATACATATATATATATATATATATATATATATATATATATATATATATATATATATATATATATATATATATATATATATATATATATATATATATATATATATATATATATATATATATAAATACATATATATATATATATATATATGTATATATATATATATATATATATATATATATATATATATATATATATATATATATATATATATATATATGTACGATACCGATATAATTTGCCGATAAATTTCCCTCGGAAAAAAAATTACCTTAAGTTTACCCTGAATTTTAATCATTCACATATTATAAAGAGGTTAAGGTATTATTTGGTCATGAATTTTACTTTAAGTTAAATTCGCCGTCTAGATACCTTACATATTGGATGCAGCTACGATCTAATTGCCTTCCGATTCGTTCCAGATTGAAGGTTTTTGAGAGGAGGAAAAGTGTCCCGGACGGCAGGTTTGCTTGCCCTCTTTGCCAAGAAGAGGAGGAGAATTTGGAGCATTGTCTGAGTCGTTGTCGAGGTCTTTTGGGGGGAAGGGAAAATTTATTTGGGAATGATGGAGTGCTGCTTCCTGATACCTTGAAAAGTACGTCGTCACAATTTATTTGTCTAGCGGGAAGATATCTTGATGAGTATTTTGCAAAAAGAAGAGAGTAGTTTTATATTTTTTATTTTTTTCTTTATTATTGTGACGAATGCTGTAATTTGTTAATCTTGTATGTTATTTGTGTACATGGCCACATTTTGGCTTGAAATACACGTTATCTTATCTTATTAAAGTGAAAACTTTACTTTACATTCATATGATATGGTCTCTTACTAACAAATCCTTGCTAGGCACACTGGATACAGGGGTGCAGCTAGAGTTATAAGTTTGGAGGAGGGATTTAAAGAATGTTTCGACAAAATCGTCCAGTATGCCGACAAATGCGGACACAGAAGCTAAACTTCCAAGGTAAATTTTTCAAGGTGTTGACACGTGGCGGAGACACCTAGGAACTCCCTCCTCCCCACCCCACCTTAAATACACCCCCTGTACCCCTTAGCTGCACCCCTGACTGGATATCTTGGTTTTAACCGATTAAACCTAGGATCTTTCACTCCGCAAGTGAACATTCATTAAACAGAAATATATGGTTTATTGTATCCTTTTTAGTTGTTTTGGTTGACGATGTACGTTCTTGAAGTCAACATACATTTAGAACGTTACTGCACCGGGTGTGCATTGACAAGTATTGACAACAAATATACTTTGACTTCATTTGACTCACCTGTGAATCTCTCTCCCCCATGGTCAGACTTAGCTTGTGCCCCTCCCAGGACTGGAAAAGCAAAAATTACTTGAGAAAATCCGGTGCCATCTTCTGGACAAGTTGTGCATATATATATATTGAAAACCTCATCATTTGGGGTCGAAGGTTAGTTGCAAGGACATAAAGAGTATCTTAAACCTCTTGGAATGAGCTGTCTAGCTACTAGACTTAATTCTTTTGCACAAAATTCATTTGGAGATCTAAGCGCTATTCAAAGGAACCAACTATATTTGGTAGGTGGGTATGTTTTCAATATTCCCACTGTTGGATACCAGGCTTAAAAAAAAAAAAAAAAAAAAATAAATAAACACTCAAAAATTACTTCATTGTATAGTCTATCCTCATCCAGATCTGAAATCAAGAGAAGCAACACATCCTCAAAAATGAGAAGTTCTTCCTCACTACAGCTGTTTCTGAAGGACGGATCTTCAGATCGCGATGCATCCACACAAGCTGCAGCCAATCTATGTGCAAGGGATACCAGTGTTGCGTTTTGCAAAAAAAAATGGAGTCTCAGGAGCAGGATAACGGGACCTTCATTGTTGCAAAAACTAAGTGCTATATATAAAAAAATATAATATATTAGAATATAATTTATCCGGAGCAACATGCATCAAAATAGTCAAAGACTTGGAGAGGATAATGACAATTCTCAAATTGTCTCACGCATAATAGTACAAGATCCAAACCAGTTTCTCGTTCAAAAAAATGAGGTTTAAAATCGATGGTCAGCTGCAGAATGTTTGCTGGCAGTTTCTAGATCAGTAATTTGAAATAATAACAACTATACTAGAACAAACTCTCGAACCCGTGCAGGAAGTCGAAATTTAAAGGACTAAATTGTTTAATCTAACCCAAACTTGTACGTATATACTCGGACGCAATGCCTCACGCTTGCAAAAAAAACATACATATTTTAGCTTTTGAACCTGAAATTAACCTACTGCCAACTAAACTAACTATTTAATTGCTTTTGTTAATTTTGTGAGCGAAAAATAACGCATTTCTGAAAATATTTGCAGAAAATTGGATAGGAATCAAAATTTTCAAAAGTTTTGATGTTTCCACTATTATTTATGTAAAAACAGTGTTTTCTGCAAAAGGTATTTGGCATACCGGTGTTTTTGGTCTTTTTTGTTTGTTTTTTTTTTATTATTAATATTAAACACCATAGGACCGAGTTTCGCTAGGTGAAAAGAAAGACGTAAAAAAAAAAACTCTTCCGCGAAACAACCTTCATTTCATTTTATTTGTCAAATTTTCTTTGCGTAACTATACCGACAAATTATTCTATACTTTCGACAATTCAAATGAAAATGCTTTTTCAGAAATTAAGCCCCAGCAAAAGATTTATTTTATAATTTAGTTTATACTCATCAACTATACTTCACTATCCGTAATAAGAAAAACACTGACGTATAGCAGATTTCACAAAAATCTAGCGTCACGTCGAAGCCAAAAAAACGACCCCTTTAATCATTTTCTGACATTAAACTGATCTCGGTTTTCCGAAGGGTGGAAGAAATCACTTAAAGAGGCAGAGCCAATTCACTAGCACCTTTACCAAGTATTTGTGACTTCTTTCATATGAAAATTATTTTTTAAAGTTAAGGTCCCAAACAAACTTTTCCCTGGGTCGTGACATATCTAGATTGTTTTTTCATACCGGAAAACGGGTATTATGTCAATATATAAAAACAAAGTTTTTTCAGGGAAAAAATTTACAGATATACAATATTTACAGATATTACAGATATATAATATTGCTCGTTTAATAAGATAAATAAAAAGAATGATCCGATTCTTAGGTACGAACATCAACCCATACAGACGAAAGTCTCCCGCCCAAAATGCAAACTGTCTCTAGTACCTTAACGATCACTAACTTACAACACGTTCAGCTCAATTAAAGGTAATACGTCTATTAATGACAATCAGGAGGCTAAAATAATCGATTTTACAGAATCAGGGGAAGAAGTATTTTTGGTGCTAAATATTTACCGAATAATTGTCAAAATTATTCTCAGTGTATCAAGTGACCATAAAAGAAACAAGATCGGCAAAATAACTGTTTTGATTGACTACTCTTCCGCTCTACTGTTTCCGTTAGTGTATAGGAATGAATGAGTGAACATATTGGAAAACTCGTCGCAGTTCAACAAAAGACGAATAAAAACAGAAAGAAAAACACGATAAAGAAGAAAAGAAATACAAACAACTAAGTTACTAAGCCCGTCTATGGATGGTTAACGGCCTCTACTCTTATGTGGCAGTTTTCTAAGCCTCTTCCAAAGTAACTGCATCACGTACTGAATATCGCCTCATTAGATACAAATTATCAGTTCTCACTTGCACCTCAGTTAAGAACTTGAAGAATATTGCACCTAAAGAATATTATTTTTAATAATATTGAAGTACATGAAGAACATTGTTCTTATAGCTACTTAATTCTGATTGCCGAGTCGGTTCCAGGGCGGCAAAACGTGAAGGATACGGTGCAACACTAAAGAAACAATAATTGTAACAAACAGTGACTTATTGAAATTCCGGATAGAAGAAACTGAAGTGGCGTAAGTAGACCACTTTCCTTCGCAATATGATTCACAATCAGCGCTGGTGCATATTGTAAACTTTCACTGATCAGTACACCCCGGTATGGAATCGTATTAAAGGGCATGGCCATTGGTGATTCTAGTTGGATTTCAGGTCGAGAAGAAGCATTTCTATTTAATAATAGCAATTCACATTCTGTCAAATTAAAACTCAGCCTAATTTCATCATACTCTGATTCCAAAAATTTTTAAACTAAGTTCCAAAGAAGTTAAAATTCTTGAAAAAATATAAAGGTGGCCTGCAAACCCCACTAGAGATAGGCCCATAACTTTAAGGATACAGATAGGAGCAATTTTTGACTGGGCATATGATGTTGTTGAACAGATCTGGTGATGATATGAATTCCTGTTTAATATCTTTCTTTACCATAATACACTATTGCTATTTTAGCGAACAGTTTAAAGCAAACTTTTAGCCTGGTATACATGTCACTTAAAGATCTAATAACTGCACAACCTACACCCAACTTTCTCAACTCACCATATTTTGAGAATGGAGAGCGGAATAAAAGGCTTACCAAACATCAGCTTCAAATATAACTCTGACATATAAACTTGATTGTTTATACCGATTCAAGTTTAAGCTTGCTATAATGTTTCATCGAATCACTGAGGACCCTCGAATTTGGCCGGTCGCACCCGTCCCAAACTGCGAGCCAAATTTGGCAGCAGTTCTTTGACAAGCTCAACATTTGTGGTCCAGCGTTTCACTCACGACCCACGTGAGAAACTTCGTACTGGGCTAGCGAGAATTTCCGCTACTCTCAGTGTGTGGCAAGTTAGAAATACACGTTAAAAACAATCGCACTGTTTCAGGTGGAAATCCATTGCAATTTCACCCAGTATTTCTTTACATTTGCACTAAAACTGAACACTAATCACTTTTTTTTCAATCCCGTGCCAGTTTAGGCTTGGTCTTAGGAGCTCTGGAGGTCGTTGATACAAATTACCGGGGTAAAAGATTTGAATAATTACTTTTAAGTCTACTCGAAACTTATTCTGATCGTTCAAGGTTCGAAATAGTCTTTGCAGTACTTACATAGGAGTAGGACTTGTCCTTCTTGACAACTTTAAATATGCGCATGCAGAGCTGACTTCACGTGCCCCTGGATATCCGGCTAGCCACCGGAGAACTAAATGCACCTAGGGACGGTTGGGCTAGCAACCCTCCTCCTGAAATTACTTGCTACGAAAGGAATTGGATATACAGCCTCGGGTGCCCCATCTACTATCCCAATTGGACCCATGCCTGCCCAAGGACGTACCCCTTTGAACATCGTTGACCAAGGTGGCATTAATGTCGCCACCTGGAATGTCCTGACCCTGAACTAGCCTGGTTCTAAGCTTCTTTTAGCAAATGAACTAAGAAGATACAAAGTGACGATCGCAGGAATAATAGAAACTCACCTTACGGGAAGCGGCGAAGCAGATATTGGAGAAGGACGGACACTGCTTTGGTCTAGTGGACCCCAAAGAAGAGGGGGAGTCGGTCTTGTTCTTAACAATTTCGCTCAGAAAGCCCTATTGTCATTTACGCCTAACTCACCACGTCTACTGAGACCGAGAATCGACGGCAAGCACGGGGAGATAACTGTTCTTACCTGCTATACATCGACAAACGAGACCCAAGATGAAGATAAGGACGTCTTCTATACAGTACTGTCCTCCGAGCTCTCCTCCGTACCTCCACACGACTACCTCCTAGTCCTAGGAGATTTTAACGCTGGTGTGGCTAACAGCTCTGCTCTGTACGATGCTGCTGTTGGATCTGTGACAGTTGAAGGCTCTGAATGATAATGGTGAGCGGCAGCTCAATTGCTGCATCACCCATGCTCTATCAGTCACAAATACCTGGTTTGTGAGAAAAGACATTGCGAAGTACACATGGTACAGCAATGATGGCAGGACAAAAAAGATGCTTGACTACATCATTGTTCGACGACGCTGGCTTTCGTCTGTCCAGAACTGCCGCTCATACAGAGGTGCCGAGCTCGGCAATGCCGACCATCGTCTCGTCTCTGCAAGGATAAAACTCCGGCTGAGGGCCAATAAGAGTAACTCCTCATCCACTAAGAAGATAGACACCTCTCGACTGAAGCAAGATTCCTCGGTTCGCAAGCGGCATATGGTTGAAGTCTCTAACCGCTTCGAGGCTCTCCAGCTGTGTTCAGAAAGCGAGTCAGCATGGACCACTTTCAAAGACAATGTTCTCAGAGCAGCTAACGAAGTAGTGGGCTCGAAGCCTCGCGCAAGAAGAAAGAGTGGATTAGCAACCAGACGTTTGAAATAGTTGAGCAGAGACGACGAGCGAGAGTACGAGGATATATAACACTCTACAGACAGCTCAACAAACAACGGAACTCGCTTGCTTCACAAGGACAAGAGAGACTTCATTGCGGGTAAAGCCGCAGAGCTCGAGCAAGCTGCCCAAAAGAAAGACATAGGCGCAACATTCAAGATCCTGCGCCAGCTGACTGGACAACATGCCGTGACGTCTATAAGCCTGAAAGCAGCGAATGGAGAAACTATATACAATCAGTCTTAATGTGTTTGTCTCTGGGAGAAACACTTTAATAAGCTGCTAAACTCAGATCCACCCGACTGCATTGACCCAAGGCTTGTTGCCGCTGCTGCAGAAGCTACCCCCTGCCCCCGACGGTGCCAAATTTTCTCCTGAGGAGATTAAATCGGCAGTGAGGAAACTGAAAAACAATAAAGCAGCTGGTACCTGTGGCATCGCTTCAGAGCTACTTACTACGGGTGGCCCTGCATTGATACTTTGGCTGCAGATGGTGTTCAGCGTAATCCGGTGCACTGAAGTTATACTGTCAGACTGGAAGAAAGGAATCATCGTGCCCGTGTTTAAGCGCAAGGGCAACAAGACGGATTGCAGCAACTACCGTGGTATCACCCTACTCTCTCTTCCTGGAAGGCTGTTTGTAATGCTCCTGTTGAAACGTGCAATAGTTTCCTACATGCTTTGCGCCGCCCCCAACAAGCCAGATTCATGCTAGGAAGATCGACAACTGAACAGATTTATACGGTCAGAAAGATCGTTGAGAAGACACTGGAATTCAACAAGAAAGTTTACATAGCTTTCATTGACTTTCGTTCTGCCTTTGACACTACTGACAGCCAGTCCCGTTGGCCAATCTTGAAAGCTGCGGGCCTACCAACAAAGACAGTCAGCCTCTTTAAAGAACTCTACATAAGCACAAAAAGCGCCATCCTTGTTAACGGGTAGCTTTCTTCTTCCTTCCCAATCAAAAATGGTGTATGGCAAGGTTGCGCAGCTGCACCTGAGCTGTTTAACTGCGTCATCGACCACATTTTGAACGAGACACACCGTGTCAACCCTTTTGGCATAAGTTATGCCGGGAGGACTTTGTCTGATGTTTACTTTGCCGACGATGTAGCCGTCCTTAGCGAAAATCTCGATCAACTTAAGTCTGCACTCGAGACGCTCTCCTCCACTGCCTCGGGAGCTGGGCTGCAAATCAACTGGAAGAAAACGGAGGTCATGCCCATAGAAAAGACCGCATCGGCATCGCCCTTGACAGTTGCAATCAACGGCCAAGCTGTTGACGTGGTAAGGCAGTTCACTTACCTCAGATCAATTATATCATCAAATGGCACAATTGACGCCAAAATCTCAGCCAGATCAGCCAAGGCAAACTCTGTATTCGGATGGCTCCTGAGAGCAGTCTTCCACAAACCGCAAATTAGTCGCCTTACAAAAGCCCAAATTTACAACGCCACAGTTTCAAGCATGATGCTGTACTCTTCTGAGACATGGCCGATAACCCAGACACAGCTAAGAAAGGTCGATGCCATCCAAACTAGACACCTGCGTCGAGTTGAAGGCTTCAAATGGTATGACAAGATCCGCAATACTGAGATCCTGAGGACCTTCAAGTTAGCGAACCTCTCCACCCAAGTAGAAGCTCGTTCTCTAAGATGGTACGGCCACTTATTCCGCATCCCGAAACGTCCTCGAGGGAGGCCGCACACCAGATGAGCTAATGTTATAAATCAACGCCTCTTCAACCGCAACATCGACCCAAATGAGGCCCCATCCTTAGCCCTGGACAGGGCTGCTTGGAGAAGACTGACAGCACTGTCAACCAGTTCCCTCTACGCTGGCGACCCTGCTGAGCAACAGCGTTACTTCAAGTAAGTCAAAGTGAATATGTAGTGCGTCATTATTCCTAGCTATCCAAACCGTTTCAACTAGCATGTCCCACAAATAAAGAGCTTTTGAGGGTGATTGGGCATATATACAAGAAACTGTCATAATAAAAACAATCTTAGTATTCGATTTCCCAGAGTTTGTTTTGAACCATTTTTACTAGATCTTTTGGTATTTTATATTTAATCTCTTAGCAATTTTGTTAAATAACGTTTGAGGAAATCCGCTAAACGCATACCTTTTGCGTCTTCTAGAAATAAAAGAAACAAGAAAACAGAGACTTTTCAGGGGTGGCATGCACTTAAAACATGTATAACAGACTGAAAAGAAACAACTCAAGGGTCTCGCTACCGCGGCTGGATGTCTAAGCACAATTGGAAGAAATTAGCTCCTTCAGTCGCAAATGTAAGTTTTTTACTGCATAGCCTTCTCCTTTTGCAAAATTGACTAAGCCAGAGAAAACCCTGACAAAAAACTATAACCTTACATACTAGTTTAAGCAGATTGTTTTCAGTTTATTGCGCTAGATTATTGTGACTTATTTAGTATTAAAAAGTGTGGTCATCTACAGAGCCAGTGCAAAGTTATGTCCTGGTGATAAGTTTATTAATTTGGTATTTGAAGTTCCTTGATAAAAATCAAACACGGTTTAAATTTCTTAAGATGCAGATCATATTAACAATTTTAAAATACCTATTATGCAAGCAAACTTTAGATTTGCTAAGGTTTTTTTCTCTACAGAACATGAACTTTTTTAATCTGATATGATCTCGTGTTTTTAATCTTCTTGATGTGAACAATCTAGGATTTAAAAGAGAAAAAAAATTCAAAATAACGAATTACCATCTTCCTGGGAAACAGGAACATTTACAACGACTTTTAGCTCCTTGTAAGTCCACGGCCCTGCAAGAATTGCATCACAGTTGCTAGGAATCAAATTGGAATAGCCATGCTTACAAATACTTTCCCTGGCTTTCTTTAAGACTTGGAGTGCATGCTGTTTCAAACCCTTGTAGTACTTTAGCCAATCTGGATGTAAAATAATACAAAATGTGTCTCTAAAAAAAAATTATATGTGAGAACATGGGCATTGCTGGTTAGCAGTTCCAAAAACACATACCCAGGATAAACTGCAATAATCGTAATATATAGGCTTCCTGATACTTTTCATGAAGCGTGATTGACCTGGGCCTAAATATTTTGAGTCCTCAAGCCTTCGATAGTAGAAAAAACTAAGTAATTTTGGTCAAACTGATAAATTAAAAATATAGTTTTTCATTTAACAGGTTAAATAGTTTTTTTTTTTATTCGGGAAGCAGTTGATTAGCACATCATTCTCTTTCAACTGTCTTATTCTGTGGTCACTTTTATAAGGAATTTTTTACATAGAATAGTCTGGATTTAGAACAACGGTTTTCTTCACTGACGACAAAATCGCCTTCAGTCAGCTCCCACAAAACTGATGCCAATCAAAACTTTGCAAGAATATGTATTTCGATAGTGAAAGGATTGACAATCCATCCTAGTGTGATAACTCATATCAAAAAACAAGTTTGCTTCTATACTCTCTTCTACTTACTCTATTCGACATTCTTTATTCTAAAGTTTTCGCTCCAAACGGAAGTTTCTTTAAGTTGCTCTTATCCACAATTTCAATGATTGAAAATTTATTTTATGTGAGGTTTTTTTTTATTTGTTTTTCGGCCGATTTTTATTTTTATGAAAAAATTTCTTTCTTTTAAATGGTTTTGGTTTTCCTGTTGAACAAGACTTCTGGATGTGATACCAAAAAATTTGGAGCATTTTCACTGTCTTCACTAAAAGTTTTACTAATTTCAACATATATGTGTATTCATTTTCCCCATTGGTTTCATAATAGCGTAATAGCAAGGGTTCAAGATTTTTGCAAGTGCCACCATCTTTCTTGTGGAAGATGGAAAAAGTTCGGGGTGTGGCTCTATCGTTCTCAGACATTTTGAAATTGCGAGATTTTTATCACTTACTCTTTAAGTTTAGCATAATAATAATTTACCTCTATACTTCTCTGGCAGGTTTTAGGTTAAGTCTGATTGCCACAATAGCAATACTCACACAAGAAAGCAGTTGTCAACTCCAATTGCCATCACTGCAAGGCCTAAGTTCTCCTTTATTTGTCAATGAATAAAATTACGGGCTAGTAACGATAAGACAAAAAATGAAATAAAAAGGTTTGAAGCTTTTCCCTTAAAAAGGGTTGAAATCAGAAAAGTGTGCATTTTTATTGTTACTACTTTTCAATCTTTTTCTGATGGTCCTTCAGACTAAGCTCAGTAGAAGGGAGGGGGGGGGACCTAAAATATCTCCCTTTGCGCAGGTTAAAGCATAGACACGTCTTCAAATAGGTATTATAATATACTTTATAAAGTTGCTTTTTATATTCCCAAAATAAACTGGACCTGCCACAAAATGAAGGTCCCAGCTACACCCTTGTGGGCAATCATAAACAACAACTACAAGATATCTATAAAAAAAGGGCCATACATAATTATGTGTTTTAATTATAGTAGTCAAGAGTAATATCCTGAACTACCATGAATTACCACGATAAACACAACATACCGTCCCCTTTAAACCCCACTCTAAATGTCATAATTTACTTCTTTTTTCTTTTTTTTTTTAATAACAAAACCGAATCTCAAGATCATTCCCGATTGTGAAAAATCTTAACTTCGGTAATTATAAACAGCAGGTACATTTTATGTACAACATAAAACAAGTACCTGACAAGAAATACCCTGTATGAGCAGAGCCCATGCTTGCAGCAATAGCACCTTGAAATTTTCTCCATTTTAAGTTAAATCGACCAATGCTAAAATATTTATGATGTTAGTGTCTTTGAATCCTATTATAGATTTGAACCATTTGGAAGTCAAATTGACATAAAGTTGTTAGAAAAAACATAGTAGTAATAATTCCAAATGGATTTCCTTACCGGTTTTCATTTTAAGGCCCACCAATCATCTGGCAGAAAAAAATCTCCCTGCAGTTTTTGGTGTGTACTTATGTGCTTCAACCTGAAGAAGAGCATCTTAGTATAAAGACAGTCAAGATGCCTTCTAAGTACATTATTCATTGTTAGTTTTGAAAAAATAGTTTTTTTGCTTTGTTTTTTTAACTAATTATTATAACTTTTAGGAAATATCAAGAGAATTTGTGAAGCAACAGGTAAATCTAGGGCTTTGACACTGAAACCTTACAACATATAAGATGTAGGCTGGCTTCTGGAATCAAATTGGCCCCTGAAGGATTCATAAAATGTAAAAATAACTTTCTTTGTAGTAGTATATTCGAAGTTCAGTTTCCAAAATTCTTATTACCGTAGAAGTTTGACTGTTAGATCCTTTTTGTCTTCATCAAAGCTGCTTTCAAAGTCCAGCCTGGCCCATCTTCCAAAAATTCTGATGAGCTTGATGTACATATCAACATTTCTACTTGGCTTTGAATCAACCTAGAAGATATTAAGCGTCAAAAGCATATCTGAAAATGAAGTTCTGCCCTTGGGGTATTTTAGGTCTTTATGGAAAAGATGGTTGTGTAGCTTCAAAGAAAGGTCATTTGGTTGAAAATTGGAAGTTCTAGTTCCCTCTTAAGAGTTAAAAGTGATGGAGGGTAACAAGCCCCCCTCGGACAACCCCTCTTTTTACCAAATGCATCTGATTGAAATTGTGAGATACTGATTTTGTTCAAAATAGTCCAAAGAACATATAACAATGCCTCTAGGGTTGACACAACCCCCAGTGCCCTGGAGATAGGGTTGTAAGTTATGCCCTGGGGGCATATAAGGTTTTTATGGAATCGGCGGTGGCATAAACTTCAGATGGGGCTCGTTTGATTTAAAATCAAAATTTATACTGCCCTTTATAAGAGTCAAAAGTGACTTGAGACTAACCAGCCCCCCTCCCACACACATCCATAATTTCCCCAAACACCTCCAATCAAAACTTGGAGACAACAATTTTGTTCTTTGTAGTTAAAGGTCCAGAAATTATGTCTGTGGGGAAGACACCCCTCCCCCCTCCAAAGCTCTCAAAGCAAGGGTTGTAAGTTATGCCCTGGGGGGATATAAGGTTTTTGCAGAAAGGGTGGCTGTATATGCTTTGGAGGGGACTCATTGGATTGGTAATCAGAAGTTCTAGTGATGTTTTAAGAGTTAAAGTGATCAATGCACAGCTACACCCAACACATGTTGTGTTTTCCTGACATGCATCCAATAGTGATTTTGAGGCAGTCCTTTTATCAAAATAGTCAAAAGATCACGTAACAAGGCTTTTGGGGTTGATACAAACCAACAGAGCCTGAGAACGACGGTTGTAAAATATGCCCCTGTGGCATTTAAGGTTCTTATGGAAGGGATGATTGTTTAAACTTTAGAGGTGGCTCATTTGGTTGAAACTTATTTCTAGTTCCCTTTAAGAGTCAAAAGTGATGGAGGTCAACTAGCCCCCCCCCCCCTACTACCGCTCTTTTCATCAAACACATCTGATTGAAATTGTGAGATGTCAATTTTGTTCAAAATTAATTAAAAAAAACTTTTTCCACAAAATAAGTTTTTCAAAGATAAGTAAAGAACTCCATTAAACCAAAAATCAGCAAAAATAAAATAAAATAATCTACCAAGCGTGAAACTTCCACAAATTAACATCGGTAAATAAATGAAACCCGAAACGAACAGAAATTACAATAAATAACAGAGTCAAACTCAAAACGAGCAGAAATTAACATGAGTAGGGCTCAAAACCCCTATACCTTCCCAAGACCAGAACATAATTTGCACTTTACTAAAAAAATATAAATGTTTTTACTTTTATAACTTTAATCAATCAAATAATATTAACATTTTGATAACTAAATATCAGTATATGCATATTAAACTGACAATGCACATTCATTTGTATTTTTTTTCAGTAAAGTGCAAATTTTGTTCTGGCCTTGGGAAGACATAGGAGTTTTGCGCCCAACTTATGTTAATTTCTGCTCGTTTTGAATTTGACTTGGTTATTTATTTTAATTTCTGTTCGTTTTGGGTTTCATTTATTTATCGATGCTGATTTGTGGTAGTTTCGAGCTTGGTAGATTATTTTATTTTATTTTTGCTCATTTTTTGTTTAATGGGGTTCTTTACTTTTCTTTGAAAAACTTATTTTGTGGAAAGTTTTTTTTTTAATTAATTTCTATTCGTTTTATATTGACATAGTCTTATCAGGGAAAAAGAAAATACCGTAATACTTTAAATCTTTTCGTTTCTTTTAAGACTTTTTGGCCTGCTATTTGATTGCTGGAGAAAAATTTCCAGCAATTTATAACAAAATACACTCTTTTAAAAATTTGGACACAAATAGTAGTGTTTAATTTAGTTTCATGCCTCCTCTAGTTGACCTGAAATAGAAAACTTGATACCATTCGCAAAAAAAACTGTTTACTTTCTTTGATAGCTTGGATACACTTACGCTATTTAGATTATTTTGATTTGGTTCAATTTTAAGAGCAGAAGTAGCCCCGAAAGTTTGAACTTTATACCCTCAGTCTTTCTTGGGATACTGTTGAGATGCCTTATTAGGAATTAGCATTAACAGAGTGCATTTCGATTTAATCTTAAGGCAACATCTAGTTTTTAAACATAATGGGCAAATGGGAGGGTGGGCGTAGGAGGGGGACTAGTTGCCCTCCAATCACTTTCGACTATTAAAAAGGGCATTAGCCCTTTCTATTTTCAATCAAATGAGCCCTTTTCGAAGTTCCTACAACAACTCCTTCAATACGAAGTGCCCCTCAATCTTTACTATAAAAATGTCAAGCCTTACAATCATTTTCGCCTATTAAAAAGGGCACTAGCCCTTTCAATTTCCAATCGAATGAGCCCTTTTTGAGTTTCTACGACAACGCTTTCTGTATACACCTTATATGCCCCCAGGGCATAAATTACAACCCTTGCCCTGAGGGCTGTGAGGGGCTTGTCATCCTTAAAGCCCTAATTTCCAGAACTTTCAATTACGTTAAACAAAACGGCTATCTCAAAATTTTGATTGGATGCGTTTGGGGAAATGGTGGGCATGAGGGGGGCATTAGTTGCTCTCCAATCACTTTCAACTATTAAAAAAGGCACTCGCCCTTTCACTTTCCAATCAAATGAGCCCTTTTGAAGTTTCTACGACAATGCTTTCAATAAAAACCTTATATTCCCCCAGGGAATAACTTACAACCCTTGCCTTGATGGCTGTGGGGGAGTGTCCTACTCAAAAACATAATTTCTATCTGGGAATCAACTACGTTGAACAAAATGGCTATCTCAAAAAATCGATTGGATGTGTTTGGGGAAATGATGGGTGTGGAAGTGGTGTTAGTTGCCTTCCTATCATTTTCGACTATTAAAAAGGGCACAAGCCAATCCAACTTCCAATCAAATGAGCCCTTTTTGAAGTTTCTACAGGCACTCCTTCGATACGAAGTGCCCTGGTCTAAAGAAAAAAAAATACATTGTGCCAACATTGTTCTTTACTTAGGCAGCACGATTGCGCTGCCTATGATAGTCCAAAGATCATATAACAAGGCTTTTGGGATTGATACAAACCCCGAGAACCCTGAGGCAAGGGTTTTAAGTTATGCCCTGGGAGTATATTAGGTTTTCATGAAATGGGCAGTCAAAAAAATTCAGATGAGTCTCATTGGATTTGAAATTGGAAGTTATAGTGCCCTTTTTAAGAGTCAAAGTGTTTTGAGAGCACCCCCCCCCCATGCCCATCATTTCCCAAAAGAACATCCAAACAAAGTTTATAGACATAAATTTTTTCCGCATTTTTGAAAGGTTCAGTAACTAGGCATATTGAGAAGCCCCCCCCCTGGCCCCAGGGTAAGGGTTGTAAGTTAGGAACTTTGTTCATGGTTTACATATGTATATGTTACAGAGAAAAGATATACATGTTTGACTTCTACTTTCCCAAAATACAAAGGGCATTAAGATGAGTCTTTCAGGGAATGTTGAGCTAAATCAAAACATGTTATGTGAATACGGGTTGTTAAAAGGGTGTAACTCAGGAATGACTGAATATATTAATTTGGAACTTTCAGGAAATGATAAGGGAGAGGATTAATTGACCAAAAAGGCCATATTTGCATATTACTGCTACCACACCTACTATTGCTACGTACTACCACTACTATCACTAAAACTACTACTTCTGTAGTGAGTACCTACTACTAAGGCTGAGGATATTGAAAAACATCTAAGGAAACGCCGAGGGGAAAGTTGAACTAAATCAAAACATACTATTTGTATACAGATTGCTGATACAGGCGTATCAACAATATTTTTGGAACAGCTTATTGTACCAAGAGGAAACATCAGGGACATCATGAGTGGGATGTTCAGTTGACCAAAAGGCAAAATGTACCTGCTACTACTGCTATTAATAGTGCTGCTACTACTAATAATAATACACTATTGCTGCTACTACTGTTCCTACTGCTACCACTACTACTATGATACTAGTACAATTAAGACTACACATCTGAAGGTGAAAATTTGACAGAATATTGAGGGGGAACTTGAACTAAATCAAAACACCCTATGTGCATGCAGATTGTAAAAAGGGCATATCTCTGAAACATATTGATTTGATTGCTTTGCTTGTTTGCTTTTGTGTTGTTTGCTTATGCTTATGCACTTTATTTATAGGTGTTGGGTCTCCCTTAAATAATTGAATTCAAATCTTGACTCCGAAGATAGAATACGTTATATGGTGTCAGAATGGACAGCACACCCTATCCAACAATTGATTGGTTGTCAGCCAATCTCAAAGCCTCGTGGAAGCGATTTCACCAGCATGCTGAACTGATGTTCACAGGACCCTTGTCCGGAAAAGCCGATGCTGTGAAGTGCTCCTACTTGCTGATATGGGTTGGAGAAAAAGGACGAGATATATTCAACACATTCCAGATTCCAGAAGAAGACAAAAATAAAGTGGATGTATATCTGAGAAAATTCAGTGAGCATGTTGAACCCAGTTCCAATCCCATATTTTCCCGATTCGTTTTTCACAAACGAAATCAGAAAGAAGGAGAGACAATTGAATCATATGTGACATCTCTGAAGTTACTGGCCCTCGATTGTAGTTTCGGAGATAGTTCAGATGAAATGGTGAGAGACAGACTGGTTTTTGGAGTACAGAGTGACCGGATAAGAGAAAGACTATTGAGTGAAGGTGGAATGCTTACACTAGCAAAAGCTATTGATATTAGCCGTGCAATTGAAACAGTTGTGGAGACCCATGCACAGATGAGAAATGAACAAAGTACTAGTGCTGTAAAGCAAGAAGTGGAAGCCATACGCAAACAAAAAGTGTTGCCAAAGACAATGACGCCAAATTGTTACTTCTGTGGGAACCAGTACTCCCGCGAACACAAATGCCCCGCAAAAGGGAAGATCTGTTCCAAGTGTCGGAAGCCAAATCATTTTGCAAAGGTTTGCAAAAGCAGGTCTGTCAACGAAATTGAAGCCCTGCCAGCTGAGAACGAAGGAAACAATGAATACTTCATCGAGTCTGTTGACAGCAGAACCGATTCAGTCCAAAAGCCGATGATTAAAGTTAACCTACCTGAATACCGACGAGAAATAACCTTCAAAATTGATACAGGGGCTGATGCAAACGTTCTCCCAGCAAGTGAATTTAGATCCCTAAAACCAAGACCTACCTTGCTTCCCAACAAAGATATCCTGACAAGCTACAGTGGATGCAGCCTACAGTGGACCAGACCGGAAGTACGACAGATCCTCGAGGAATATGATGATGTCTTCCAAGGTATTGGGACGTTGCCCGGAAAATGTCACATTTACCTGAAGGAAGGATCTGTTCCGACAGTCCAGCCACCAAAAAGAGTTCCGTATGCCCTTCAGCCGAAGCTAAAAGAAGAACTAGACAGATTAGAAAATATTGGCATCATAGAGAAGGTACAAAAACCGACAGACTGGGTGAATTCGATTGTCCTTGTAAAGAAACCAGATGGAAAAATCCGAATTTGTCTAGATCCAGTGGACTTAAACAAATGTATCAAGCGTCCTTACCACCCCATTCCTAGCTTTGATGATGTAGCAGTGAGATGTGCTGGAGCAGAAAGATTTTTCAAAACCGACGCTAGAAATGGTTACTGGTCAATGGTTTTAGACGAGGAATCTGCTGACCTCACTACATTCAGCACAACATTCGGAAGATACCGCTTCAAGAGATATCCTTTCGGGCTCATATCAGCCCAGGATGAGTACCAAAAACGAATGGAAGAGGCGTTCGAAGGTATTGACATTGGTCTGATTGTAGATGATGTTGCTGGAATGGCTGAAAGTACAACAGATCATGATAGGAAACTAAGGACAGTTATGCAGAGGGCTCGTGAAAAAGGCATCAAGTTCAATAAAGAGAAATGCCTTTTCGATGCCGTAGCCATTCCCTACTTTGGACATATACTGACAAAGGGAGGTATGGAACCAGACCCTAACAAAATTAGGGCAATGAAAGAAATGCCAGCCCCCAAGAACAAAGATGAATTGCAGACTCTTCTAGGGATGTACAACTATTTGTCAAGGTACATTCCCTGCCTCTCTACCCTAAACCAGCCACTTAGGGACCTGGCCAAAGCAAAGGAGTTCAAGTGGAAAGTAGTACACAACGATGCCCGAGTCAAAATCCAGGAAGCCATTTGCAGCAACCTCGCCTATTTTGATACCAAAAGCGCCCAGGTGGAAGTGATAACAGACGCATCACAACACGGGCTAGGTGCTCAACTGGTTGCGGATCACGCCACAGTAGCCTTTGCTTCTAGATCTCTTAGTGACACAGAAAAACGGTACTCACAAATCGAGAAGGAGCTTCTGGGAATTGTGTTTGCCTGCACGCATTTCCATCAATATATTTGTGGTAGAAAGATCACTGTGACAACGGATCACAAACCTCTAGAGGCGATATTGTCCAAACCAATAAATAGGGCACCACCCCGATTGCAAAGAATGATGCTAGTGCTCCAGCAGTATGAACTGTCATTCCAGTATCGTCCCGGCAAAGAAATCCCGGTAGCTGATGCCTTATCACGAATGCACTTACCTGACCAAGACCCAGAAATTCAAATTGAAGGAGAAGTAGCCATCCATGCATTCTTTAGAGATATTCCAGTAAGCAGAAACAAACTAGAGCAAGTCCGTGAGGAAACCCTAAGAGATGTTGAGCTGAAAACACTGTCAGACATCGTCGAATCTGGCTGGCCTAACGACCGAAGAGATGTACCATCTATCGTTCTTCCATTCTGGAACTACAGAGACGAGCTGGTTATCAACGATGGTATTATACTGAAAGGCGAACGCATTGTTGTGCCTAAGGCACTGCGTGGAGACATACTGCGACAGCTTCATTCGTCACACGTTGGCATTGTGAAAACAAAAGAAAGAGCTCGTAGCTCTGTATTTTGGCCTAACATCACGAAAGATATCACGCAACTAGTATCTGGTTGCGAAATATGCGCCATGCATCACATGGATCAACAGAAAGAGCCATTGATATCCTCAGAGGTTCCCCAGTATCCATTCCAACACGTGGGCCTGGACATCTTTACATTCAGTGGTATGGAATACCTAATCACTGTAGACTATTATAGTAGATTTTTCGAGGTGGATAAACTTGCCATTTCAAACTCACAGCAAGTGATCTCGAAATTAAAAATGCATTTCGCCAGATATGGTATACCAGAGAAGATTACTTCAGACAATGGGCCACAATTCAGCTCGGAGCAGTTTTGAACGTTTGCAGCATCCTGGGATATCAACCACGTCACATCGAGTCCCCGATACCCACAGTCCAATGGGATGAGCGAGAAGGCGGTCCAGACGGCAAAACGGATCATGACGAAAGCGACAGAAAGCCGAACAGATCCATACATCGCATTGCTGGAATACCGAAACACCCCAGTTGAAGGAGCATATACACCGGTTCAGCTGCTCATGAGCAGGAAAAGCCGGTCGATGGTCCCAGCGCTGCCATCCCATCTGCAGCCGAAAATAATTGCGAAGCCAGTTTTCGAGAAAGCAAGAGAGAAAGCTCAGTCTAGACAGCAGAGAGCTCACAATAAGAACGCCAAAGAGCTGAAAGAATTGAGTATAGGAGAGAAAGTATGGGTGAAATTTGACGAAAGTAGTAGATGGCGCAAGGGCGTAGTCGAGAAGAAGTTGAGACAACAAGAGCGCTCTTACCTGGTGCGGCTGCAAGACGACAGTACTATTCAGAGAAACAGGCGCCACCTACGTCACAGATCAGAACCAGTTATAGCCGAGCCGGCGCCTATACCATCCCACCCATTACATGCAGGCCGTGTTACCCAGTGCCCAAACTACATACTTACCCGGATGGAACAGCGACAGTTGGAGCTAGTACGACGCCTGTCGCAGATCGATCCAGTGCCGAATTGAACAGCAGTACTGACGAGGAAACCCCGTCAGTAGTCGAAGATGATGATTTCACCGTAGCCGAAAGGCCAAACATCAGGGGGGAGGAGAAAGAGCATTAAGTCTACGATGTCAGTCAACTACTGATACAGTCATACCCCCTGTGACCAGCACTGAAGCCCCGCCAGATGCAGGAAGAGTCACTCGCTCAGGTAGACTTTCCAAACCACCCGCGCGTATGAACCTGAGCATTGATCGTCACGTTGATATCCACCTCCGTCCAGTCTGGCAGTGATGGAAGCCATTTCTACATGAGAAAGAAGATGAAACATATCGATTTGATTGCTTTGCTTGCTTTGCTTTTGTGTTGTTTGCTTATGCTTATGCACTTTATTTATAGGTGTTGGGTCTCCATTAAATAATTGAATTCAACTCTTGACTCCAAAGATAGAATACGTTACAATCTCAGGAATGGATTTGGTATTAAGTTGGAACTTTCAGAGAATAGTTAAAGGGGAAAATCAATTGACAAAAAGGTAATATATACATGTCACTACTAACACTAATACCACAGCTACTTTTACTATTATTACCACTTCTACTAAACTACTCCAACTACTACTTCAATTGCAACAACTTGTAAGGCTTAGAGTATTAAGGTGAAAAGGGCATCAAAAGGGTGTCAAAAGTGCACATCAACAGTATTTTTGGCATGGTTTATGGTGTTAAGGCAAAATCTCCAGGTCATCATGAAAGCAAAGCAATGTTCAACTGACCAAAAGGCAATATGCAAATACTACTACTGCTGCTACTACTAGTACTGATACAACACTAACACTGCAACTACTTCTACTACCATCAAAACTATTGTGCTAATAGTACTATAAATGCTAAGTCTATGAAGGTAAAATTTGAGAAGATATTAATGGCAAATTCGAAACAAAAGACACTATGTGCATTTAGATTGTCAAAATAGCATATCTTAAGAATTGGTTTGTGCATTAAGTTGGAACTAACAGAAAATGCATAAAGGGGAAGATCAATTGACCAAAAGGCAATATGTGCACACTACTACTAATACTACTACCATTGCAACATTTACTAGTCCTACTACTACTATTACTATTACTCCAGCTACTACTTCTATTGCAACTACTTGTAAGGTTAAGAGCACTAAGATGAAAATTTCATTATATTGGTAGTATTCCAGAAAAAAGCTGGATTCATTATTATAATAGTGAGTTTTTGTCTCCTGACCTTGTTGCAGAAAGTAAATATGAAAAAAGAGCTTGCCCATTTGCTTGCTAATTCTATTTGTTCTGCTTTTATAGTGACGCCGTCTGATATTGAGTTTACTCTAAAAAAAATTAAGAAAAAATCTTCTGCTGGTGTTGATTTAATATCTGCTAAAGACTTTGAACAAAGTAGTAGTCTTTTGTTGCAGCACCTTTTGCTACTTTTTCAAATGTCTATTTCTTCTGGTATTGTGCCGCAACAGTTTTGTATTGGCCAGATTACGCCTATACCGAAAAAAGGGAAAAAGATCTCGATGATTATCGATTGTATCGGCCTATAACCGTTTCAAGCACTACTATAAATATTTGAGTCTATTATTCCTAGAGATATTTCCCAAAAGTGTTCTGTGCCTGCGCATCAGTTCGGTTTTCAGAAAGAACTTAATCATGAGCATGCTCTTTTTTCTCTTTTTAAGGTTCTTACAGATGTGGAAGGTTCCAGGGATTTTATTGTTCTATGTGCACTGGACATTGCCAAAGCATTTGATTCGTGTTTTTTTGGCCCAGATTTTGGTAGAAGCTCTAAAGAGAGGAGTTGACTTCCCAGTTATAAGGTGTCTTCGATACATGTATAGACATCTTTGTGCCAAAATGAAGTGCGGTTCAGAGCTTTTTAATGTGCTAAAGGGCGTTAGACAAGGAGGTCTCACTTCCCCCGCGCTTTTTAATAATTCAGTCATTCCAGCCCAAAGTTCTATTAAGTCCGCCTGTATTTACAGGGGTTTAGACATCTCTTTACTTATGTATGCTGATGATATCCTAAATCTGAGTTGCACTTTCTCTGGTTGTGAGAGCACTTTCTCAAAGTTAAAACTAGAATATCAGCAGATTGGTTTAAGTTTTAATGTGGATAAAACTGTAGCTGTCGGTTTCAACCTCAAAGGATGCTCTGATAAATCCCTCCAACTTACTGAAACTTGTATCCCCTGTCTAAAAGCTTTATTTACCTGGTAATGACCATTGGAAATTCAATTCAGTAAACTATTAAGCTTGCCATCCAAAATCATGAAAAAAAGACAAGGATAGCTTATGCATCACTTGTCTCTAACATTACACACCTTAGTCGTTTCCATCTTTCTAAACTTTATAATAGTCTAACTGTGCCTCATTTCCTTGCTCTGTCTCCTATTTGGCAACTTTTTCCTGCTTTAAAAAAAAAACAAAAAACTTGTTCACCAGATTTATTTTAAATTTGCTAAATTCCTTTTACATATACCCCCTTGGACTAGTAACTCTTTTTTGTCCCAAAAATTTAAGCTCATTTTTCCTTTGACAATTATTGGTAAAAGAGTGAAAGATTTTAAATCTTCCACCAGTAAACTAAATCATGATTGGTCATCTTTATTTTTATGATTGGGTTATGATTTTTTATGTCTTTTGATTTATGTCTTGATTATCTTGTGATTATGATATATTATTTGTGATTATGTATATGATTATTTTTATTGTAAAAACTACTTATTTTTGTTCAGTGTATAAGTTTTCTTGTCTTTTTTCTTTTTTTTTCCCTTATTTACTCTGTCATTTAGGGGATCTGCACCCTTTTTGGTTTTGACAGATTATAAATAAATTGAATTGAATATGAATATACAGGTTATCAAAAGGGCATATCAACAATATCATAGCAGTGGCTAATTGCATTAAGTTGAGTAGTAATACTACTGGTGTAACTACTATTACAACTATACCTAATGGTATGAAGGTGAAACTTTCAGAGAGTATTTCTGGAAGTTTATGTTGTATAGATGACAAACTGCCATCTGTATGCAGGTTATCAAATGGACATATCAGCAATATCTTAGGAAAAGTTTCGTGTGTGAAATTAAAACTTACAAGGCTTGTTGTGGGGGATGTTGAACTAACCAAAAGACAACTCCTACAACTACTACTACTGCTAATATTATTATTACTGCTACTACTATTTACTCTTCTCCTACTGCTGCTACCACTACTGCTAATAAATCTAAGGGTATTAAGGTGAAAATTCTGGGTAATGCTGAAACTGTATTGAAATAAACCAAAATATTCTATGCCCACACAGGTTGTCAAGAGGATGTATCAGCAATGTTTCAGGACTGGTTGGTGGTATTAAGTTGAAAATTTCATCATGTGTTGAAGGGGATGTTGACAAAAACAAACAAAGGTGCTATGTGCACACTGCTACTAATGCTACTACAACTATTGCTACTAGACAAGCAAAGGGTATTAATGTGAAACTCTCAAAGAATATTTAGGCAGATGTTGACCTAAATCGAAACAAACTATGATTATGTAGATTGTCAAAAGGGTGACAAAGACATATCACAGTAATGGCTTACATTATTAAGTTACATCTTTCAGGGTAAATTTTCTTCAAGCCACTATGTGGATACTTTTAATACTACTTTCTACGTTTACTGTAACTAATTACACTAAGTTGAAACGTTTAAGGGTAGTTTCAATTAAACAAAAAAAAACTATATGCATGCAAGTATTAAAAGGGCATATAAGCAAAATCATAGGCAGTGCTGTTCTAGTATAGCTAGTAATATCATTGATGCAGCTAATTTGATTGGAAATTCAAGGTTCTACTACCCTTTTTAAGAATCAAAAGTGATTGAAGGGCAATCAGTCCTCCTCTTTAGCTCGCAATTGTCCAAACACTTCCAATCAAAATTTTAAGATAGCCATTTTGTTCAGCATAGCTAAAGGGTCTTGTAACTTAACTCTGGGGCTACTGCGTAGGTCAAACCCCCACAGTTATGCAATCTGCCCATTATGTTTAAAAACTAAATGTTGCCTTAAGATTAAATCAAAATGCACTGTATGTATGCTGGTTGCCTACAAGACATCTCAGCAATATCCCAATAACAACTGATGGTATCATGTTCAAACTTTTGGGGCTACTTCTATTACTACTTCTGCTTTTAAAACTTAACTAAATCAAAAGAGTGTGTGTATCCAAGCTGTCAAAGTGAATAGATTGAATTTTTTGCTAATAGTATTAATTTTTTCAAATCAACTACAGGAGGTTTAAAACTGAATTAAACACTGTTATTTGTGTCCTGATTTTTAAAAGGTTGTATGTTGTTAAAAATCGTTGACAAAGTTTCTCCGCCATACAAATAGCAGGCCAAACCATAAATTCTTAGAAAAAGGCCAAAAAGATTTAAACTATCATTTTCTTTTTCCCTGAAAAAGACTATGTCAATATAAAACAAACAGAAATATATTTTTTCTTAAACTTCATTCAGCAAAACAAATTTTTCAAAGAAAAGTAAACAACTTCATTAAACCTAAAATGAGCAAAAAATAGAATCAAAAAGGTCTACCAAGCATAGAACTACCACAAATCAGCATTGGTAAATAAATAGAACCCAAAATGAACAGAAATAATAATAAATAATTGAGCAAAACTCAAAACAAGCAGAAATCAACATGGGTAGGGCTCAAAACCCCTATGCCTTCCCAAGGCCAGAACATAATTTGCACTTTACTGAAAAAAATTAAATGTTTTCACTTTTATAACTTTAATAAAGCAAATATTAATAACATTTTAAGGAATAAATACTGGTATAAGTCAGGGCCATATACATTTTTTTTTTTGGGGGGGGGGGGGGTTGGGGGTACCAAAAAAACGCATAAAAAACTAGTTTACATCAAATTTTGTTAAGTTTTATGAGTCGGAAAACATTTCAGGGAGGGGGGTTCAAACCCTCTAACCCTCCCCAAGGATACAGCCCTGGCATATGTACATTAAACTGACAATGCACATGCATTTGTATTTTTTTTTTTCAGTAAGGTCTAAATTATGTTCTAGTCTTAGCATAGGGGTTTTGACCCCTACTCATGTTAATTTCTGCTTGTTTTGAGTTTGACTTGGTTTTTATTGTAACTTCTGTTCATTTTGGGATTCATTTATTCATTGATGCTGATTTGTTGTAGCTTTATGCTTGGTAGATTATTTGATTCTATTTTAGCTCATTTTTGGTTTAATGGAGTTCTTTACTGTTCTTTGAAAAAAGTTTTTTTTCAATTATTAATAACAAATGACAGTGAGCATTTTTTATAAACTAAAGAAATTAATATACAAACTGACCATCAGTACTGCATATTAGGCAAGTCTAACCACTTTGGCTCTTCATTTATACAGTTTAAATATTCCAGTGTGATTCTGATTCAAAAAGGTACAACATGTCTACTTTCTATGAAAATTCTGGAGCAGAGTTATTGTAATTTTTTTCTTCTGATGTGTACCCCAACAAACAAGTTGTCAATACCTCAAGATTTTCACAATGGTGTACCTTATAAACAAATATCCATACAAATCGTATCTTTCTTACTTCAAATTTAATTTTCTTGCTGTGGGTTAAATTTCTCAGACATAATACTACTACTACTGACAGCTCACTGCAGCACCAATCCATCTGAGGCAAATACAGCAGTGCACATTATACTTGACTTCAATCTGTTCAAAGCTTCCATCTTTATTCCTTCCATGTAGTTCCTATGTCCTTTAAATCGTTTGTTATGACATATTTCCATCCGTTTGGGGACAATCTGCGTTTCCTTAAGCCTCAGATCATGACCAAAACGCACAATCTTTGGCAATCTGTCATCCTTCATCCATAAAACATGGCCAATACATTTAAACTGTTCTTTTATTATAACCTTCAAAAATGGGATCAAACTGCATTTTTTTTGTAGCTTGTATTGGCTGTTTGACATACAGCCAGTACAAACAGGTGCCAAAAGCTGTGCTCAGAGACTTTTTTGTAAAACATTAACAAACCTTCCCAAGGCATTTGAAGCACCCATACTTCAGAGCCATATTTGACCACTGTTATGTATGTGGCTTCTGATATTTTAATCTTGGTTTTTACAAATATCTCCTAGTGTTCAGAGCTATTTCAACTGCAAAAAACACCCTGCATCTTGTCTATTTTACTTTTATCATAATCACTGTATCTACCATCTTTACTAATCTTACTACCCATGTTAGTGATCGATTTTTTTGTTACCTAACATCACCTCTTCTCTCCAATTTACTCTTGGTCAAAACAAATTGGTCCTCTTAGAATTGATTTTCAGACCTATTCTTGCACCAAGAACTCTCAAAACCTCCAAAAATTCATTCAAATTCAAAATATTTTTATCTAGGACATTAGAATCACCTGCATAATCTAAGTCTAGGAAATATTTACTTTCCCATTTGACATCCATCTCAAATAGTCCTTACCATGTTCCTTAGCAAAGAAATAATCAAAATATAACTGATATGAACAGCAATAGGACACAGCTCTGCTCAATCCCTGATTCTACACTAAGGCAACTCCTAATATTACTTCCTACCTTAACTGCAGCAACTAAATTTTGATCAATGCATCATTTCTCCTTCCATAAACCACGTTGTCTCCTCTTAAAAACTTATCTACAACATCTTTTAATCTAATAAATATCAACATGCATAGTAATTTGCTTCCTACAGACATCAAGCTGATTTGTCTATAATTACTCTGCTCATTCTTATAGCCTTTCTAAAGAGCTTTATTTAGTTTTGCTAAAATCATTAGGGACTCCCTCTGTAGCAAAACCATGCCCATAATTTCCAGTAGTTCATCTGGAACAAATTCTCAAAATGTTCCACTCATCACTGTCAAACACTTTCACTATCACTAAATGAGGGCCCATTTGTATATTTAACTGGATCAAATCCAAAATGACTGTTTTCTCTCAATTTCTTAATATGCCTATCTAATATTTTACTACTATGTTGTCTGGTCTAGCTGAATCTTCCAGATCTTTGATAATTTTATTCATGACCTTTATCTTATATCTCAATAATTCAAACTTTAATATCTTCTCTGCTTTCCTTTTTTCTTATAAAATTTATTACTCCTACATGGAAAGTTCTTGATAACCACTTCTCACTTCAACCAAGCTTAAAGTATTTTCACTAGAAGTCTCAATTGGGTTTCTAACTTTCCTCCCACAGACATACTTTGCAAGCTATTGTCCTAAACCTACTAACTGTTGTCTGATTCTAAGCCCTTAAGATCCATGTTCAATTGTTCTTGGAAAAGGTCCTCCCAAGCTATCCCCTGGAATTTATCAATGTCATAACTATCTAGATACAGGGATGAACATAGGGGTGGGAAGTTTCTGGGTCCAGGCCCACCACCCAAAATACTAAAGTTTCAAAATTCCTGGGGATTTCTCATTCAAATCAGGCTACTAGATTCTAACAAGATTTAAATTAATTTTAAACAATATTAGCTGGTGATCTTTGCTTTTAACATCAATAACATCAGTCCTATATAACTAAGTGCCCTGCATCAATCCTATATGTCTGCAATTTACAATAGCATGATAAATAAGGTTGGCATTGACCATCTTACCATCATGTGAGTACTATGTTAACTTATATACCATTTTGTAACAAAAACTCTATTGATTATAGCTAGATTATCACACCTAAAAATTTAAAGCAGCCTGTTACCCTTGTTATTTTCTATCTCTATGCTGAATTTGTTTAAGATTGTACAACATCTACCCCCATTTATACCAGCCTGGTAATTAAAATCATAAAGCGAGCAACTTGAATTCCTCTATTAATACCCTCCAAACCTAAGTAAGACTTAGACACTTCCTTATTCAACATAAGTCCTATTCCTTCCCTATGTGGCCCATCCTTTCCACCTGAACAAGTAATTACAATAACATGCATTTCATAGCCCTGGAAAATAAGCTTCTGATGCCTAACAAGTATAATTCAAAATGCTTGAATCCATCAGTCAAAACGTCACTCTGATAGTTGCATTCTAATATTGCCATGTTCCTTGTCACAATTTCCATATTATTTAAATCATTGAAATTGCTATGGTCTCAAGAAAAGTAATGGGTCCCACCAGTGATGTCAGGGACTAATAACATCTTCTCAAGTCTGCACAAAAGCACTTAAGCCAGGTTAAAACCTGACAACAAGAAGTCCTAGGGACCTCCAGTTAAAATGAAGCTTTTACAAGCCTATATCCATCTTGGTCACCACATGATTTTCCAAACTTTGCAATTTGCTTCTATCTACAAGAGTGGACTTCCTTCCCTAGAACTAATTCTGTATTTATTAGAAGGTTCAATGAGAGTTATGAGTTTTGGCATTAAAAGGCACTCTTCAAGACTTCCCCATCCCCTTACCTATAAAATGATCCACCGCCCCCTTGCATAATATCTTATCCACATTTATACATCATTGCATATAATTTTACAAAATATGAAAAAAATTATTTATTTAAATGAAGCTTTAAAATAGATGTCAGAATTTTGTTCTGCAATAAGAGGAAAGTATTGCTCTGCAACTCATGAACATTTAGTCAACTTGGGCACTGAAATGCACTATTTAGGCACCTGGCACCCCCCTGCCCTTATAATGACCCACTACATTTCCTTCATAATAGCTGATATACAATTAGTATGTATGCTTTTTTTAGTATTAGTATGATTTTCTTATTTATTTTATTTTTCTTTCCCTGTGGCTGCTCAATTTTACATTTGGGAAGAAGTATTCAGGGTGGGAATTGTTGGTAGGGGGGGGGTCACTGTAGGGGACAAGCTGGACCCTGACAAAATACGCCGTTTTAGGATCTGTATTTTGTTTTATTCATTACTCCAAGAAAATATTTTGGCAATGGGACAAGGGAATTTTTGAACACTTTAAGCACTTAAAAGTAGAAACAAGGCTTGATTAACCAATAACATGGAAGAATAACTTCCCCAAATGCATCAGATAAAAATTTTGAGGTAGCCATTTTGTTAAAATAGTTCAAAAGATCATATAACAAAACTCTGGGGTCAACACAACCAACCAGGACATGGGGGTAGCCATTATAAGTTATGCCATGGGGGCAATTATGGTTCTTATAGAAGGTATGCTTGTAAAAACTTCAGAGAGGGCTCTTTTGATTGGAAATTAAAAGTTATAGTTCACTTTTTCACAGTCAAAAGAGATCAGAGGGCAACTTCCTCCCCCATGCCCTCTTTTCCCCAAATGCATCAGATAAAAATTTTGAGATAGACATTTTGTTAAAAATAGTTCAAAGATCATATAAGAAAAATACCAAGATTGACAAATACCCCAGGGCCCAGGGGCTAGCATTGTAAGTTATGCCCTGGGGACAAATATGGTTCTTATAGAAGGGATGCTTGTATAAACTTAAGAGAGGGCTCAATTGATTGGAAATTAAAAGTTCTAGTTCACTTTTTCAGAGTCAAAAGAGATTGGAGGGTAACTAGTCCCCCCCCACACCGTTTTTTCCCAAATACATCAAATAAAAATTTTGAGCCTCCTTCTCTCCCTGTAAAAGTCTAAAACCTACTACATCATTGCCACTTTACTGAAAACAAATTATATTGCAAATATTTTTTTTTGTACTTATATTAAAATTACAGTAAATTTTTGAATTGATGAGCTTTCAGCATTTAATATCATTATACATCAGATATTCAGTTTAATTTATTAGTTCTTTCTATGATTATTTGAGAAGAATATAGTTTCACTACAAACAAGAGTTTGGATAATGCCCCTTTCCTTAATTGTAAAAACCTAAAGCCTATTGCATCATTGGTACTTCACTGAAAATGAAAGTACGGTGAAATAAAATCTTGAAGAGATGGATCTTTCAACAATTAACATCATTCTATATCAAATATTCAACTTGATTTTGTTTATATTTTCCATGACTGTTCAAGACATATATAGTTTTCAGTAAAGCGCCATTGATGCAGTAGGTTTTAGACTTTTACAGCAAGAGAAGGAGGCAATACCCAAACTCTTGTTTGCAGTGATTTTTGTTTGTTTCAACCTTGATTTGCATATTCAATTTAAGTTTCACTCGTTTTAAGATTTATTTATGCATATATATTAGTATCTATTGTATGTTTATTTGCATTGATTTTTTATTTAATTTCTGTTTGTTTTGGGTTTCATTTATACTTCAATAGCAAAATATTTTTCTTTGTTTTAAGCTTGATTTGCATATTCAATTTAAGCATTACTTGCTTCCAGATTTATTTATTAATTTATATTATTACTTGTATGTTTTTTTTTCTATGATTGTTTATTTAATTTCTGTTTGCCTTGGGTTTCATTCATTCTTTAATGGTAATTTCTGGCCATTTTGAGTTTGAATTATAACGGGTATTTGTATCTGCTGATCTTAAGTTTAAAATGGCCTTTACTTTTCTTTGGAAAAACTTCTAGTTTGGAAAGTTTTTTTTTTAAATTAACATCCAAAAGAAACCAAGCTATTTTGGTACAGTTATTTTTTCAATTTACTGACAAAAAACAAAAACATAAAAACATTGAATCCCCTTCAAAGTAATCTCTATTGGAGTTAATACACTTTTGCAATCTTTTATTCTGCTGTTCAAAAACTGGAAAAACAGCACCCTCACCAATATTAGTTTGGTTTCTTTTGAGATCCCTTATGAGAGTCCACTTTAACTTGTAAACTTTAGGCTCTGGCTTAATAACAAGCAAAAACCACTCTTTTTGGCCCCAGGCAAAATCTATGGGCTGCTTTCCAAGATGGTGGACTTCAGGGGAAGAAAACAATGTCAAAAATAAGGTCTTAAAAATAAGTAAAACTAATTTTCACAAATTCTCAATGTCTGAAGTTTTTACTGCAATAAGTATGGTGTTGCTGCCCAAAACTACAAGCTTAAATTGAAAGGTAAATCCATCTAGTTGGAATTCTATACATTTGGAAGGAGTGGACTTAGGATAAAGAAAGCACGATTTTCACAAACCAGATAAAGAAGCCAAGCAGGACAACTAGTTTCTACACTCACAACATTGGTTGAAAATCCATGATTAGAGCTGACAAATTGTTTCTTTTTTTTTACAAATATCTTCAAAGAAAGACAGGCTATGCTAGGAGACTTAGGCTATTTTAAACTAAAATTTGTCAAAAGTTAGCAAAATCATCTTCTCTGCTTTTGTCAATACCAGCTTCAAGCTCTGCAAATTATTTTTGTGCACAAATTCTTGCTAGATGATATGCAGAAAATGTAATTTAATTACATGTTCTTGTTTCTTTCTATTTTCATCTATGTTTTAAAATTATTTTTTGATAATATAATTTTATTTCATTTCACAATATTATTCTATAGATTTGAGAAATAGTGGAACATGTAGTACACTCACATTGAAAGAGTAGCAGATATTGTGATTGGATAGAGCATTGATAGGGGAATCAGTCACATCATAGACTAAGACAGTCTCTGTTCAGTATCCCAAGTGAAAACATCTGTTTTGGATTTCTTGAACTTTAAAGCTTGCTCTCAACCAGTATTAATTCACTTGCTTTGAACTTGACCTAGTTTTTTTATGTTCATTAATTCACTGCTTGAACTTGAATTAAATTCAGTGACTTAGTTTGGAATAAATAACCATGGATTTTTCGTGAATTGGACCTGAACTTAGCCTAGATTCTTGATATTCATTAATTCACTGCTTGAGTTTGAATTTAATTCAGTAACTTAGTTTGGAATAGAGATTAAGTTTGAAATAAATTCAGTAAATTAAATTGCACAAAGGAGGGTGCTATGTGAAATGAAATGAATTTTGGTGCAATATGCTAAGATAGACTGGGAGTATTTATGAACTGTTTTTTTGGATATAAGATCACCAAGGAGAACACCTTCCATAAGCAGAGATTTTATCTGGTAATAGTTTTACTCAGGCAAAGGCAGGGTAGTGGTTTGGGGTAGCTCCCTTCCATTTCCTTAGCACAAAGTACCAAGTTGATATTTATATGTTATTATTAGTAATTGATAAATGGCTGCCATGGCTTCTGAAAAGTTGTACAAGACAGGATGCAAAGTTTGCAAAGAGAGCTTCAGTCTTGCAACCAGAGGAACAGTTATTTGCAACACATCTGCTGGGGGTTGTGGTCACCTCTGCCATAACTGCTGTGAAATTCTTCAGAGCATTAAGAAAGACAGTATTATAATATATCAGTGCTTGGACTGCTGCAAGATATTTGCTGATAAACCTGCTTCCCTGCAGATCCCTCCTCCTTCAGAGACTCTTGTTTATTCACCAGTTTTTAAGCTTTTTCCAGTACTGTCTAGTCAGGAATTTTGTCTGCCACCTGTATATCTGCATGTGCAAACTTCTATTCTACTGATCATCTTGATCAAGGTAGAAGCCTCCTAACATCTCTAGTGAATCCCTCTGCTAAGCAAAGCCTGTCACAGGATATTTTAGACATCCTTATTTCTAAGGATGCAACCCCTTGCTTGCCAAATCTGAAATTCGTCATGACTGCAAGTGATGTGATACCTGCAATAGATACAAATAAAAATATTCACTTTAGCCATGCCATTCAAACCTCAGACCAACATCTTTCTAGCATTATTGATAAACTTGATTATGTCACAAGTCAGGTAGCAGAGACTCCTGCTGTGGTGAAAGAGTGTTGTGATAGAGTACAGAGCAAGGTTTTGAGCTGTATAAATAAAGAAAAACTTAATGATAAATCTTGGCCTCCACTGAATAGTGAGTCAGAAACAGTGGGTCTTGTAGTAGATTCACCGCCACAAGATTGTGATGATCCCTTAAAGCATGAAGCTCTTCTGAAATTGTTGGATGGAGCTGATGGTATAGTGCAGATTTCACTTTCTAAGGAATCAGGATCCCAGCAACCAAAATGGGTCATTCATACAAAAAGACAGAACACTGAAAACTTGAAAGCCTGTTTGAATGAAAAGGTTGGTAAAACTGAGGTTTGCAAATCAAGAATTGTTCATTTATTATCACAAGTGGACTTCCTGATTGATCCAGAGAGCGTGTGTGCTTCTAGCCAAGGTATCAAAGAGATACAGCACATCAGTGTTTCAAAATCATACTGTGTATACTTCCATTTGGTGAAGGCTAAGTCTCATTATTTGCATCATGGGATTCACATTGGCTACAAACATTTCCGGCTTACTGATTAAAAGTTCTTACTGCAAATGTGCTACAAATGTGGGTTACTAGAGCATATATTGTTGGGCTGCTCCAGTGTGGAATGTTGTCTCAAGCATCTTGGTAGCAGACACTCTCATTCTTGGAACAACCCTTGCCAGAATGAACCTTGTTGCTTCCATTTTGGATCTCATGAGCATACTGGATTTAGCTTTTGCTTCAAACAGTTAACTGAAAAAGTTGCAAAGAATAAAAAATGATTAGTGCAAAGATTATACCTCTGAATCTGAATGGATTTGGTGATAAACAACATGTATTGCAGTCTATGCTGCATGATCTGGATATTTTGTGTCTGCAAGAGCATCACCTTCTGGACCACTCTACTAGTCTTCTTTTGAGCCTGTTGCAGCAGTTTAAGTGTTTTATCTGTCCAGCTACACCTACAGGCAGATGTCCATCTGGAGGCATTTGCATATTTATTTGAGAGAATATTCCAGTTTCAGTGTTTGCTGTTAATTGATATTTTGTTGCTGTTTGAATCCCAGGGATTATTGTTTTCTCATGCTATTTACCATAAAATTATCATACTATTGATTTGGATTTCAATTTTGCATGTTTAGAATTATTGCAATTTGTGGTGAAAGTTCCAGCAGATTTCCAGTGGCTTATTTGCTGGGATTTTAACTGCAACATTGCTATCTCTGATGTCCGCTCCTCCGCTCTTTTATCTTTGTTTTCAGTTTTTACTATAGTTTCAATAGATGGGGATTTTACATATGTCCATAATTCTGGTTCTTGCTCTAATCTAGACCATGTGCTTGTTTCAAATGTAGCGACTTGCCACAGCCTGTCCATGTTGGATTGGATATGCCTATAGTGACCATTTTTACCTTTCTTTTCATTTAAATATTCAAATTCTATCTTTTAAAATTATCCATTGTTCTAGTCAAACTGTAAATAAAATGATCTGGGATCAGGAAAAAATGTGCAAATATCATGAAGAATCAGATGCTCTTTTAGCTAAAATAATTGTAAATTATTCTAAGGATGTTGATCAAATTGATATTGATCTATTTTACCTTGAAATTGCTCATAGTCTAAAAGTTGGGGCTAATAAAGCATTTACAACTGACTCTTTCCATTTTGGATCTCATGTTTTAGGTTGGAACCTTAACCCAATTTTAAAGGAAGGCCAAAAGAATGCATCTCAAGTGGGAAAACTATGATATGGACCATTTTATGATGGTATGAAATTAACTAAATGCGTTTTTCAGGCTGAGTTGCATTTGCACAATGAAATTATAAAAGATGAAATTGGTTCAAGGATTACTAGTGATAAGAATGAGCTTTGGAGTTTGATTAATTCTAGATGTTGTAATAATAATTGTTCACCAGATTCTAATAGTTCTCTGAAACTAGATGATTGGATAACTCATTATAATCAAGTTTTTTCATCCGGTGATGCGGCAGTTGAATCACAGCTTGACTCTTCATTATTGGAAGAAATTTCAAAGCCCCACCCAAATAGTAAAATATCTGTTTCTGTTGAAGATGTAACAGCAGCAATTAAAGTTCTAAAAAGTAAGCATTCTTTTGATCATGATAGTTTACATTCAAACCATATAAAATGGGCATCCCCCAAAGCAATCCTTCTTCTTGCTACTCTTTTTACTACTATTCTTTCTTCTGGAGTTCTTCTAACTAGCTTTTCTTGTGCTACCACTTCACCCCTTTCAAAAAAGGAGGGAATACAAATTAATGTTCTCATTACAGGCCAATTACTGCTTTTTGCCAGATTAGCAAAGTTTTTGAGTTAGTTTTATTAAAGTATCTGGAGTCTTGTAACCAAGGCCTGAATCAAATTGGGTTCTGTAAGGGGCTAAGCATGGATGTTGCTCATACCCTCCTTTCAAGAATAATATCCTTTGTAAGCAATGGGATAGAGTTTATATACTTGCATTAGATTTTGTGGTGGTGTATGATTCAATTATCCATTCTTGGGCTATGACTGCACTTCTGAAGAATACAGTCCCACTACCAGTAGTTTTGGTTTTAAAAAGTAGTATGGCTCCTCTCATATTTGTATTAAGTGGAAGAATCAGTTTAGTGATTATAATGTTAAGTTATGTAGGGGGCTGAGACAAGGAAGCATTATTTCTCCTTGGATTTGCAATATTACTGTTTTGGGGCTATTTGATCAAATTCAGTTGACTTTTATTTATGGTAAAGGTTATGTTCTGTCATGGATTGCTTATGCAGATAAAATGTAGATTTTTTAGCAAAGGTTTTTAGTGAGCATGGACTTTGTTTTCACCCTAAAAAGTGTCAGTTTTTAATTCTTGGTCCTAAGGCTAATGATCTCGTTAACTCAGAAATTTCTGTTCGTATTTATGATAGTATTTTAAAACCTTTGGAATCTTTTTTATATCTTGGTGTGCCTTATGGAACAACTTTAGCTCTATGCCATGCTTCTATTTCTAAAGCAGTTAAAAATAGAATAGCATCTAGTTTCAGGGCAGTAATTTGTCTTTGCAATCTTCTTTCACAGAAATCACTGGCTTGGGTATATAATACTGTTGTTTTGCCTCAGATTAGTTTTTTCATCACTTCACTAGTTTTTTTGGAATTAGTATTATTGCACATGTAAAAACCACATTTTTAAATTTGCCTAGTTCCTTTGCTGCTTTTCTAAATCTGAATCAAATACTTTTTTAATGAATACATATAAAATAAAAAACCCTGTTGATGTTTTGGAGAAAAAGCAAAAGAAATTTTTATCCAAATTACCTCTTTTTTCTCATAATTTATATAAAGCTGTGCATGAAGCTTAATTAATTTTTTTATTTATTAATTATTAAATGAAGTGTTAATTTTAAGTGTTAACTTATTATTTATTGAATGAAGTGTTAATTTGTGTTGTGAGTTTGAATGAAGCCCTTTGTGTACTTGTTGTTATATAGTTTAAAAGAATTTTATGGCCTGTTGATTAGTGGTTATTTTTTTTTTTTTTCTCTTCATATTCAGAGGAAATAAAGTTTGAATTGAATTGAATTATGGCTCTTCTGAAGGAAATGCTATAAAACAAAAAGAGTAGTACCATTTGGTTCCCCATTTGACACTCTTCAAATATAGTATTTCCTCTTCTGATGATGCCCTCTCCCTTCTTTTGGTTCCAGATGTAGCCCTAGACTATGTATAAAACAATAAATACTACTAAAGAAATTCTTACTTTATACTATGCAGCAAGTGTCAATTAGTCAAATTTTATTCTTTCTTTTTAAATCATCTTTGGTACTGTTTTATTAGCTAGGCAACATGCAAGACTATCACTCAAGAAAATCAAAGATCAAATAGGCATTACCTGGTAATTCCTATGAGATGCTGAATAAACAAAGGGTTTCTCACTATGGGAACTATATTTAAACATTAGTTTTTTGGGGTTTAAGGGGGGAAAAGGTACCTAGGTTATGTTACATATTCAATATAGGCTATGCTTTACCCCCACCCCCCTAATTTGCAAATATATAGCCAAAATTAGTTTCTAAACTATTAAATTTTCATCATATTTTGTTTTATTTCATTAGCATTAACCAAACTTCACTTCTTGCATGTTGCATAGCAAATAGAACAGTACCTCATTTTTTTTAAATATTCACATTTCATTTGGCAATCTTCTAGTTGAGAGGCTTCTTGATAATTTGGTAATTTGCTGGGTTAGGTGAATGAAACTTTAAGGAATGAATCCAGAGACTGGATTACACCATGGGATGCTTTATTAAGTTGCTATCTCTAGCATTTCTTTATTTCCAGGGCTTAGAAGATTGCATAGATGAGAGGTCTATACCTATCTTAACTTTGATAATAATAAAAAAACATTTTACCTTAATTTTGGGTCTTCCATCTCTTTTTTATTGACCCCAGTTCTTTATAAATAAATTTCAAATTATTTCAGCAGCTTTAACCATAGTTGAAATATTCATGCTAAAACAATATTTATGTTTATTAAGGAAATTTAGACAAATCAAATGCTGAAGCAATCCACTTTTGTAGGTATTATCATACAGATCCAATAGTGATTTAACTGGTAAAGTTGTGATTAGCTGTCCAACTAGCCTACTGATAATAGCCTGGCCTATGTGTAATTATTGTGCCCTATTGAATGTAGGGTAAAATTGTTTAAACATCATAAATGCACTTCTTACAGTAAAAAGGTAAAATTCTACTTTAGCTACTTTTGGCTATCTTGGAAAGGGGTTAAGTTAGGAAAATGAAACTTTCAGGGATGGGTCTACAGGCTAAAGCATGGGTTAATTTTTTGTTGTTCATATTATTGACTTATGAATAAAGTAAACATAACACTCAATGCCTTTCTTATGCTCTTTCCAAATATAATAATCATTTTTGTTGGATATGAATTTTACCCCCACCCCTATATATACCAAATCTGGGTATATATTTGCACATTAGAGGGGTGGGGGTAAATTTTATTTCTGGTGTAAATGAGAGGTAAGTTTAAACTCCCCCCCCCCACCACCCCTATCTGCAAATATATACCCTGAATTGGTATATATAGGGGTGGGGGTAAAATTCATTTCCAAAAAAAATGATTATTATATTTGGAAAGAGCATAAAAAAGGCATTGAGTGGTATGTTTACTTTATTCATAAGTCAATAATATGAACAACAAAAAAAAATTACCAAAGTATGTCCCAGGAAAGTATTATGAAGTACCTACCTCCTCTTCTTCTCTCTCTAGAGGGTCCTGACCTTTGATGGCCTTTAAAAATCTGTGTGTTATCAAAGTGAAACCTTGCAAAATAGATCTTCTACTTAAATGAAGTATAACAAAATTGTTTTCAGCTTCAAAACTTTGCTCAATCCAAATTTATAAGGTTTTAGAGATAACCCATACAAATATATTCCCTAAATTCTGAAAAAAAAAACAAAAAAAAAAACATTGATAGCCTATGGCTTAAATTCTGCTCAAATAACAGGAATTGTGTTTTCAGAACTAAAGCCAGAGAAAAAGAACTGACAACTGAAAATTAAGGTAAAATGTTGTTTTCTCAAAATTTTAATAGGCATAGATCTGTCATGAAGGCACATTTCAGGACCATCTAGAGAAAGAAGGAGTGGAGGTAGATACTTCAAAAACCCTCCCAGGACATACTTTAGCCTGTAGGCTAGACCCATCCCTGAGTTTTCCTTTTTCTAGCCTAACCCCTTTCCAAGATAGCCAAAAGTAGCTAAAGTAGAATTTTACCTTTTTTTACTGTAAGAAGTGCATTTATGATGTTCAAGCAATTTTACCCTACATTCAATAGGGCACAATAATTACACTTAGGCTAGGCTATTACAATCAGATTAATTGCAATAAGCTCTGTTGAACACATGGCTTATCTGACTGACAAAACTAAAAGAAATGCTATAACTACTACTAAATAGCCTAATTCTTAAAATTTATAGTTGAAACACCACAAATACACTGCCATAGGCTACCCAAGTAATACATACATTACTGATTTCGCCACGATTCATTGATAGTTCTTAACATTAATACATTTATCTAAAATACTGGATCACGTTTCATTTCAGGATTTGATGCGTTCTATGCTTTAATTCACTCTATTTTTAACATCTTTTCAATTATCCTATTTGCTTTATCCTTTCTTCCGTAGATGATAAATATAGCGAAATGTTAAGTCGATTTTATAGACATAGCACTAAACCCTGCAAAAAACGCAATTTTTAAAATCTAGATTGTCCCAGGAAAACACTTTTAGGTACATTTCTGCTTACCAGACTTGGAAAAATCGAAAGAAGCAGCCAAGTTTATTTCTGACTTGGACAATGCTAGAGCATAGACCATCAAATTACAATTCGGATTTTTTTCTGCATCAAGGCATGACTACCAATTCTAAAAGTGGATTTTTTCGCAAAAAAGGACCATCCTACAGGGGTTTAAATTACCTTAAGTCGCACTTCCATAGGCGCCCATAAGAGGGGCAGGGGGGACCCGCCCCCCCCCGGCTGAATGATGCTGCCTTAGTTTTATATTTTTGTTCCGAGATTTCTATTATATAGCATTAAAAGTGCCAATTAGACCAGGCTTGCCCCCCCCCCCCTGGAATTCAGCTTATTGGCACCCATACGCACTTCCCAATGATAGGATGATTGTAGTCGTTCGTCAGTGAAGATATTGTGCTGAATGATCAGGAGAGTCCCAAACTAACCGCTTTATGTCCGTATTTTTTTTCTGCCCCCCCCCCCCCCCTGACTGTCTCTTTTTAATTTCTAAGCAGGTTTGTTTTAAAGGGGAAAGGGTCTCCATGGTGACCTACCCTGCTTTTCTCTGCATTTTCATTAAAAATTGCCTACTCTGGATCTTATAAAGGCAATTTGCCCCCCACCCCACAAAAACAACAACAACATAGATCCTGAATTGATATGGCTGGCGACAAAAATTGTGCTTGCTATTGTCTGTATTAATAAGTAAATATGAAATAATGATAAATAATACAGATTTTTTTGCATAGTAATATTAAGTAAGTAAACGCCGATTTTACATCCCGCCATACACCAACAGACATAGGACAGAGCAAAAAAAAAGAAAGGAAAACCAAAAAGGATAAAGAAAATAAAGTAGCTAAACATGGATTTCAATCTTGCCACACATTCCAAAAGACAGAAATCTAAAGGTGGGGCGAACAAAAATGTCTCCTTAGGACGACCTTAGTCGCTTTTGTGTTGAAGGGTCTTATTTCCTGGCTATTTAAAAAAGATAAATCCTGAGAAGCGTAATGAGAAGCAGGAACGTCAATATTTCACTTGTGAGGCTGGTATAAAGATAAAACAGCCATCGTGTAAAGACAATAGAAGCAATTTTTTGGGGGGATCTAAAACTGATAAGAATACATTTTTGACTGTACCTTTCTTTATTTTTTGGTGAACCCTTGCGCAAGTGGTAAATCTCCCTTCTCTTATATGCACGTATGAAGGCTGGTAGCCACTGAAAAACAGATCATAGGTATGGATGGAAAAACTTGGGATAGCCTTTAAGGGCAGTTTCCACAAGTTACTTAAAAGACATGTGCTTCAAATGTATTTTGCACACATGGTCATAAATTTGCATGTTGGAAATGCTCTCGAAACTGTTAGTCAAATTCATTTTCGACATTAAAAAAATTATTAAAAAGAAAATTACGAAAGAAAACGTTTCATTTCCAGGAAAGTAACATCAATTTTCGTTTTAAAAGAGACATGTTCCAGATACATTCACGATTATTATAGACTTAATGTTTAAACTTTAGTTTACGAAAGGTTCGTGACTTAAGTCTTTTATACAAAATAAATTTATCTTCAAACAATTTCATAACTAATTAGCATCTTTGATGTTTCCATATTTTACGTTGGAGTGAGCATAGACAACAGCTATTTGTAACAACAAATAAATGAATTTTATCTTCTTTTTTTCGAATTAATTAAAAAGCTTTTTTCACAAAATAAGTTTTTTTTAAGAAAAGTAAAGAACTCCATTAAACCAAAAATGAGCAAAAATAAAATCAAATAATCTACCAAGCGTGAAACAACCACAGGTCAGCATCGATAAATAAATGAAACCCAAAACGAACAGAAATTACAATAAATAACCGAGTCAAACCCAAAACGAGCAGAAGTTGCTACGACAACTCCTTCGATACGAAGTGCCCTGGTCTAAAAAAAAAAAAAAAAAAAAAAAGTACCCACATCGCTCTTTCATAGGCAGCGCGCTGCCTTAGTCAAGAACGATGTGGGCACAATGTGTTTTTTTTTTCTCAGTACCCGGGCACTTCGTATCGAAGGAGGCGTCGTAGAAAGTTTGAAAAGGACTCATTCGATTGCAAATTGGAGTGGCTAGTGCCCTTTTTAATAGTCGAAAGTGATTGGAGGGCAACTAGCCCCCCCCCATGCCCATCATTCCCCCAAACACATCCAATCAACATTTTGAGATAGCCATTTTGTTCAGCGTAGTTGGTTTCCACATAGAAAATATCTTTTTGAAGAGGACACTCCCCCACAACCCTCGGGGCAAGGGTTTTAAGTTATACCCTGGGGGCAAATAAGGTTTTTATAGAAGGTATTGACGTAAAAACTTCAAAAAAGGCTCATTCGATTGGAAATTCAAAGGGCTAGTGCCCTTTTTAATAGTTGGAAGTGATTCAACGTAGTTTAAAGTTCTGGAAGGCAATTAACCCCCCTCTTACGCCTATCCTTTCTCCAAATACATCCAATCAATATTTTAGATAGCCATTTTGTTCAGCGTAGTTGATTTCCAGATAGAAAATATGATTTTGAGGAGGACACTCCCCCAAAACCATCGGGGCAAGGGTTGTAAGCTATGCCCTGGGGGCATATAAGGTTTTTATAGAAGGCGTTGTCATAGAAACTTCAACAAAGGCTCATATGATTGGAAATTCAAAGGGCTAGTGCCCTTTTTAATAGTTGGAAGTGATTCAACGTAGTTTAAAGTTCTGGAAATTAGGTCTTTGAGGATGAAAACCCCCTCACAGCCCTCAGGACAAGGATTGTAAGTTATGCCCTGGGGGCATGTAAAGTTTTTATAGAAAGCGTTGTCGTAGAAACTTCAAAAAGGGCTAATTCCAATAGAAATTGAAATGGCTTGTGCCCTTTTTAATAGTCGAAAGTAATTGGAAGGCAACTAACACCCCTTCAACACCCACCATTTCCCCATACACATCCAATCAAAATTTTGAAATAGCCATTTTGTTCCACGCAGTTAAAGTTCAGGGAATTATACCTTTGAGCAGGACACCCCTCTCACAGTCTTCAGAGCAAGGGTTATAAGTTATGCCCTGGGGGTATAAGATTTTTTTTATTGAAATCTTTGTCGTAGAAACTTGAAAAAGCGCTCATTCGATTGGAAATTCAAAGGTCTAGTGCCCTTTTTAATAGTCGGAAGTGATTTGAGGGCAACTAGCCCCCCTCTCTCACCCACCTTTTCGTCAAACATATCCAATCAAAATTTTTAGATAGCCATTTTGTTCAGTGTTGTGGATTTACAGATAGAAATTATGTTTTTGAGGAGGACACTCCCCCACAGCACTCAGGGCAAGGGTTGTAAGTTATGCCCTGGGGGCATACAAGGTTTTTACTGAACGCGTTGTTGTAGAAACTTCAAAAAGGTCTCATTTGATTTGAAATTGAAATGGCTAGTGCCCTTTTTAATAGTCGAAAGTGATTTGAGGGTAACTAACCCCCCTCTCACGCCCACCTTTTCCCCAAACACACCCAATCAAAATTTTTAGATAGCCATTTTATTCAACGCAGTTGAAAGTTTTAGAAATTAGGTCTTTAAGGATGACAACCCATCCCCCCCCACAACCCTCAGGTTTTAAGTTATGTACTGGGAGCATGTAAGCTTTTTATTGAAATTAATTAAAACAAACTTTTTCCACAAAATAGGTTTTTCAAAGAAAAACAAAAAATGAGCAAAAATAAAATCAAATAATCTACTAAGCGTGAAACTTCCGCGAATCAGCATCGATAATTAAATGAAACCCAGAACGAACAGAAATTACAATAATTAACCGAGTCAAACTCAAAACGAGCAGAAATTAACATAAGTTGTGCGCAAAACCCCTATGCATTCCCAAGGCCAGAACAAAATTTGCACTTTACTGAACAAATATAAATGTTTTTACTTTTATAACTTTAATAAATCAAATAATATTAACATTTTGATTACTAAATATCAGTATATGTATATTAAACTGCCAATGCACATTCATTTATATTTTTTCAGTAAAGTGCAAATTTTGTTCTGGCCTTGGGAAGGCATAGGGGTTTTGCGCACAACTTATTTTAATTTCTGCTCGTTTTGAGTTTGACTCAGTTAATTATTGTAATTTCTGTTCGTTTTGGGTTTCATTTAATTATCGATGCTGATTTGTGGTAGTTTCACGCTTGGTAGATTATTTGATTTTATTTTTGCTCATTTTTGTTTAATGGAGTTCTTTACTTTTCTTTGAAAATCTTATTTTGTTGAAAAAGGTTTTTTTAATTAATTTCTGTTCGTTTTATATTGACATAGTCTTTTCAGGGAAAAAGAAAATAATACTTTAATCTTTTCGTTTTTCAAGACTTTATAGTTTGGCCTGCTATTTGTATGCTGGAGAAAAATTTTCAACCATTTTTAACAACATACACCCTTTTAAAAATATGGAAACAAATAGTACTGTTTAATTTAGTTTCATACCTCCTCTAGTTGACCTGTAATGGAAAACTTGATACCATAAGCAAAAAAAATCTGTTTACTTTCTTTGATAGCTTGGATACACTTACGCTATGTTGATTTGGTTAAATGTTAAGAGCAGAAATAGGAGTGTTGGCATGGGAGGGTGGGCGAGAGAAGGTGGGAGTGGAAGGGGTATTAGTTGCCCTCAAATCACTTTCGACTATTAAAAAGGGAATCAGCCCTTTCTATTTTCAATCGAATGATCTCTTTCCGAAGTTCCAACGACAATCCTTCGATACGAAGTGCCCTGGTCTAAACAACAACAACGACAAAAAATAATACATAATACCCACTTCGATCTTTACTATAAAAATGTCAAGCCTTCCAATCACTTTTGACTATTAAAAAGGGCACTAGGTCTTTCAATTTCCAATCGAATGAGTCCTTTTGGAAACGAAAACGCTTTCTATAAACACCTTATATGCCCCCCAGGACATAAACTACAACCCTTACCTTAAGCCTTACTAGCCCTTTGAATTTCCAATCGAATGAGCCTGTTTTGAAGTTTCAAGGACAATGCCTTCTATAAAAACCTTATATGCCCCCAGGGCATAACTTAAAACCCTTGTCCTGAGGGTTGTGGGGGAGTATCCTCCTCAAAAACATATTTTCTATCTGGAAATCAACTACGCTAAAAAAAATGGCTATCTAAAATATTGATTGGATGTATTTGGAGAAAGGATAGGCGTAAGAGGGGGGTTAATTGCCTTCAAACCTCTTTAGACTATTAAAAAGGGCACCAGCCCTATGAATTTCCAATCGAATGAGCCCTTTTTCAAGTTTATACGACAAAGATTTCAATAAAAACCTTATATATCCCCAGGGCATAACTTATAACCCTTGCCCTGAAGACTGTGGGGGAGTGTCCTGCTCAGAGGTATAATTTCCTGAACTTTGAACTGCGTGGAACAAAATGGCTATCTCAAAATCTTTATTGGATGTGTTCGGGGAAATGTTGGGCGTGAAAGGGGTGTTAGTTGCTGTCCAATCACTATCGACTTTTAAAAAGGACACTAGCCATTTCAATTTCCAATCGAATGAGCCTTTTTTGAAGTTTCTACGACAACGCTTTATATAAAAACCTTATATGCCCCCTGGGCATAACTTACAACCTTTGCCCTGAGGGCTGTAGGGGGGGGGGGTGGTCATCCTCAAAATCCTAATTTCCAGAACTTAAAACTACGTTCAATAAAATGGCTATCTCAAAGTTTTGATTAGATGTGTTGGCGAAAAGGTGGGCGTGAGAGGCGGGTTAGTTGCCCTCTAATCACTTTCGACTGCTTAAAAGGGCACTAGCCCTTTGAATTTCCAAACTAATGAGCCTTTTTTAAGTTTCTATGACAACGCCTTCTATAAAAAACCTTATATGCCCCCAGGGCATAACTTACATCCCTTGCCCTAAGGGGGACTGTCCTCAAAAACATAATTTCTATCTGGAAATCAACTACGCTGAACAAAATGGCTATATCAAAATTTTGATTGGATGTGTTTCGGGAAATGGTGGGCGTGGAAGGGGTGTTAGTCAACTTCCAATCACTTTCGACTATTAAAAAGGGCACAAGCCACTCCGATTTCCAATTTAATGAGCGCTTTTCGAAGTTTCTACGACAACTTCTTCGATACGAAGTCCCCTGCTCTAAAGGAAAAAAAATTAATAAATAATACATTGTGCCAACATCGTTCTTATATGCCCCCAGGGCATAACTTAAAACCCTTGCCCTGATGACTGTGGGGGAGTGTCCTCCGCCTATGATTTATGCAACAACTTTCTATATAAACCTTATATGCCCCCAGGGCATAACTTACAACCCTTGCACTGAGGGCTCTGAGGGGGTTATCATCCTAAAAGACCTAATTTCCAGAACGTTCAACTACGCTGAACAAAATGGATATCTCAAAATTTTGATTGGATGTGTTTTGGAAAATGGTGGGCATGAGAGGGGCGCTAGTTGCCATCCAATCACTTTCAACTATTAAAAAAGGAACTAGCCCTTTCAATTTCCAATTGAATGAGCTCTTTTGAAGTTTCTACGACAGCGCTTTCAATAAAAACTTTATATGCCCCAGGGCATAACTTACAACCCTAGCACTGAGGGCTCTGAGGGGGTTATCATCCTAAAAGACCTAATTTCCAGAACTTTCAACTACATTGAACAAAATAGATATCTCAAAATTTTAATTCGATGTGTAGGAAAATGGTGGGCGTGAGGCGGGCGTTAGTCGCTATCCAATCACTTTCAACTATTAAAAAAGGCACTAGCCCTTTCAATTTCCAATTGAATGAGCTCTTTTGAAGTTTCTACGACAGCGCTTTCAATAAAAACTTTATATGCCCCAGGGCATAACTTACAACCCTTGCCTTGAGGACCGTGGGGGGAGGGGTTGTCATCCTTAAAGACCTAATTTCTAAAACTTTCAACTACGTTGAATAAAATGGCTGTCTTAAAATTTTGATTAGATGTGTTTGGGGAAAAGGTGGGCGTAAGAGGGGGGTTAGTTGCCCTCAAGTCACTTTCGACTATTAAAAAGGGTACTAGCCCTTTGAATTTCAAATCGGATGAGCCCTTTTTCAAGTTTTGACGACAAAGATTTCAATAAAAACCTTATATACCCCCAGGGCATAACTTATAATCCTTGCCCTGAGGGTTGTGGGGGAGTGTCCTCCTCAAATATATGTTTTCAATCTGGAAATCAACTACGCTGAACAAAATGGCTATCTCAAAATTTTTTTTGGATGTGTTTGGGGGAATGATGGGTGTGGGGGGGGGGCTAGTCGCCATCCAATCACTTTCGACTATTAAAAAAGGCACTAGCCCTTTGAATTTCCAATCGAATGAGCTTTTTTTGAAGTTTCTACGACAACGCCTTCTTTAAAAACCTTATATGCCCCCAGGGCATAACTTAAAAGCCTTGCCCTGAGGGCTGTGGGGGAGTGTCCTCCTCAAAAACATATTTTCTATCTGGAAATCAACTACGCTGAACAAAATGGCTATCTCAAAATTTTGTTTGGATGTGTTGGGGGAAATGATGGGCATGGGGGCTAGTTGCCCTCCAATCACTTTCGACTATTAAAAAGGGTACTAGCCCTTTGAATTCCCAATCGAATGAGCCTGTTTTGAAGTTTCTACGACAACGCCTTCTATAAAAACTTTATATGCCCCCAGGGCATAACTTAAAACCCTTGCCCTGGGGGTTGTAGGGGAGTGCCCTCCTCAAAAACATATTTTCTATCTGGAAATCAACTACGCTGAACAAAATGGCTATCTCAAAATTTTGATTGGTTGTGTTTGGGGGAATGATGGGCGTGGGGGGGCTAGTTGCCCTCCAATCACTTTTGACTATTAAAAAGGGCACTAGCCACTCCAATTTCCAATCGAATGAGCCCTTTTCGAAGTTTCTACGACAACTCCTTCGATACGAAGTGCCCGGGTATGGAGAAAAAAAACAAAACAAACCAAAAACATATTGTGCCCACATCGTTCTCCAATCCTCCAATCACTTTCGACTATTAAAAAGAGCAAACGCCCTTTGAATTTCCAAACGAATGAGCCTGTTTTGAAGTTTCTACGACAACGCCTTCTATAAAAACCTTATTTGCCCCCAGGAAAAACTTAAAACCCTTGTCCCGAGGGTTGTGGGGGAGTGTCCTCCTCAAAAAGATATTTTCTATCTGGAAATCAGCTACGCTGACAAAATTCCTATCTCAAAATTTTGATTGGATGTGTTTGGGGGAATGATGGGCGTGGGGGGAGGGCTAGTTGCCCTTCAATCACTTTCGACTATTAAAAAGGGCACTAGCCCTTTGAATTTCCAATCGAATGAGCCTGTTTTAAAGTTTCTACGAAAACGCCTTCTATAAAAGCCTTATATGCCCCCAAGGCATAACTTAAAACCCTTGCCCTGAGAGTTGTGGGAGTGTCCTCCTCAAAAACCGATTTTCTATCTGGAAATCAACTACGTTGAACAAAATGGCTATCTCACAATTTTGATTGGATGTGTTTGGGGGAAAGATGGGCTTGGGGGGGGGCTAGTTGTCCTCCAATCACTTTCGAACATTAAAAAGGGCACTAGCCCTTTGAATTTCCAATCGAATGAGCCTTTTTTGAAGTTTCTACGACAACACCTTCTATAAAACCTTATATGCCCCCAGGGCATAACTTAAAACCCTTGCCCTGAGGATTGTGGGAGAGTGCCCTCCTCAAAACACATTTTCTATCTGGAAATCGACTACGCTGAACAAAATGACTGTCTCACAACTTTTATTGAATGTGTTTGGGGGAATGATGGGCTTGGGGGGGGGCTAGTTGTCCTCCAATCACTTTCGAACATTAAAAAGGGCACTAGCCCTTTGAATTTCCAATCGAATGAGCCTGTTTTGAAGTTTCTACGACAACGCTTTCTATAAAAACCTTATTTGATCCCAGGGCATAACTTAAAACCCTTGCCCTGAGGGTTGTGAGGGAGTGTCCTCCTCAAAAACACATTTTCTATCTGGAAATCAACTGCGCTGAACAAAATGGCTCATCTGAAAATTTCGATTGGATGTGTTTGGGGGAATGATTGGCGTGAGGGGGGAGGGGCTAGTTGCCCTCTAATCACTTTCGACTATTAAAAAGGGCACAAGAACTCTCTTATCTAATCGAATGAGCCCCTTTTGAAGTTTCTACGACGACCCCTTCTATATGAAGTGCCCTGCTTTAAAGAAAGAAAAAAAAAATAATAAACTGTACATTGTGTCAACATTGATCTTATATGCCCTCAGCGCATAACTTAAAACCCTTGCCCCGAGGGTTGTGTCCTCCTCAAAAAGATATTTTCTATCTGAAAACGCTGAACAAAATGGCTATCTCAAAATTTTGATTGGATGTGTTTGGGGGAATGACGGGCGTGGGGGGGGCTACTTGCCCTCTAATCACTTTCGACTATTAAAAAGGGCACTAGCCACTCCAATTTCCAATCGAATAAGCCCTTTTCGAAGTTTCTCCGACAACTCCTTCGATACGAAGTGCCCGGATATGGAAAAAAAAAGAAGCCAAAAACACATTTTGCCCACATCGTTCTTTAATTAGGCAGCGCAAGCGCGCTGCCTATGATTGATGTTGAAAAAACATCCAAAAGGGCTCATTCAATTGAAAATTGAAAGGGCTATTTTTGTTTTATTAACATATTGCCCTTTTAATAGTCGAAAGTGATTGAAGGGCAACTAACCCCCCTCTCACGCCCACCATTTCCCAAAACACATCCAATCAAAATTTTGAGATATCCATTTTGTTCAACGTATTCGAAAGTTCTGGAAATTAGGTCTTTTAGGATGATAACCCCATCAGAGCTTTCAGTGCAAGGGTTGTAAGTTATGCCCCGGGGGCATATAAGGTTTATATAGAAAGTTGTAGAAATTTCAAAAGGGGCTCATTTGATTGGAAATTGCCCTTTTTAATAGTCGAAAGTGAGTGGAGAGTAATTAACCCCCCCCCTTCTTACGCCCTCCATTTCCCCAAACACATTCAATCAAAGTTTAGAGATAGCCATTTTGTTCAACGGAGTTGAAAGTTCTGGAAATTATGTATTTAAGGATGACAAACCCCCGAGAGTCCCCAGGGCGAAGGTTGTAAGTTATGCCCTGGGGGCATATAAGGTTTTTAATGATAGAGAGTTGTCGTAAAAACTTCAAAAGGGGCTCATTCAATTGGAAATTGAGAGGGCTAGTGCCCTTTTTAATAGTTGAAAGTGATTGGATGGTAACTAACCCCTCTCTCACGCCCACCATTCCCCCAAACACATCCAATCAAAATTTTCATATAGCCACTTTGTTCAACATAGTAGAAAGTTCACCCCCCCCAGCCCTCAGCGCGAGGGTTGTAAGTTATCCCCTAGGGGCATATAAGGTTTTTATTGAAAGCGTTGTCGTAGAGACTTCAAAAGGGCTCATTTGATTGGAAATTGAAAGGGCTAGTGCCTTTTTTAATAGTTGAAAGTGATCGGAGAAAGACTAACGCCCCTCTCACGCCCACCATTTTCCCAGACAAATTCAATCAAAATTTTGAGATAGCCATTTTGTTTAACGTAATTGAAAGTTCTGGAAATTAGGTCTTAGAGGATGACAACCACCCTCACAGCCCTTAGGGTGCATTCGATTGGAAACTGAAAGGGCTAGTTCCCTTTTTAATAGTCGAAAGTGATTGGAAGGCTTGACATTTTTATAGTAAAGATCGATGTGGGTATAATGTGTTATTTTTTTGTTGTTGTTTAGACCAGGGCACTTTGTATCGAAGGAGTTGTCGTAGGAACTTCGAAAAGGGCTCATTCCATTGAAAATAGAAAGGGCTGATGCCCTTTTTAATAGTCGATAGTGATTGGAGGAAAACTAATCCCCCTTCCACGCCCACCCTCCCATTTGACTTTATGTTCAAAAACTAAATGTTGCCATAAGATCAAATCAAAATGCACTGTGATAATGCTAATTCCCAATAAGGCATCTCAGCAGTATCCCAAGAACGACTTAGAGTTGTATGCTCAAACTTTTGGGGCTGCTTCTGCTCTTAAAATTTAACCAAATCAAAGTAGCGTAAGCGTATCCAAGCTATCAAAGAAAGTAAACAGATTTTTTTGCGAATGGTATCAAGTTTTCCATTTCAGGTCAACTAGAGGAGGTATGAAACTAAATTAAACACTTCAGGTGTCCAGATTTTTAAGAGGGTGTATGTTGTTAAAAATTGCTGAAAATTTTTCTCCAGCATACAAATAGCAGGCCAAACTATAAATCTTTAAAAAAACGAAAAGATTTAAAGTATTATTTTCTATTTCTCTGAAAAGACTATGTCAATATAAAACGAACAGAAATTAATTAAAAAAACTTTTTCCACAAAATAAGTTTTTCAAAGAAAAGTAAAGAACTCCATTAAACAAAAAATGAGCGAAAATAAAATCAAATAATCTACCAAGCGTGAAACTACCACAAATCAGCATCGATAAATAAATGAAACTAAAAACTAACATAAATTACAATAAATAACCGAGTCAAACTCAAAACGAGCAGAAATTAACATAAGTTGGGCTCAAAACCCCTATGCCCTCCCAAGGCCAGAACATAATTTGCACTTTACTGAACAAAATACAAATGAATGTGCATTGTCAGTTTAATATACATAAACTGATATTTAGTAATCAAAATCTTAATATTATTTGATTTATTAAAGTTATAAAAGTAAAAACATTTATATTTTTTTCAGTAAAGTGCAAATTATGTTCTGGCCTAGGGAAGGCATAGGGGTTTTGAGCCCAACTTATGTTAATTTTTGCTCGTTTTGAGTTTCATTTATTTATCGATGCTGATTTGTGGTAGTTTCACGCTTGGTAGATTATTTGATTTTATTTTTGCTCATTTTTTGTTTAATGGAGTTCTTTACTTTTCTTTGAAAAACTTATTTTGTGGAAAAAGTTTTTTTTAATTAATACTACAAAAATGTAAAGCCTTCCAATCACTTTCGACTATTAAAAAGGGTACTAACCCTTTCAATTTCCAATCGAATGAGCCCTTTTTGAGTTTCTACGACAACACTTTCTACAAACACCTTATATAACCCCAGGGCATAAATTACAACTCTTGCCCTGAGGGCTGTGAGGGGGGTTGTTATCCTCAAAGACCTAATTTCCAGAACTTTCAACTACGTTGAACAAAATGGCTATCTCAAAATTTTGATTGGATGTGTTTGGGGAAATGGTGGGCGTGAGAGGGGGGTTAGTTGCCCTCCAATCACTTTCAACTATTAAAAAAGGCACTAGTCCTTTCAATTTCCAATCGAATGAGCCCTATTGAAGTTTCTAGGACAACGCTTTCTATAAAAACCTTATATGCCCCCAGGACATAGCTTAGAACCCTTGCGCTTAGGGTTGGGGGGGGGGGGGGGGTTGTCATCTTCAAAGACCTAATTTCCAGAACTTTCAACTAAGTTGAACAAAATTGGTATCTAAAAATTTTGATTGGATGTCTTTGGGGAAATGGTGGGCGTGAAAGGAGGGTTAGTTGCCCTTCAATCACTTCCGACCATTAAGAAGGGCACTAGCCCTTTCAATTTCCAATCGAATGAGTCCTTTTTCGAGTTTCTACGACAAAGCTTTCTATAAAAACCTTACAACCTTACCCTAAGGGTACAGCATAACTTACAACCCTTACCCTAAGGGCTGTGGGGGAAGTGTCCAGCTCAAAGATATAATTTCCGGAGCTTTAAACTACTTTAAACAAAATGGCTATCTCAAAGTTTTGATTGGATGTGTTTGGATAAATGGTGGGCGTGGAAGGTATGCTATAACTTAAAACCCTTGCCTTGAGGGCTGTGGGGAAGTGTCCTCCTCGAAAACATAATTTCAATCTGGAAATCAGCTATGATGAACAAAATGGCTATCTCAAAATTTTGATTGGATGTGTTTGGGGAAATGGTGGGCGTGGAAGGGGTGTTAGTTGCCTTCCAATCACTTTCGACTATTAAAAAGGGCACAAGCCACTCCAATTTCCAATCGAATGAACCCTTTTCGAAGTTTGTACGACAACTCCTCGTTCAACACTCGTACGACAACATCGTTCTTTACTTAGGCAGTGCGACTGCACTGCCTATGATTACCCATTTCAGTGAACAATCACCCATAATAGTTAAAACCCTAAAATTTTGTACATGATGAATACATTTCTTCCCTGAGTGCTCTAACTTTATTTTTGAAAAGAAAAATATCTTTTTCTTCGTCCACTCCCCCTGTTCATTAAGTTTCATTGGATATGAAGATCCTTTAACTGGCATTCATGCTTCGAGCATATCCCTCATAAAATTTCTACCACTTCTAATTCCGTGCCTTTTATATCCACCCTTAATTTTGGACATGGGCAACCAAGATGAAGTACGTTCTTACTACATAACTGGCCAAAGAGCCTCTGAGACGACAGACAAGAATACAGAAAAAAACACCGTAGCGTGTACTGCTTTGTGAGGACCGAAAACAACAATAACAAATGTTTACCCCCTCCAAAGGGGGTAAGTCCCCTTCTCCCCCCCACCACAAAGAACAACTACTTTTCTTCAAAGTTCAAACTCAATACCCAAGACAAAAAAAGATATACTTACCGAACTACGTACCTAATTCGTTACCCTTCAGTAAAAATCTTCTCATCGATCGCAATTTGTATGAGAAAGTCACTTAACTTTAGAAAAAAAAAAAACCAAAAAAAAAACACATGCTCCTGAAACTACTTACAAGAGAGCATGCGTTTTTTTTTTCTGTTACTCACCCTATATTCTGTTACACACCCTATAGCATCACAGAACTAAATTAGCTAATGGCTGGCTGGGTCTCAACAACAATGTCAATTACATGTAGTAAAATAGATAAACTAATATTCTCAAACCAAATCAGAATAACGTTTTCACTTCAAAATGGTTTGTCCTTACACAGAGATATTTGTTCAAAACTTATTTTCACGCTAAAAAAAAGTCAAGAGCTACTTAATTTGATCTTTGTATGAGACTTCCACACAGTTTACCCCCCTCCCCCTCCTTTATGCTTAAATATAATTTACTCCATACTGAACAAGTAACCTAATGGGAACATACACAACAGATTCTCAAGTTTAAAATAATAGTCAGAATTTCGTTCTGAATCTTTAATACTTTGTACAGGAAAGGCCAGTTATATAGCACCATGTACACGATGGTTTAGCAGAGCAGTAGTGCTTCATAGCAGGACTTTTCTAGTCATTTATTCAGGCTTCCGTACAACTTGCTTATTCCTCATAAATTCCAGCAATAATAGACTCCGTGGAGTCACTAGCAGGTCATTCATGCATATGAGTGTTATGTACTATATCTATCTACGCACACTGTAATTAATTGAGTGAATTTTTGGGGAGCAAAATTATATTCAGACTCCGAACTATAATTTCAGTTTACTCATTAAGTATTCAACTTATTTTTTCACCTGAAACTGATGCTTTGAATGTGAATTTTGCCGCTTTCATTTAATTATATCAAGTCAGTGAATGTGGTCTACTTGGCGATGTCCCAAAATGCCTTTAATGAACCTTTAAACATACATTCTACATTTTCAATGTTGGAATTAGATTGTCTTTTTTTTTTTTAGAGACAAAATCATTTTAGTTCGACCAATATTCACAAAAATCATATCAAACAGACATGCAAGGTGAAAACCTATACAGATTAACAGATAATAACAGGTAAGATAATAGTAAGGTTAACAGATAATAGTTAACTGGGGTAGCCTGTATACGGTAATATGTCATATAAAGATGATTGGGTAATATTTTGGACGACCCAAGAATCAGCAATTGATGAACATCAGAACGCACTGAATGTTAATGTTAGTAAAATTTATCGCCAATATTTGTTTACAACTTTAATACTTCTTCCCAAAAAACTTGTCTAGTAATCAAGACTGAGAAAGCCTTCGATTATTGTCTTAGGAGCTGTTAGGTTGTGGCTCCGATGATGGAGCCACAATCATCTAAGCATTTCAGGAGCCACATCATCTAAGCATTAATCATCAGGTGCCCAATCCTCTAACCTAAGAGCTTAACCATCTAATCATCAGTAGCCACAATCATCTAAGCATTCACAATCATCTAAACGTTTCAGGAGCCACATCATCTAAGCATTAATCATCAGGAGCCTAATCATCTAATCATGAGTAGCCATAATCATCTAAGCATTCAATCTGCTCAAAATTCATACTCTTCCTCCTTGCAGCATTAATATAGGATATAGCTTCTTTTTTCTACTTCCTTATCCTTTCTATTATTCTACTGATATTCCTATCCGCTTGGAAGAAATCAAGCAAACAAGTGACATTTTTCACATTCGCCTTATCCAATGTCATCATACATGGGCACTTGTCCTATTTTTATTGGTTTAATCCAATTTAATTTGTTTGCACACGCACTACAGGATGGGGAATTAAAAATTGTCTGAAAAACACAAAAATTTGTTTTAAAACTCGTCAGTAAGTATACATGCATCAGATATTATGAAAGTAAGCCTAAAGCATCAGCTAATTCGTATACTTATTAATTGATAATATTGGTTATGTGTATAACATTGTTGTTTATTTTTGTTCTGCTTTTCCTAAGTGTTTGTATAGTGGGTCCTAAATAGATAATTATTATTACTAAACCGTGATAAAAAAAAAGGTTAAAAATGTATTTTGATTTGCGGCTGGCAATTTGTTAATAAACCTAATGAGAGAATAACTGTTCAAGCCACAAATATAAATTTAAGATTTAATTTCAGTAACTGAAATACATCAGAGTAAGAGGAATGCATACACATAGAACATTCACCAAGAAATCACATTCAAACACCCAAATCACTACACAAAAAGTGATCAAAACACTGAACCAGCTGGGGAATTTAGAAACCCTAGCTAAGCTTAAAACTCATCATTAAATTAATCATTTAAATAAAATATGAAACCAATAGAAAAGGAGAATTTCCGTGCAAGATTAACACGACCACCAATTTCCTTTTTATTCTGTAGCCGTATGTTGAAAATTGTAAAGCTTAAAATTAACCGAAGCTAAGGAAGGACAAAAGATATCTGAATTTCTTTCAAAATAAAGTTTGGAAAATTTCGAAGAGTAGGGCGAAAGAAATTTTATGATGTTATTTAGACAAAAACTATTTCATCTATATTAGCTTGAAACAGGGGCCATGCAGAAATAGACAACGGGAGGTAAGGACAAAGGCCACAACTATCCAAGATTGCCCTCAGGAATTGCCCTCAACTCCCGAGGGCAGCTCAGGAGTTTCCCTAAGGCCCTCAGGAGTCACATACTCCAAGGCTATTCACAAATTTCGCCCTTCCCTGCTTGCATATTCTGTGAATTGAAAACAAAATACCCTAATTTGACCATGTTTAGGCAACAATACATGAAGTTTTGAGAGTAGCTCAGGTTCCCTATTGAATTTAATAGCCTAGATTCCTGATAAGACTATTCATTTTTCCCATTTCAGTAGCTTGCTTAGCTTCCAAAGACTCTTCTAAGTTGACATACTGGGATTTGGGAAGTTTCCCTTGAACAACCCTTTCTGCATTAGTCGACCTCGAGGTTAGGATCTCACGCAGCAAGCTAAAATTAAAGAAAACACAATAAATGTATGTTTTTGAGGAAAAAACTAGCGTTAGCCACCAGTTTCAGGACGTCTAGTAGAATAAATACACCCCCCCACGCACAAAAGTCCCGTAGCTTAATACTTACGCACTAATAATTTTCAGCTCCCCCCTTTTTTTGGGGGGGGGGGATTTCGTATAAAAAAAAACTAACAATTGCCAAAAACTTTATTCTTCATGAAATCCATCCGAAAGAATGGGAAGTCAATATAATTGGAACTTTGGCGATTAGTTACAATGGTGGGTAATTGGAAAATCGGTTAAATACACATAGAGTACAGTGTCAAAAAAAACTAACATAAGGATGTTGCAGATTTTTTTATTCCGTCATTAATTACTATAACTTAATTAATACTCTAGTAAAATATATACTTTGTCAAATACTACTCCACAACAGACTTGTCCAAGATATTGAAGGACACTTACAAACATCAGTTTGAATGTGAGGAACACAGTCTTGGAATATACTTCAGAAATAAATTAAACATTTGGAGAACCAGAACATCAGAGGGAGCCTCATTGCAGCCAGAAAAGACAATCTTGAGTTACTTAGGACATCAAAGAAAATATAAAGCTGAGCTGCTCGAGAAGGTGAGAGATTCGGTTCAGGCAGCCCCCAAGATATTCTGTGCAAAAGCAAAGTCAGCAACATGGTATGCCCAGTTTGATTTGCAGCAGAGGTCTAACAATAGTCAAGCATAAAGAAGTTCCGCTTCCAGGAGGGGCATTTCAAGAGCTATAACATGTTCTTACATAGTTTGAAAGGGACCTTTAGAGGCCAGGCCAGAGAAGATAAGAAAATATTAAATCTTTGGCCATTGCCCCCCCCCCTCCAAAAGAGAAATGAAATGGCATCACCAAACAGTTATTACTTTGGCTGCTTCAACTTCATCTAAATTGAACAATTCAATGGAATAGCCCCTAATAAATCAATCGTCTCTATCAGAGAGCCAATCGTGGTCAGATCAGCCCTTCAGAAAGTAATAAACATTTTAGAATCTTAGAAAGACACGACAAAAAGGAAACATTTTTACTATTTACGGTTTACAGGCTACACTCGATTAACCCATACTTCACCATTGCAAAGGATTGCTTTTGTTTGTATGATTAAATAAAAAAAAAAAAAACAAGTTTTCTCAACTGAAAGGAAGGAGTAACATTGAAACTTAAAACGAATGTAAAGTATTACGTATATGAAGGGGTTCGTCCCCCTCGTCAACACCTCGTTCTTTACGCTAATGTTTTTTAGTACTTTTAAAAAAGCGTCTTACTGTTCTAATTAAACGGCCCTTATGTTTCAGGAGTTATTCTTAAAGAATTTGGACTAAATTCAAACTTTAGCGTAAAGAGGGAGGTGTTGAGGAGGGGGGCAACCCCCTTCATTTACGTAAAAATTCTATTCGTTTTAAGTTTTAATGTTGTTCCTTACTTTCATTTGAAAGAACTTGTCTTTTGTAATTTAATATCTGATCGTTTTTTAAATAATGCCAGGAAATCCGGCCCCACCTCCACGGAGAACTCCTCTCCCCACGGAAATATCCTCTAGACAATTCAATCCTGGTGAAAATTTACCCTCGACAATTACTCTTAACCACTCCGTGCGTAAAATTGAGACGGAAAAGAGAAAGCAAGACATATAAAAAGGATTTTGTACAAGAGTTCTGGCAAATTCTCGCAATGTATAATTTCCCCTGACAAGTTCACTCCCTGGAAACTTCCCTCCCCATGGAAAATTTTCCCGTGGAAAAACCCCCAACGGAAAATTTGCACCACCCCCCCCCCTTTCACCCGAAAATGAGTTATTCTTAAAGAGTTTGGACAAAACTCAAACTTTAGCGTAAAGAGGGAGGTGTTGAGGAGGGGGGCAACCCCCTTCATCTACGTAAAAATTTCTGTTCGTTTTAAATTTTAATGTTGCTCCTTACTTTCAGTTGAAAGAACTTGTTTTTCATGTTTAATTTCTGACAGTTTCTAAGTAATGCTGGGAAATCCGGCTCCCCCTCCATGGAAAATTCCCTTTTCCCATGAAAAATTCCACCTTGTAAAGATGCTCCAAGAGTTGCCTTCCAGCTTTTTTGGTCACCTAAAAAGGGCACTAAAACTTTTAATTTCCGTTTGAATGGGCCCTCTCCCGATATTCTAGGACCACTGGGTCGATACAATCACCCCTGGGAATAATAATAATAATAATAATAATAATAATAAAAAAAAAAAAAAAAAAAAAAAAAAAAAAAAAAAAAAAAAAAAAAGAAACACGCATCCGTGATCTTTCTTCTGGCACTTTTGCAGATAGGAGCTTGAAACCTATTCAGTAGGATTCTCTAATACGCTAAATCTGATAATGTGATTTTCATTACGATCACTTCACTTTTAGGGTGTGTTTCCCCCTTTTTTCAAAAATCCGGAAAATTTTGTCGGGCTCGTAACTATCCTTAGGCAAGACTAAACTTAAATAAATTTATATATTTAAAATCACCATAAAAAGCCAATTCATTTGATGTATCTACTGGTATCAAAATTCCGTTTTTTAGAGTTTCGGTTACTATTGAGCCGGGTCGCTCCTTACTTACAGTTCGCTACCACAAACTGTTTGAAAACAAACGACAACATGAATGTCTCAGAGTAGTGATGTCGCTACATAAGCACCAGAAGAAGAATCCACGTACCTTTCATGCTTTTGTAGCTCATTAACCTTCTCAGCCAAGGAAGAGTTCAAAGATTTTAGTTTACTTGCAACTTCAGTAATTGCTTTGTTTTGGTCCTTTGCTTCCGTAATAAGCGGCTTCAGTGCAGTCTAAAACATCAAATAAGGATTGATTTGCCACGAGAATATAGTCACAAAACAGAGAATATTAGCAACAATTTGTGCATGTTTATCCTTCAACCGAGCCCTATTTGACAAACTAAAGTCATATAATTTTTTTTATCCAGTTTTTATTCTTTCATTTATATTTTGCTTCTAATTTACTAACTGAAGTATTTTCTGGTATGTATACTAAATACATGAGCATAAATATACATTGCTCAATATTTTGACAAAATTGTTTAATGCTTTAAATATCATTTCTCTACACATACCTGCACACAGGAGAAGTGGGAGCCCCCTTCCTCCCAGTACTGGTCCAAGACCACCACTATGGTAAAATTGAAATAAACCGCCGGAAATGTACCTTTATAGCTTTATCCCCCCCCCCCCCCCGCCAAGGGTTGGACCTCTGTATTCCTTGTATGACATAACTTTATTTACTGGTTACATCTGCAACCGAGGCACACTCGTATAATAGTAGACAGAATTGGAGAAAGGTAAGTATTGTGGCAAATTGTATATGGCAAATGGTAAGTATTTGTGGCAAATTGTAATTGTGGCAAAGGTAAGCATTGTGGCAAATATCTCAAGATCAATGACGACCCACCACAGTTTTGTTTACTATATACCATTATGAAACAATATTATTCAGCCGGGCGCTGATATGGCAACAGATATTTTTCAGTTGTATCCTTGGACAAAAATTATTCTGTGAAAAAGCTGAAAAAACCCGATTTTCACTCTTTACGTACAATTACGAAAATATTAAACACGTCAAGTCGCTTTGGGGATGACTATACATTAAGAATATATCCTTAGAATATAACAGTGTACACATATTGGCTTTGAGGATATTTCACACAATGTATGACAAAAATCTGTGTGGCGTTCTTGTCGAAAAGTACACAACTTAATAGGAGTCTTTTATAGGCAGGTGGAACAAAACCTAATTTGGATCTTTCAGATTTCATTAACAAGAAGACAAATTTCACAGAAGGAGTGAATAAATACATGCCCAAAACTAATTATTTCTCATGAATAGGCTGAAGGATTCAACTTTGTTTTTTCTAATGCTAAAATAATTCAGTAATCCATAAAACTAATATATACGGGGCATGCTTTTTAAGTAAGTACCGTTTTGGAATTAAAAAAAGACGTGCAAAGATATCGCAATAATTTTATTTTTACATGAAAGCTTGTACCTTAATCTACTTTTCTACATAATTTCCGTGAATATTGAGGCACTTGTCGTAACGTGGCACCGGTTTTTGAATACCTCCTCATAAAATTCTGCCGCCTGACTTGTTAACCACTGTATCACAACTGTTTTGACTTCGTTATCGTCTTGAAGACGCAATGCAACACAATGCAATACAAGACACTACGAGAATATTGAGGAAACCAGTCGCATATCGATGAAATTGTAAAGCGTCTGTTTTCTCTCACATTTTCTTCCACTTTCTGCACCAAATCTTCATTAAAGAGACTCTTCATTAAAGACCGAAGGACGTCCACTCGGTTCTTCATCATGCACATTTGTGCGGCCATCTTTAAATGCTCTCACCCATTTCCTTACCATTCCATCACTCATAATGTTTTGTCCGTAAACTTGACAGATCTCACGACGAATATGGATCGATTTTACGCCTTTAGCACTAAGAAATCGAATAACAGCCCGTACTTCAGATTCGGCGGGAATCACGATTGTCGGAGGCATCTTAAACACTCAGTAAACAACGTATACAATGAAGAATCAGACTGTAATGGCGTCAGTGCGTAGACAAGAGATGTAGATAACCAACGCGCATGCACAGAACGCCAACCGTAGCGCTGCGGCGGCGGAATCGCAAAACGGTACTTACTTAAAAAACATGCCTCGTATAAGTATTGATTGGTATCAATAGCTTAAATTGCGTCAGACAGGACGAAATCAAGTTCCATAAATCCAGTCAAGTGACCCTGTTTCTTACTTCCAAATTCTATGACAAATTCTCACAAAATCAAAACCGACCATGTTCAGTTAATTTTAGTCAATACTTCCGAACAACTACCCTTTCTTTGTGTACATATTTTCTTTCTATTTATAGCATGGTCATTAATATAGAACTATCACTAGCCTAGGCATTACACCAAAAAAGCGACTTTGAAGGAGTTTAAACACTGTATTCTAGGAATTGCGTCAGCTAAAGGCTCATTCCAAGGCCTAAATGGTTGTCATATGAAGCTATTCAACAAATCTTCTTGTCTACATGTTGATTGAACCAAGTAATTTATGCGAGCAAGGTTTAAACGGGCTATTAATGTTGCCGTAACTCTGCCCTAACATGCGCTTTAGTTTTTAGTTTTTTGCGCATTTTAGTGTGAAATGCGCTTAGTTTTAAATTTTGCGCTTAATAGTTTTGTGTACAGAAACTAAAATACTTTTAGTTGGTTTAAGTCTAATAACAGCTAATGCCATTTTTTAAATGAACCTAGGTAAAAGACAAAATTCAGAATGTTATTTTAAAAAAAAGAAAAGAAAAAAGTGTTGATTTGTACGCAGAGTGCTTTGGTCTATCAAAAGGGGCCAAACTGTCTCCTGATAACAACCTAATATTGCTCCTACTATACCAATTTCATGGTAGATTGCTTAAAATCTCCCCGATAGTCTAGCATTCATTTTCGGCCACATTCAGCATGGGGTACCTCTGAGCATTTCTTCAGAGAAAACACAGGTTTTTGTGCTCCCCATTGAGGCACAAGGTGCCTCAATTAATTACTTAGATAGAGCATGGATAGACGCAATTTTTAAAGAAACCGGTTAAAAAAATCTTTTAACCACAAATGTATCGGCAGGTTCAAATACTAAATCCAATTAATGAACTATCTATCGTTATTCAATTTACACCGAGATTGAGAAAGAGAGAGAGAGAGAGAGAGAAAGAGGGTGGGAGTCGCAAGAACTTACTTGAAAGCTTGATGCGTCTTTATTTTGCTTTAATTTGTTAATCAAATCTTTCCATTGCTTGTAAAGGCTTTCACGTTTCTCATGTCTGTTTTTGACCTCTTCTATCAGTCCCGCAACTTTCATTCTTTCCATTGTAGTTTCATCCTGGATATAAGAATATTATTAGCATTAGGGCTACTATTTACTTCTAGTTCTATTATAATTAATGGCTGAAACCAGCCATTTGCTTAAGATTGTCAATTTTTAGGATTGGAGGACCCAAAGTGCTACTAGAGTCCATACCTCTTCCAAAGCTAATCTTGTCTGACACTGCCGATTCTTTTCCTTGGGATATGTTTTTTTGCCTTGCATTATGCATTTATCCATAATTCTATTGCCTATTATGGGAGTGCATAGGAAGATACAACACCAACGATTTTGCGAAAAAAAAAAACTTCCTTAATAAAAGAGAGAAAGTCGAAGTTTCCTTTACGGGATTTAAACTAATTTTAGGGAGGAAAAATTCAAGCAAGGACAAACTTTTCACCATAAATGCATACAAGCAAGACTAAGGGCAGCCAAGACTTTTTTCCAAGTATGACAGGATGCCTATGTCCAGGCTAGTGTGAAAAACGCTTTTCTTTTAAATTTACTAATAATTCAACTTTTAAGAAAGATTTAACTACCTTCTCAATTTTGAGGATAGAACGATCTAATTATTCTAATTATTTTACCCAAATGAGTAAAGTCATCGCGAAATGCTGACCTGCACTAAGGGGATTTGATACCTTATAATTATTTTGTGAGGCTGATTGTCGGTTGACCTTCAAAAGACGAAGAGCCTTTTAGCGAATTCACCCAGGGGATTAGCCACCATCGAGACCCATTCAGTATCTGTGACTTGGCTATGAAGTTTGATTGAAAAAGTAATTAAATTTTAGGTCCCTTGCATCGCTACAAGTTTTCAATCGAAGTGGATAACACCACAGGGAGTCACAAAGCTGTCAAATTTCTCAATCAATACTTCCTTGGAGCTAATTTTTAGCACTTTCCTACAAGGTATGAAAGGACATTTTTAGGGACTGCCATTTCCCGAAGGTTAGTCACTTCCTAATGACGCATCATCAGTTTAAGTGAACCTTCCTGGATTGATTTTTGATTAAAAAAGCCACAAATCTATGACTGTCTAAACAATATATGCATGTACTTATCGGTTTCAAAATCCAAAAAATTAGATATGACAGAAAGAAGCAATATCTGTGGGAAACCCCTCAAACATTTTTGTTATTAATGAGTAAAAAAATACCATAGCAAAAACTTAAAACCAAAAAAGACATTACTTTTGAATAATTTTGACATTACTTTGAATTGTAAATTTTTGATCATTGGTCTAGCGAATTCTTTTTCATGGGCTAGTGGCAATCTTATGACAGGTAAATGGTCTTTGAACTTGTCAGTAGCAATCTGAACTCTAAGAAACGGAGCCTTTAAAATAATATAAATTTTAAATAATAAAGATTTTTAGCTTGTAGTCAGCACTGAGAAACACTTATGCAAAGAACAGCAATATATTTCTGCAAACGAGTGCAACAGAACGCATAACTAAATATTAGCTGTATAGAGTTGAGCTGACTTGAGGTGCGTGGAGGTTCACTCAAACTGGGGATAAGTTGCATGAGGGTGAACTGAATGGGGTTGACTTTAAAGAGGGATGAAAAGACTGGTGTTGAACGGAGTGAGTGGAACATCAAATACTTTCTAAAGGGCTAACATTCATATTTTGGCGCTACAAGCTGCGTAAATAATTAATTTGGGATAATTAATTAATTTGTTGGAGTCTAGTGTTTGGTAGGGGGTTTTGAGCCCTACTCATGTTAATTTCTGCTCGTTTTTAGTTTGACTCAGTTATTTATTGTAATTTCTGTTCGTTTTGGGTTTCATTTATTTATCGATGCTGATTTGTGGTAGTTTCACGCTTCGAAGATTATTTGATTTTATTTTTGCTCATTTTTGGTTTAATTGATTTCTTTGCTTTTCTTTGAAAAACTTATTTTGTGGAAAAAGTTTTTTTTTTAATTAATTAACAAAATAGTGAACGCTAACACATATACGTCATCTACACAGTCAAATCATTCCGCAACATTCACCAACAAATCGATAAATAAACTACCCCAAAACATCAAATACTTTCTAAAGGGCTAACATTCATATTTTGGTGGAAGAAGCTGCGTAAATAATTAATTTGGGACAGTTTTGGTTTGTTGGAGTCTAGTGTTTGGTCAGTCAAAAGGGAGATCCTCGAGATCGCGTTAATATACCACGATCAGTTCATTTGAAAAAGAGAGAAACATTTTCAGTTTAAATCAACATGTCAATTCATGTCTATGACTATCAAGGGAACTCATGTTAATCGTCTCAGTGCATTATCGTATGTTGATTAGTTGTGCCCAAGTATAGTTTTTATAGCTCCTTTTTGTACCATCTCAACTCTGTCTAATTGGTCCATCATCCACCAGGGATGCCAAGTTGGACACACATGCTCAAGAATAGGTCTAACAAAACTGCGTACTGCATAGTCTACACTATATAAACTTCAACATTTCAGTTGACATACCAAAGCTCTTCAAGTTGGAAAAAGAATAAAAAAGTAAGGCACCCTTTTCAGTCAGAAGTCAACGTGCAAATGTCTAAAATCCTCGTCCATAAGTTTGCCAAGTACCAAAGTTAAAGCGGGTAGAACTGAACGGGGGTCCAGTTGCACACACCACCCTTTATACAGCTTGTCTACTACCGTTATAAGCAGATACTTGTCCCTTAGTCTAATTAAATTTCTTTCAAAGTTTATGTGTCCAGTACATTTGATTCTCAGCATTTACATATCTTTTATTCAACCTTGGTTGAATACAAGCTATGAACATCCCTCTAATATTGTTGTCTATCAGAAGGGAATAAACGTAAAGTTGAACGTCTTTTATTCAGCCTTGGTGAATACAAGCTATGAACGTCCCTCTAACATAGTTGTCTATCAGAAGGGAATAAACGTAAAGCTGAACGTATTTTTATTCAGCCTTGGTTGAATAAAAGCTATGAACGTCCCTCTAACATAGTTGTCCATCAGAAGGGAATAAACGTAAAGTTGACCGTCTTTTTATTCAGCCTAGGTTGAATACAAGCTATGAACGTCCCTCTAACATAGTTGTCTATCAGAAGGGAATAAACGTAAAGTTGACCGTCTTTTTATTCAGCCTAGGTTGAATACAAGCTATGAACGTCCCTCTAACATAGTTGTCTATCGGAAGGGAATAAACGTGAAGTTGACCGTCTTTTTATTCAGCCTAGGTTGAATACAAGCTATGAACACCCCTCCAACATTGTTGTCTATCAGAAGGGAATAAACGTAAAGTTGAACGTCTTTTATTCAGCCTAGGTTGAATACAAGCTATGAACGTCCCTCTAACATAGTTGTCTATCAGAAGGGAATAAACGTAAAGTTCATACACTCATTTTAAAAAGACGGAAAGTACCTAATGAATGCACGTGTCTAAAAGTAAAGAAATATTTATTTACCTTGTTCAAGGAAAAATCCAGGTAAGAGTAAATGATAACCGATAGATACAGAAGGAAGAAAGCCACAATACACATAGCTATTTCTCTGAGCATGAAAATACGGTTGAATCTATAATGAACCTGAAAGAAGGAAAAATAAAATGTTTAATATCCAAAATATGAAATAATATTTCATATTCCTGAAAATAATAGTCGCCATCCCATAAATTCATGCACAAACATGGCTACACAGATATTTTCACCTACCTTTTTTCGAAAAGCAACATATTTTTTTTTGCATCGATACATACCTACTATCAATCTACCTAAATATATCATTTTATATATAAATATATAATATATCAATCTACTAAATATATCAGATATATTTGAATATTTCTATACAACTTGATGAGATGGCGTAGAAAACAAGACTTAATATGTGTTTAAAATTAAAAAGAAAATGGAAGCCTAATACTAGCTTATCTCTTGCGAATTATCAATTTATGCTACGGAAAACTGGCCATTTCTGGTTTCTATTCATTATTATTTTTAGTCCCTTAAGACTGTCTCAACATTTTGCCGTGAGTAATTTGCCAGGTTATGCAAATACTCAAGCAGTCATTAGGCACCTGAAGGGCGAAATGGGCGCATACAGAAAAGCACCCAAAGCACCATTACGATCCTGGACAAGTCAATGAATCTGAAGTTGCAGAGAGCTCCCATAGCCACTTCTGCAGCCTCCCATAGAGCTCCCGCAGCCTTTTAACTAGATAGTAGAGACATCAACTATCAAATGACTTGCTTGTATTTTCTGTGAACATCAGAAGAATTCTGCTTATCACTGAACTGTCTTTTGGTGGTCTCTTTTTTTGTGTCTTACTGTTAATTGGAGTAGCCCAGCTATTAATTGGAGCAGCCCAGCTATTAATTGGAGTAGCCCAGCTATTAATTGGAGTAGCCCAGCTATTAAATGGAGTAGCCCAGCTTTGATAACGAATTCTTGTTCTCAGATGTAAAAATAAGTTTTCATTGAAGGAAATAAATTCTGCTGGATTGTTTTGGAGCCATCCGTTCATTCCGGTTGTTTTTGAAAAGCTACAGACGGGCTAAATTAAACTTTCATGATATTTGACTATGAGTAGAGGGGTAAGGGGATCAAGAGTGAGTTCGCAAATCCTTTTTAAACTAAACAGTCCCAATTAGTCTTTTTCATTGTGCTTAATCTAAGGTTCAAACATACAGTTACATTATCACGATTTCTTGCACAGCTTAAATATTAATACTATCTTTGCATAAAGTATTTGCTTATGTTTATTTCCAGTTCTTGCACGGCTTCAAATATTTAAGATCCAAGTTTTCATGCGGATCTTAATTTCACATAACAGTTACTTATTTTAATTCTCACAACAAGGTGCTAGATAAACCCACATTTTAGCGGTTACTGATGCAGTAATCTCAAATATTACTTTTAAATTCAAAGGTTCTTTTCTTTAATTGATGGCACTAAGAGCCCCGAGCATAAAAAAAAAAAAAAAAAAAAAAAAAAAAAAAAAAAAAGAAAAAAAAAAAGCAAGAGCGGTCCATAAAAAGAAAAACTTTTGACTGTTCCTTTACTCATTTTACAAATTAAAAAAGTTCTATGATCTTGTGTCTCTAAAAAATTGTGAAGTCAATTTTACAACCTATTTTACCCAGGTTTGGGAATACGTTTTTTTCCATGTATAAAGCATTTACAAGTTGATTTTAGGTGCGTAAGAACTGGGTCTTTGTTTAAAGCCTGTAACCATAATTATTCAAACCAACAGTGGATATCTCTTTAACCAATATTGTCTAGGTTTTGAAAGTAACATATATATATATATATATATATATATATATATATATATATATATATATATATATATATATATATATATATATATATATTAGGATTGGACAATTTTTCAGAAAATAAAAATAAATATTCATAATTTTGTATACTGTGATTGGATCGTAAGTTGAAATTTCTACGCTGTTTCTAAACGTTTTGTTAACTTCTGATATATTGCATCATCATGTTTTGTTTAGAAAATTTAATAATTAAGGTATGAGAAGAAGTGAGTCAACTTCAATAGCCTAACTTTTTTGGGTGTTTATTTTTTAAATTAATTGAAAATAATCGAAATTTTGCAATGTTTCATGGGATTTTCACAGGGATCTCCTCTTACTATTCTCTTTATAATGTAAATGTACCAGTGATCCTGGAAGTTTTTGAGTTTTATATATGAATGAATTTTGAGTTGTCAAAACTTACAAAAGGACTATTATTATTGGCAGATGACACCTATTATACTGTTGCGGTACAGATACATTTGTAAAAGATACATTTTTTGTACCTGACAGACCATCTTGCATGTCTGTGCCTACTAACTATCTTGTGTGATAATTGGAATGAGAGCAACTCTGTATTGGTTTGCAAAACGAGTCTTTAGCCAGGGATGATTTCCAATCAATGCGGGGAAGGGGGTTAGGATTCGATTAAACTGAAAGCAAAGGATAAAACCTGACAAACAGTTAGGAGTCAATAACCGCCGAAAACTTAACTGTCGGAAGCCACTCTTTACGATATTCACTTGGTTTACGAGGTTTCTTGGCACACAAAGACCTTCACAATTCGGAAATCACTTGGTTTCTTGGCACACAAAGAGCTTCACAATTCGGAAATCACTTGGTTTCTTGGCACAAAGTGTTCAGACGAAGGTTTCTTGGCACACAAGAGCTTCACAATTCGGAAATCACTTGGTTTACGAATGGAATGGTTAAAGAAGTTAGAAATTGGCGATAGAATCGTGACGCGTAGGAATTCAGTAAAATATTTTAGGATTATTTCAGACGAAGTGTTCAAACTTTTGTACCATATTGAATGCATTCATTCAAAGGTGGCAAGAAACATTGATATTACAAGAAAATTTTGGGTAAAATTCTCCTTTCTTCAATCAGATCTTAATTAAAACAAAGCGTACTGTTTTTACTAGATTTAGTGCCTATTGTATTGTTTTGTTACCAATTTAAGTTTTGCAATATTATGAGAAATTAAAAACACTTTTAGCTTGATATTACGTCACTTTATCCAAGAGTATATAGGTTAGATAAAAATAAACAAACCTTAAAATCTTGTATGTGCTCATCAACGAGATTTTGAGCTAAGAAAGTGATCACTGGTCTTCCACCAATATCTAAAAACGTGTAATGTAGCGTATCCTCAAGACGTTTCACATCGTACGGAGTAGATACTTCTATGTCCGTGACTCCTTCAGGCAATATGACTTGAATCTCCAAATTCTTTACGAAAACATTGTCAAAGATGTGATCAAGTAAACGGAGCTTCAAGGTATAAAATTCCCCTAGTCAAAGAAATACACATCAAAATTAACACAAAAAGAAGTTAAAGAGATGATAATAACACTCAATCAATTGTCAAAGATGTGATCAAGTAAACGCAGTTTCAAGGTATAAAATACCCCTAGTTAAAGAAATACCCAAAGATATTAACAAGAGTTAGAAGTTAAAAAGATGTTTATAAGGTGAAGTTAAGAAGATACGATTAATTGTCAAAGAAATGTGATCAAGTAAACGGAGCTTCAAGGTAAAACATCCCCTGGAAATACACATGGACATTAACGCGTAAAGAAATTGATACAAAGAAAAAAAGAAGTATTACACTATTAACATGCACTGTTGACAAACATTACTTTCGGTTTACTTGATCACATCATCTAATGTCATATCAGTTGGATTTTAGCCTCTGAAATTGATATACAAGTTTTACTCATCAAATTATTTAACACAGAATCTTATAAGGAACTTATGCTTTAAACAAAACATAGTATCATATTTTATATAGAAAAAAATATATAGAAAAAATATAATAAAATAGATAATAGAAAAAAATAGAACAAATATATAAAAATATATATTTATATAGAAAAAAATTAGCCAAAGCGTAAGTACTGCATTAATCGAAGTCCAACATTCGCCAACATAATTACTGTTACAACATATATGCCTCTCCCTCAATTAAGTAAAAAAAAGGTTTCTTCAACTGAAAGTAAGGAGAAACATCAAAACTAAAACAAACAGAAGTTATTACGCATATGAGGGGATTTGTCCTCTCTTCAACACCTCATTTTCACGCCAGTAGTTTAAAGTACGCAGTTACTACTTACGCAGTACTTAGTAGTTTTAAATAAGCTTCTTATTGAAGTCAGAGAGACTTTTTTATTTCGATTCATAGCAAAAATGGTGGCGACATATAGCCTGAAACTCAGGATATTATTTTAGAAGCTATTTTTTTTAAACTTACAAAATTTAACATATATTTATACATATTGTCCTTCTCCTTTTCACAAAGGAGAAGGACAAATGAGAAGGACAAACCTATGCTTTAAACAAAACATAGTATCATATTTTTACATAGAAAAAAAAATTAGCCAAAGCGTAAGTACTGCATTAATCGAACACTGCATTATGTAACACGGAATCTTATAAGGAGCTTGTGTTTTAAACAAAACATAGTATCATATTTTTACATAGAAAAAAAATTAGCCAAAGCGTAAGTACTGCATTAATCGAACACTGCATTATGTAACACGGAATCTTATAAGGAACTTGTGCTTTAAACAAAACATAGTATCATATTTTTACATAGAAAAAAAATTAAGCCAAAGCGTAAGTACTGCATTAATCGAACACTGCATTATGTAACACGGAATCTTATAAGGAACTTATGCTTTAAACAAAACACAGTATCATATTTTTATATAGAAAAAAATTAGCCAAAGTGTAAGTACTGCATTAATCGAAGTCCAACATTCGCCAACATAATTACTGTTACAACATATATGCCTCTCCCTCAATTAAGTAAAAAAAAGGTTTCTTCAACTGAAAGCAAGGAGCAACATCAAAACTAAAACAAACAGAAGTTATTACGCACATGAGGGGGTTTGCCCTCTCTTCAACACCTCATTTTCACGCTAGTACTTTAAAGTACGCAGTTACTACTTACGCAGTACTTAGTAGTTTTAAATAAGCTTCTTATTGAAGTCAGAGAGACTTTTTTATTTCGATTTATAGCAAAAATGGTGGCGACATATAGCCTGAAACTCAGGATATTTTTTTAGAAGCTATTTTTTTAAACTTACAAAATTTAACATATTTATACATATTGTCCTTCTCCTTCTCACAAAGGAGAAGGACAAATGAGAAGGACAAACCTATACTTTAGACAAAACATAGTATTATATTTTTATATAGAAAAAAATTAGCCAAAGCGTGAGTACTGCATTAATCGAAGTCCAATATTCGCCAACATAATTACTGTTACAAAGAGTTTAACAGATATATTTGACACTAGTTCTGCATTACATTGCATTCTACCAGAAAGGAAAATAAAATAAAAATGAGGCAATTAAAAAATGGCTTCTAAAACAATATCCTGAGTTTCAGGCTATATGTCGCTACCATTTTTGCTATCGAAATAGAAAAGTCTCTCCGAATTCCGTGTTTTCGCTTAGTTTTGCTTATTTTCACTGTTCTTCTTGGCAACAATGAACAAAAAGTGGTACTGTCCTAAAAACTTCATAATTTTTAAATAACAAAAAGAAAAATCTTAGAAATATCGAGGTTTTCAGCTATGAGCAGACATAAAATGGGTCAAGGGAGGGGGAATTCTTTGATTTTGATGTTCATGGTACTTTTAATCCTATTAGAGGCATGGTAAATTGCCAATGCTTAGTTTTTATTCAGTAGTCATTTTTCAGGCTACATGTCCCCACCAGTTTGGCTATAAATCGAAATAAAAAGTCTCTCCGAATTCCGTGTTTTGGATTATTTTACTTCTACTGGTGGTTTGAGTAGAATAAGTAAGAAATCCTTGGTCTGGGTAAGCATATATATTTTTAGTTTTTGTTACTATTTTTCTCCTTTTGCTTATTTCATTTGCACAGTTTTAACCTTTTTTTTAATTCTACCATGGTTTTAACTGAACCATTTAGTTTCACTTCAAATTCAAATAAAAAATATTAAAAAAAACGTTTACTTTCAACCAAGTTGTTACAATAAAATTTAGATGTGTTTTTTTTTACGTGAAGCTCGAATTGTGTTTTCTTAGCCACTGAGACAATTTCAGAATATATTTTATTTACGTAATACATTTATTTTCGCTTAAAAAACTTTTTTCTTTTTCCTATTATTTAGAAAACACCAAACAGTGAGGAGAGAGAGGAGAGAGAGAGGGAGAGGGAGAGAGAGAGAGAGAGAGAGAGAGAGAGAGAGAGAGAGAGAGAGAGAGAGAGAGAGAGAGAGAGAGAGAGAGAGAGAGAGAGAGAGAGAGAGAGAGAGAGACTCAATAACCAGGTGTTGGGTGATAATATTGTATGGCCTCTGTTCAGAGGAATAAAGGAATAGGGAGTTCAGAAACATTTCGCACATTCTGCTGTTGCTGGTATCGTTATTCTTAATGTTGCTATGTTATTATAAATTATTGTTGTTTGCACGCGATGTGAATGTCTACGCCAAAATTTTGTTTTAATTTTATCTAGGGATTTCAATGTAAAAAAAAGAACATGAAAACTAGCCAGATAAATATATTATATTGTTATTCCACAGCTAGTTTTTTTCTTTTATTTTTTAATATAAAATCTTGATCATAACTTTCAATCAAAGCATCTAGTTTAGACTACCATGCTACCACGGGCTTCTGAGGTAATAGAAACCAGTCATAGACATGAACATTGTTCATTAAAAAAAAAAAAAAAAAAAAAAAAAAAAAAAAAAAAAAAAAAAAAAAAAAAAAAAAAAACACTTATTCCAAAAAAGGAGTTTTTCAAGGAAAAGTAGAGAGCCACATAAATACGTAGGACGAGCAAAAATAGAGTCCTATAATAATTTAAAACTTTTAAACGACCAGAAATTACTATTAATGAATAATTCAACCCCAAAAGAATCAGAGATTAAACTAAATGATCAGATCAAACGTCAAAATAACATATACTGCTAAAAATATACAGATAAAAATATCAGTATACTGATATCAGAATACATATACATATACTGATGAATAAATAAGTCCTAAAGTATTTTTTCCGTGTTCCTCCACCTCCATTTCTTGTAAATTAACCAAGCCTTACCCAGTGTTAGCTTTTAATATTCCAAACATTCAAGTATTTTGCAGTAGGTTGCATCAAGACATGGCTAATTTTAGGAAGAAAAAGCTAAGACAGATATTCCAAGTAATTGAGAGGCAAATGTTTAAATAGCTGCATGCACGGGTAAATGGCGGGAGTAAGTATAACTCTCTTATTGGAAAATTCTCAATTTTCAGTCGTCACAAGAGCCCTAACTGATTAAAAATTACCGTGACTGTCCAGTCACGGTAATTTACCAGTTATGTCACGGTAAATTACCTGTCACGGTAACTGACCTGTTCTCTAACACTGAGTCGTCATATACCTAGTTTACTTCCGCATCTTAAACATGAAAATATGCATGATAAATTAAAATTCTAGAAACAGATGTAAGTCATGGCCGTAATCAATTTCCATCATTGTTCACACTCAATACTGGAAGTCTAGATCAAGACAGCTGAACTAGAAGGTTACGGTGATGCGCTGAAACTATCAATAGTTGCAGTCACAGAAGTGCACCGACAAAGTAGTGGTTATCTGAAGATACGAACTTTACTGAGTTTATTCAGTTACAACCTCATGACCATCCTCGTGTGAAAAAATGTGGGGTGTAATACTGAGAGTTACGGATGAGCAAGGTCATATCCATTATTTTTTTTCAGGGGAGGGGGTACAAAGAACTTAAAAAAAACATGACAGGACATTTCGGGGTTCTAGAAAGCAACCAAATTCCTATAACGAACTAACTGAAGGAAATTCTTATATCCGAGCTGCAGAACAGCTATTAGAAATGAAAACTTTGCCCAAGGCAATCGCTTTGAAGGAAATAATTTAAAATAGTCATTTCAGTTCAATTTTTTTTCGTCAGTATCATTACTTTATTTACGCACCTCGTACATTGGATGGTTAGTGTTTAGTGAGCCACTCACTGAACAAACACTGATATTTACTTTTTAATCTCAGTATTAATGGATATTAAATAAAAAAAACAAGTTTTTTAAACTGAAAGTAAGGAGCGACATTAAAACTTAAAACGAACAGAAATTATTCCGTATATGAAAGGGGCTGTCCCCTCCTCAACGCCTCGCTCTTTACGCTAAAGTTTGACTCTGTCTCACAACTTTATTTTTTAAAACAATAAAAAGTTTGACTTTCTCACAACTCTATTTTTTAAAACAATAAAAAACTTTAGCGTAAAGAGCGAGGCGTTGAGGAGGGGACAGCCCCTTTCATATACGGAATAATTTCTGTTCGTTTTAAGTTTTAATGTCGCTCCTTACTTTCAGTTTAAAAAACTTGTTTTTTTTATTTAATTTCTGATCGTTTTTTAGTTAATGCAGCTTTTATTTGCATAAAAATTTTACTTTTCTTTTGCTAAATGGATGTCTTTACAAATTAACTTACGTAACTAACTTCTATATTCGTATATTTTTCTTCTGGCAAAAAATACAAAGTTGCAGATTTTTGCAGATATGAGCTTGAAACCTATGTAATAGGGTTTTCTGATACGCTGAATCTGACGGTGTGATTTTCATTAAAATTCTTTCACTTGTAGGGGATGTTTCCCCCCTCTTTAAAAAATCGAGTAAATTTTCTCAGGCTCGTAGCCTTTGATGAGTAATACTAAACTTAATAAAATTTATATATTTAGGATCAGCATTATAAACACATTCTTTTGATACATTTATTGACATCAAAATTTCGTTTTTAAAAGTTTCGATTACTATTGAGCCGTATCGCTTGTTTTTTTATTGTTTTTTATTATTACGTATATGTTATTACTTATATGAAGGGGTTCTCCCCTTAGTCAATACCACGCTCTTTACGTTAAAAGTTAAAAAAAATTTTGATTCACAAACCCTGAATCACAAAGGCCGTTTAATTAGAATAGATAGCTCTTTTGAAAGCACTAAAAAAAACTGTAGCGTAAAGAGCGAGGTATTGACTTGGGGGAGAACCCCCTCACATACGTTATAATTTCTGTTCGTTTTAAGTTCTAATATTCCTTCTTACATTTCAGTTGAAAAAACTTGTTTTTTTTTATTTAACTTCTGATCGTTTCTTAAATAATGCTTGGAAATCCGACGCCCCTTCATAGAAATGTCCCTTACCCCAAAGAAACATCCTCCACGGAAATATTCTCCAGAGTAATCCCCTCCTCTAGCCCCTCCCCCCTCCAGAAAAAATCCTTCCTGAAAATGGTTGTATACTTCCCAATAACCAATAAATAATGCTGGCAAGTCCGGCACCCCCTTCATGGCAATTTCCCTTCCCCCATGGAAAGATCCTTCCATATAGCCCCCGACCCTCTCCTTCCCCCACCTACCAGAAAAAATCTCCTCTGAAAAAGTCTGTATACTTCCCAATAACCAATACTATATGTTAACATTGAGTAAAGTTCATAACTTTCAGCCCTCCCCCTGGGGACTCTGGGGGATCAAGTCATCCTAAAAGACATTTTTATCATATTTTCGACCATGCTGAACAAAATGGCTATCTCAAAATTTTGATCGGGTGACTTTGGGAAAAAAATGAGCGTGGGAGGGGGCCTAGTTGCCCTCCATTTTTTTTGGTCACTTAAAAAGGGCACTAGAACTTTTAATTTCCGTTCCAATGAGCCCTCCCACGATACTATAGGACCACTGGGTCGATACGATCACCCCTGGGGAAAAAAAAAAACAAAAAAAAACAAACAAATAAACACGCATCCGTGATCTTTCTTCTGGCAAAAAATGGAAAATTCCACATTTTTGTAGATAGGAGCTTGAAACCTCTACAGTAGGGTTCTCTGATACGCTGAATATGATGGTGTGATTTTCATTAAGGTTCTATAACTTTTAGGGGGTCTTTCCCCCTTTTTTCGAAAATCAGCCAAATTTTCTCAGGCGCGTAACTTTTGATGGGTAGCACTAAACTTGATGAAAGTTATATATTTGAAATCAGCATTGAAATCTGATTCTTTTGATATATCTATTGGTATCAAAAACCCGTTTTCTAGAGTTTCGGTTACCATTGAGCTGGGTCACTCCTTACAGTTCGTTACCACGAACTGTTTGATAACCACTATCCTAAATGATTACACTTAGGTCCTTAAGATGGAGTAATAAAACACACATAATAGTTAGACCGGTCGTATCACAGCTATGCGGAACAAAATCAGCTTTCAAGAGTAACTGCAATAAGATTCTTTAAATGAAACACTTTTGAGCTAAAACAATTTGTTCTTACCATTCCGATAAAGATACTCATATGATGGCACGTTATAGCCAAGGACATAGTGAGTTTTCCAGCCACCGAAGAGAGGGAAACGAGGTCTCAATTCTGCTTCAACAGACTCCTTCAGAACCCGGACGTTGGATGTAGATATATTCCCTATATGATCACGATAGTAAATATCCTTTGCAGCTGCAGGTAAAACAGTCTAAAATAAAATATAATAAAAACACACTTAAACGACAAGGATTTTATTTTGCACGGTTCCACTTCTTCGTCATTGAATACCAGTGCTCTTCCGAACTATCATCAGCTATGCTATTTTCTAGAGATAAAAGAGGACGAATGAACCTCAGGGTGACGCAAAAGCCAGCAAGTTTGGAACTGTATAGACATTTTTTGTTCATATCTCTTCTCCCAGACCTACCCAATTACCTAAACCGTATGATTACTTATCCTCTTTTTGATTGATTAATCATATATTAGCCAAACAGCAGAATAAAATATTTGAAACCAACTATCTGGACGGTCTAAAAGCAATTAAATTAATATATTAAAAAAGATCCAAACGAAGAAGACGAAAGTACTGCTCTTACATTGGCTTGATTTTTAGCTTCGAAAATACCGAAGATTTTAAATACGGAATTTCTAGCTAAGCTATGAGAAGATCAAGATATTTATTATACTGAGCGTCACGACATATTGATGCTACAGATTTTCTCTATTTATGGTTATTATTGAGCAAAAACACGTACAAGTACATTGAATACCTTACGCTATTTTTCATTCCCTCCCTATAGTTTAGCACGTTCTTTTCGTTTTTTTTTTCACACTATCATTTTATTGAACAAGGGGCTACAACAGGCAACGAAGTCAAAATTTGGCGAAAAATTCCTTCACTGTCACCAATCACCATCCGCACCTCAAAGGGGTGCCCAGTTTTGTTTACCCAGTGTTTTCACTATGCCCATTAGGACTTTAACCACTTGTCAGCTTTTAATTTCTTCCTTTTTTTGGTCATTTTTCACTGGCTTGGTATGTTTATTAAATATTTTTGCAATACAAAGATCAAGTTTACTATAAACCGCCATGTCAACAACAGAGAGATGCCCTCTAAAAACATTTGCCAAACTTGCCATGGTTCTCAACCCCTCAGCTTATTATCTTATTACAATGATATAGCTTAGTTTTTCCTTATATTAATAAACTAAAGTTTTTCTGGTGGAAGTAAAGAACGAAGATGAACGAAAATCAACAAAAATTATTGCTTCACAGTTTATGCAACATATGTATGTAAAATCAGTACAAATAAAGTAAGTACATAATTTTTTTTTAAACTTCAAGAAAGATAAGTTTTCAGTAAAGGGCTAGTTTTTAAGAGTTCTATAAATGTAAGGAAGAAATACGAATCAGTTTATTTGTACCAATATTGCAGATAAATATTGCATAACCTACGAAGAAGTAATTTCATTTTTTAATGGGGCGTGATCGTCTCATAGTAAATTAATTATAAAAGGTTTCTGTATACATCAATTTCCTTTAAAATGAGCCAGTAAACAACTCTCTATTATGATGCTAAAATACCTACGATTATGATGTCATTCATCAATCTTGACCATAAAAATGCAGTTTTTTCGTAAAGAAAGATTTTATATTAACTTTTTTTTAATAACAAAAGGTTTTTAACCCCATCAATTTTCAGTAAAATGAGCCATTAACTACGATGTCCCAAAGACCCACTATCTGAGGAAAAAATTGAAAAAAGATGCCGTATATGCAGAATATCGTGGTTACAGGCACTTTTCTTGTATATCTCCCTTGTTGTTCAATCTAAGGGACTATAAGTTTCCTATGTAGGGGTTTCGGACAAGGCGGTTCTAACAGTGTGCTTCGTTTCTTGATCTGATCCTAGTTTTATGAGTCATGATCTATTTCATTTTTTACTATGGGGCGTGATCGTCTCTTACTAGGTTGCTAGCTACCGCTGCAACCCGGATCAAAGTATTAAGCTCCACCCCATAAAATGACATAACGAGTCAATTGAAGCAAAAAGAAAACCAAACTAATTAAAAAATTTTCTAGTGTTTTTCTGGTTTTAATTAAAAAATTAAAATTATTGCTCAGGCACCATAAATATTTTTGAAGTTTGCAGTCAAATAAAATTATGTTATTTAAAATTTTCAGGAATTATTCTAGTTTCCGTTGGCAAATCAGATTGTTTGCTACCCCCCCCCCAAATTACTGCATTTTACATAACTATGTCTACCAGTTTCTTATAATGGTAAATGTTCTTTGTAAAAATAATGATTTTATTTTAAATGCTTTTTTGTTAATTACAAAAGCACGTAGATGTGACAAATTCCTGATGGTAATAACATGAGCAACAACAGTGTTATAGAAAAATGCAGTTTTTCGTAAAAAATTTATTCTATTTTAAAGATTAATTTTTTTTAATTACAAAAGGCTTTTAACCACATCAATTTCCTTTGAAATGAGCCATTAAATAGCTCTCTACGATGTTCCAGTGCCAAGATATCTGAGGAGAAAAAGAGAAAGAGAGAAAAAAATGCCGTATATGCAGATTATCGTGGTTTCAGCCATTTTTTTGATTTTCAAGCCAATATATTTTCCTTGTTGTTCAAGCCAAGAGACGGTAACTTTCCTATATAGGGGTTTCGGAGAAGGCGGTTCTAATAGTGTACTTCTTGCTTCGATCTGACTCTTATTTTAGGAGTTATGGGCAATTGTAGTTTTTATTAAGGAATGTGTTCGTCTCGTAAAAGTTCTTTGTAAAAATATTGATTTTATTTTAAATATTTTTTTTTGTTAATTACAAAAGCACGTAGATGTGACAAATTCTTGATGTTAATAACATGAGCTACTGCAGTAGTATAGAAAAAATTAAGTTTTTCATAAAAAATTGACTATATTCTAAAAATTAATTTTTTAAATTACAAAATGTTTTTTAACCACATCAATTTCCTTTAAAATGAGCCATTAAACAGCAGGAAATATGGGCTATTGCAGTTTTTCTTAAGGGAAGTGATTGTCTCTTACTAGGTTGCTAGGGGGCGGATATATCTGCCCGTATCTACTGTATAAATATAAAAGATACGAGTGGATACGCGAGAAGGAGCTAGAAAAATCATATAAACTGTAAAAGTGAAATCACAGTGAAAGTGGCATTTGCACGAATGGTATAGCATAAATATTCACACAATGGGGATAAGATGCCAAATAGTGGACCGAGTGAGGGGATACATCTACATAGCAGATACAAGTGGATATTTGAGGTGGAGCTTAACAAGTCCAATTAGAATGATTTGCAGAATATTATGCATGCAAAGACACAATTGGAAAAGTAAGTAATCCGGAAAGAACTAGAAGACATTATCTTCTGATGTCAAAGTCAATTATCTCAGTGCATTTCTTAAATCTTTGTTATTTTTGTTTTAGCCTGAAGAATGCTATTTCAATGTCCAGGAACTACCACTTTTTAACAACTGTACATAAAAGAATCAATAACATATAACCAGATATGGACAAGACAAATGATAAATTTGTAGGAATATATCGTCAGAAGCGGTTTTCCATGCGCTAGTTTATTTTAAACGATAACCTACAGAAGAGTAAGAGTTCACACTTTCTTCCAAAAAAATAACAGCATTAAGTCACATAGTCCCTTATAGTAAATTTTCAGTACAAAGAATCAAACGAAGAATAAACGAATTATTATGATTCTTCTCAGGTAATTCGTTTACAAGAAAAATGTCTCTTTTTAAGTAGATAGTTTTACTGCTGATGACGGTCATTGCATATGTGACCGAAATATCTAGTATTTTCGTGAAATTTATCACTGTCGATTAAAAGGATTTTATCCCTATTTGAACTTTTATTTATTTTTTTACAAAAGCGTTAACAAAGAAAGCTACTTTGAGAAAAAATTGTAGCATCAAAAATCTAACCTTAAACTTCTTCACGACATTAGCACTGGCTCCTTCCCTTTGAAAGTCAAATCTTGAAAAGGATCCTTTAAGTTTGGCTCCAGTATGCAGAACATCCACCGTTTCTTCAATGGCTATGTTTCCCCAATGAGAAAGCTCTATGGTCCTTAACAGTGAAGTCACAGTCAAAAACGTCTTAGAATTCTCGTAATGGACAAAAAGCTCCTCCTATAAAAGCAAAGCAAAGCAAAAAAAACAAAAAAAAAAAAAACAACTAATATTTAACCAACTTTAACCGTCGGAAAATCTGACAAAAAGGTGACTCGATAAGGTGCTTTCTCCGAAAGCTTGCGTTTGCTTGCTACATCCACCTTGCTTCATTAACAGAATAGTGCCAAATCAGATATTTTTTCGCTTCCTTTACTTACAAAAAAAGACCAACTGAATAATATTAGGAAAAGTATCGGCAGCAGTATTTGTGAAAACACCTACTGAGTTTGATTTCTACAATGGTATATAGACGAGTTTGGTTTTCTTTTGTCTAGGTTTCTTTGCAAAGCTTCCGTTTCATTGGACATTGTTGGCTATCCTTCAAGCTATTTTGACTTAGCCTCTAGCACAAGTTGGGCTAGGTTCATTCAAGTGACATCTTTGTTTTTGATGACTTTCACGGATCTTAAATTAGCTTCCGAAGCTAGCTTCTCACCAACCTTGGGTTTATCACAATCATTCTTCTTTTTATCAAGAAGATTCTCTCTGAGCTATCGTAGTTTACATTTCTCATTTGATAATGTTTGTTCTTCTTAAGCCTCTCATCTTCTGTTAGTTGTCTCATATTCTTCTTTTGCTTTCTTCACTTCTTCAAGCTCTAGGTATGCCCTGCAGATTGTGTCACGAACTAACTGACATAGGGTTTTGGCAATTGGAAGCAATCTCGTCAGTTTTGCGCCACTTCATTCCGTCAAACAAAATCATTCAAGTTTTGTGCCTCTTAGATCCTATGGAGGCTTAGATCCTTTGGTAAGAACAGCCACCAACATCAATAATTCAACTTGATTCAGTCGACTCAATGACAGTACTGACCTTGGCGATAATTGAATATCTATATTCATGGTCTAACTTTGAAAACCTCCAATCATTGCACAGTCAGTCAAAAGGAGATCGAAAAGACACAAATCTGGGAACCATAGCAATATCATCTACAACAATAGCAATATCATCACTGCTAGCAACATCATCTTCTTTGTAGTTTTCTGTTCTCTGGCTTGATACAACGAAAATAGATTAAAACCAATCCTGAATCCAAAGCCAGTTTCTTTAAAATACATTTTTATACAGCAACATAGCGCCGTTTGCCTGTGACCTCAAAGTACATCGCATCTACTTTGTTAAAATCTTCTAGATTGTCACATGGTTACGTCGGTAAGTACAAGTTGATTTGGCAGACAAAACCCTGGTTTTAATCACATTCTTTCTTTTACCTCAACTACAACTTCAGGCTTCATTCATATACCCATTAAAACTAGTAAAAAGTGACAAATCTCGTGAGACATCGTAAAGATCTAAGGCTTTTCAGTATGAAATGCACCAGAAAAACCTGCGAAGACTTTGATTAATGAGACGCCAAACAAAAGAAAAAGTTTTGTTTGTGGATCTTTTGGTGTGTTTGATATTTCTTTACAACCACTTGATTCCACGATGGGTTTTGAATGAGAACGGACGAACTTACAAAAAATACTTATGGAGCACATAGAACTGTTCGAAAATACGCATGGCAACATCAACTAGGGCCAACCACCAAGCTTCAAATTGATTTAGAAAACTGTGCCTAAGCAAGCCCAGTTCTGTCTGGATTCTTGTAATCCCCAACTCTACAGTCATCCACTTTAAGTTCACAAGTTTTATTATTTCGCATTCACAAATAAATAAATAAATTAAAAAACAATTCCGCACTGGAGAAAACCTATGAAACCACCGGAGAAGTAATAGGTACAGATCAACAAGAGAACAACCATATGGCCATGACTTGTTGACTCCTTAAGAAGGGGCTTTGGATTATATGTATTCTGATATTTGAAATGTCTTAAAGGTCAGTTTCCCTCTCCCTCGCACCTCTTTGTTTAGGAGCGAAGCTACCTTTTTGTTGACGTTTACACCTTTCATTTCCAGTACCAGAAGCTTTACAAGCTTCAGAAAAACGTTAGTGATAGCAACGTTCAATGTTTTAAGCCTCAGTAGTGGCATGTCCTATCAAGCTCTCTAAATGACACGTTAATTTTCCATAGCTCTCTGGAGTATCACTTTATCATCATATGGAGCTCTTCAGAACCTTCAGCATTATTGCTATATCATACATCTGGAGTGTAAGAGCATTAGGTTAGGTACAAAGAATCCACAATTACAGACATGGAAAAAAAGGTTCCAATTCTTTTTAGAGAGACCTACAAAAGTTAGGCAGCAAGAGAATAGGTGTTCTCAAAATTGCATTGAAAGAATAACAGCATTCAGAAGCGACGAAAAAATAGAAAGATAATCAGTCCTGATAATGAAAACAGAGAAGTTACAATTAGCATGCTCGCCCAAAAAGAGGAGAATTTGAATTTTCTCAAAATTTCTAACCATATTTCTGACTTGGCAAAACTTCTTACTTTTTGCAGAAAATCTGACTTGGTTGCAGCCATGCTACTATTATATAGTAAATTATACCTATTCTACATTTATATAACTAAAAATCAAAAGTATTTCTTTATAATGACGGAGTTGATGAAACGGAATCGGCAAAATCTGGAGTTTTCGAAGGATCGGAATCGAGTGAATTGTCCCAATTGTTAAAAAGATTACACATTTATTCACCTTTATGCAAAAAAAATTGAAATAAAACTAGTACTTGAACTCTTTGAAGCTGGATAGCCGACTTTGTATGAAGTAGTAAAGATCCACCATTTTCTTATGATGAAAGTCGACTGAATACTACGTAAATAATCGTATTTCTGTCTTTTTTATTGAAGTATTACTCAAGAAAACTTAGTTACAAGCTTGACAATTAGTATTCAGTACATTCATAATTATAATGGATGAGCTATTTTCATTTGTTAAATTGGGATCGAAACATATTTTCTGTAAGACCCTATGTTTCCTTTACTAAGTTAAGTAAACCCGCTTTCCTCAATCCATCAATAAAGTAAGGGTAATATCCTTATTCAGTTTTCTGGTATAGTCTGTGTTTGCTTAACTGATTTTTTCTGGTGCATCTAGATTACAATCTAGAAATATTTTGATATAAGTAAAAATTCCTATAGCGAAAATCCGGAACGCCCACAGGATTTTATCTCGGGAGGCAGCAAATATTTAGGAGGGGATACTAATTCACAAATTAGACTGAAAATATATACATTGATGAAAAATTACAGAGACCTGGAGATTCTGGGGGTCAAGGGCTTGAATATCTCTTTCTCTTTGCAAGTTTTCTGATTAAATATTAATAAGCAATCAGTGTTTATACCTAGACAAGCTACAGAAGAGCGTAAGCATTTATTATGGGAACTATACTTGTGTATACATGAAAACGCTATGCTAGAACTGGGGCATTGGGTAGGAAATCGTGTTAAGAAATAGATACAGGAGGCACGAAAATTCTCCCCCATTCAATTTCGATGTCTCGATTGCGATAGGATTCTTGATTCTGACTACGATTCCAAGAATACTTTTCTTTTCCTTCCTTTTTCTTTGTTTTACAACATTAACAAATATCAGAAGCCTTCATTTAGCAAAAAGAGCCTTACAAAGTTAGGTATTAGACATGCTTCTGCTGCAACAGTTGACAATTAGTCATTTGCTATTTCCAAAATTTAATGAACAACGAAAAAAAAAATTTAATGAAAAAATTTAATAGAAAAAAATTTAATGAACAACGAAAAAAAAAATTAATGAAAAAATTTCAATGAACAACGAAAAAAAAAATTTAATGAAAAAATTTAATAAAAAAAATTTAATGAACAACGAAAAAAAAAAATTAATGAAAAAATTTAATAAAAAAAAATTTAATGAACAACGGCTCAAAAGTTAGTTGCAAAACTTAGTTCATTTTCTATCAGTGGTATAGCTAGGAAGACCGCAAAAAAAGAACTCAGATTTCTCCTATGGACTGCATTGTCTTAAATCAGCATTTATCTTTTTATTTATTGTTTTCAAAAAAAAAAAAAAAAATGAACATTTTCACATAGGTAAAATGGCAAAACTAAGAGAAAACAAAAAAAGAGCTTTTAGGCCACAAACTGTTATGTTTTACTGAAGCCAAGATAGTTACGCAAATCCACTTTCAGATGATAACTCAGATGAAAAAAAACAAAAAACAAAAAAAACATATCAGTGGACACAGTTGAATAGACATACTCAGAATAAGACCAAAGTCAGATATTATCAGTCAACAAACATCAATTTTGTGTTATATCAATATAAAAATTAACCCCCCCCTCCCGCTAAAAAAATAGTGGCAAAATTTTTTCCAGTTTTGACCAATTTGTTTGGGTTTTTCCAGTTTTGATCCTCCCTCCAAGCCTCAGGGTGCAACAAATCATTATCTTTCTTTGAGGATACACTTCATAGCTTTTAAGCATGTTTAATAAATCTGTATTTATGCTCTGTAATTTGATCCCATAAGCTTTAGCCAGAATGTTATAATACAATAAAGGTTTTTTTTCGAATAGGAAAAAGGTAAAAACTTACCTCAGTAAATGATTTGATATTTTCGTATGGTCCATAACTGACAATGTTATCGGAATATGTAACGGGTTTAATTTTCGTATAGCCTTCAGTCGTTCCAGGAGGTACACTTACTTTGGTCGTCTGGGTGATTACAGGGTATTCAGAGTAGAGGTATAGGTTTCCAGTATACTTGACAAGATGTTTTTCTCTTTGGGTTATTTCTTTTGGGAAAGGTACAATGGTCTCAGCAAAAACAGTCTCAACTTTTACCTAAAACAACATATTCATTAATTATTCTCTAAGGATAGGCATTGAATATCTGGTTGGGGGGGGGGGAGGCATTTCTGTACGAATCCCAAGAGGGATTCCAAAATACAAAAAAAAAACTGTATTTCGTCATAGGCCCTTCCCACCTCCTTGGAGAAATTCAAAATCTAATCTTATGTATAAATAAAAATAGTGACAGAAAAATAACCAAAATTCAAAAAAAAAGTAGCCGACACAAAACTGTCAGCTGGTAATGAGATTTACTCAGCAAGGGTACACTGAAAAAACAAAAAACGAAATAACAATGCTTTTCTTTTGTTTTTTTTTTTATGCTGCAAATATAGAATCAGCACATGGACAACACACAATTCTAAATGTATCAGAGATGGATTGTTCCATAAATATAGACGAGTTGAATCCCTTTCGACTTGCAGTTATTCAAGGATCATTCAGGGAGGGATATTAAATAATTAGATGACTATCAAAGGTCAAAGCTAGCTAAAGGTGGAAATATCATGAAATTTTCAATCTAGGTTCTTATTTAAGGGTTCCTAAAGTCGCAATTTTTGCTTTCTACTTGCCCAGGGTCTCTTGGGAGAAGCCCCCATGTCATTTAAAGTGGCATTTTTATGAAACGAATGTTTGAAAATAAGTGTTAGTAGAAAAGTGGGCATTATATTTTTTTGAAATAAGAAGTGCGTAAATTTGGGGCTAACAATTGCAAGACCTAGACCCTCGCCCCAAACTTTACTAATATAGAATTACTGTGCCTCTTGGGATCACAATAATTCAGGGGTCATTCAGAAAATAGTCTTAAGTGATCAACAAGTTTCATAAACAAAAAGGCGGTGATTATACATTTCAAATTGGGTATTTGATTTTGCTGAGATTGGTATTTGAGGGTTTAATTAAAAACATGTGATTTAAATTGTACTGCCTAAATGTTTGGGATGCACCAAGCGATGTTGGAATAATTTTATTTGCGGGAATGCATGCAAGCTAGCAGTTGTGTTCCTAATTTGATCATTTTTTTTTAGACTAAACATTGTGCCTGCACAAAGACAATTACATGCAAATCATATGAAGAACTAAATCTTGGCTTTTTTCTTTTCTTCACTTTGTGACCGAATAGGTTTTCGGGTGCCAATATGAACACTTAAACATGGGTAGCACACATAGCCACTGGTTTCAAGTAAAGCAGTTTCTCAGCAAAAAAGGAATCTAAATCAATCCTTGCTGTTGAACACGGCTCAGAACACTAGAGAAAAAGATAAGGGACTTTAATAAAAGAAAGTATATTAGGCAACGTAGACCCAAACAGATGCGAGTTACATCTGCCTCAGTTATATTTAATATGCCCGTTGCAAATATATTGTTGATAAGCGACTTTCGAACAAAACTCGAAACTACTAGACAAATGCTTTGAGCAGTTGCTGATTTTACATGTTACCAAGAAGACACTCCAAGAAGCTGCCAAATTTAAGCTCCCAATCGAGAACCCATCAAATGTACTTCTCAAGAAGAGTCACAAACCATTGAAATCAATTGAAGGACTCAACTGTCAGCACTCCTTCCATCCAGTCTTTCAAATGCCACCTGGACAAGGAGTGGGAGAAGAGGCAGTGGAGGTTCAATTGGGAATCGTCAACTCAAGAGCACTACAGGTCCAGGGGACCTTAAAGCTCTCAAATGGATCAAGGTGATGATAACTTAGAGTGAGACATTTTTTTTGTGGGTTTTTACTAGTATTATAAAAATGAGAAGCTGGTTTTGTTTTTCTTTTGTAAAGCACTAATGTCAATAACCCTTTCACTGGTATGAGGGGGGTGGGGGTAATACCATTATCTGTGGTATTTCTGTTTGTTTTAAGTTTGACATCATTGTTCCTTGTAATTTTTGTCTGTTGAAATTCGATATCTTGTATAAGGTAATTCATGCGTCTATTAAGTTTTAAACTTACTACTATTCATAGAAAAACAGTGTTTCATAACACTCTGTTTTCTTTTCCTTTTTACAGTCTTTTTATTCTGTTCAAGCTGTAATCAATATTAGCCTTAAATCTGCCACCAAGAAGCTCAAAAATCCTTTGATGCAAACTATGGTGGAAATGAGAAGCAACCAGGCAATGCAAAGTGTTTTATTTTTGAATGCTCTTGTCCTAATTGTAGTATTCAAATGCCATTAATTCAATGCCGTTCTCAGATATATAGTGGTGAAAACTGGAAGCCATCACAAAAATGCATGCTATGTATTGTTTTTATTTTAAGACATCCATATTATAACATAAGGTCCATGTTTACAATTGAGTAGTAAATAAAGTGGAAGAAATAGGTTTATGATTCAATACCAGTACGACGATGTGGTGTACAGGGGGGGGGGGGGTATTACTGCACTTTGTTTACTTGCTTATGTAATCTCAATCCTTCTCATTTTTGTTGTTGACTTTGGCATTAGCCATACTGCTTATACTGATGATGTCATTTCAGAAAGACAAAAAACAAAAAAGTTTAAACACAAGAACTTACATTAACATTACTGAATTCAGTTGGCCTTGCAATAAATAGTTCAAAATTTGAATTTTTATGTTTTAACAACAAGTCTGATCACCCTCTTCTGCTTTATTAAACAGTGTTTCAATCCAAAACAGAGGTCAGGCTGTGGGGTTACTTATTCATGAGTTATGACATACTAAGTATGATCAAATCTCTCCTAATTGAAGTCACTCTAACTGTAGGTTACTAGGATGTCTTTATACTGTTTTCGTGCTTATTTAATATTTTAGTTTTTCTCATCTCTCACAAAGAAAAAAAAAATTAAAATAACCAAGATTAAGGGACAATTCCTTTGAGCATGCTAAGTACCTCTCTTCTACCAAAATGTACACCAAGGTACATTCTTATTTATTATTTACCTGTTGCAACTAACCTGTAATTGACATCCTATTAATTATTGTTCTGTTATTGATCTTTACTTGGGCAGCAGTGTTGCCCTCTAATTATTTTCATTTTATTGGTCTGTTTGTTACTTATATTAATCATTTATTATCTGTGTAGTATTACTCTCCTGTTTTGTTATTTTTTTGTTATCTTTGTAAGTGGGTTATAGATGGCTGTCAAGTATTACTTATTTTTTAACAAAAGCAAGACAATTAAGCAATAATGATGGTAGTAAAAAATTATCAATTTTCTAGAAATAAAATCTTAATATTGAAAAGATTTGCAACTACTACTTCAGCCCATTTTAAAAACATATTTATCTCCATTTTTTTAAATCCATTCCTACCACAAATATGAAGAAATCAATCAACCAAAGAAAATATTCGACTGAAATATCTACTTAGTTTTTAAGTACAAACAACACTCAAACCTCTAAGGGTGTTTAATAGGGTGGCAACACCATCCTTAGGTGTTGTTATTCAAATTTGTGTTTAGTTGTGCCTTCATTGTTCACTGTAATTTCTGTTCACTTTCAGCTTTATCATCTTATGTAAGCTAATCTATAGAAGATCTTCCCTTTTTATGGTACAACTTTACTTTTTAAATGTATTTGAATTAGTAACAAAGAAAATACCACACAGGATGTGCCCCTCACAAAAAATCTAAATTAACTTACTTTAGCAGATTTACCAGGTTTAATGGGATCTTTGAGCGTTACTTCAAAAGTTTTGGCTCCAATAGGTGTTGATGAGCTTGTAGTCGGTTTTACATTCAATCCTGTCTGCAAAGGAAACAACATATTATTAATAATGTTCAAACGAACCTTAAATAGTTACTATTACAAATTCATATGCCTAAATTCAGTAGGATTCCAAGGCTAATAGAAACATGGATAGAATCTGAAAGGATACCATCTTTTATTATGTTTCTTTTATATCTCTCCTCACATCTCACTTTGTTTATTCCCTTACAGTGCCCGTGTTTGGTTTAAGATTGACAGTATTTCTCTAGGCTAGAATAGGGTTAAATTTGTCTATTTTTTTCTAATGTACTTTAAAATGAACTGAATTACGGCTTACCAAATTTCCAGAAAGAAACAAATAACAGTATTATTGAATTATGTTTAATGTTTCATAGGTTACAAACTAAATCTCTTTAAAATATTATTAGAATATATTGAAGATTATCAATTTTTTGAAATCTGTATAATAGATCAAGACAAAACACTGTGGTCCAATTAAAGTAATATTTCCGGCATCTCTTGACAAAGTCTACCCTTGAAAAATAATCAAGCATCCGTAGAAGAAGAAGCAGCCAAACAAATAGAAGTTACAAGTTGTGACATGTCTGACACAATATGAATATGGCAAAAGAAGAAAAACACCAAAATTAGTTTGATGTTCAGCAACTAGCACAATGAAACAATAGAAATCAGCAATATTTCTGTCCTTCTATCTTGCATTATTAACTGTAAGAAGACAGAAAAAAAAAAAAAAAAACTGGCCTTCAATTGGAATCCATTACTAATGTGACAGTTGCTACAATACAATCACTATACATTGGATGATAAAACCGTTTGGGGTAATAAACTGTAAATAAGGAGAAAACTGGCCCAATAGTAACTGAAACTCTAAAAAAGAATACTGGTAACAATTAATACAGCAAAAGAATTGGCTTTTTATGCTGATCCCAAATATATAAAATTCATTAAATTTAATATTATTGACCAAAAGCTACAAGTCTGGGGAAATTTGCTTCATTTAAAAAGTGGAAACACTGATAAAAGGTCAAGGAAACTTAATGGCAATCACACCATCACATTCAGCATATCAGAAAACATTAATAAAGAGGTCTCAAACTTCTATTGACAAAAATATGGAATTTCTTTTTTTTTGCCAAAGAAAGATCACTTATAGGTATTAACCCACATATACCCCCCCCCCAAAAAAAAACATCTGATCGAAATTTTCTAATCAGTCATTTTGTTCAGCAAAGTTGAAAGATCCACTAACTAAGCCTCTGGGGAGGACATGACCTCCCACAATCCCTGGGGAAAGGGCTATAAGTTATGAAGTTTGCTGCTGTTTACATAGTTTTTGCTTTTGGGGAATACACATAAAAATTACAGCTGGAGGGGGAGGAGGGATTCACAGAGAAGGAAGAGGGAATTCCTGGCCTGATTTGAAAAAAAACTATCAAAATTCAATAAAAAAAATTAAATTTATTCAAATAAAAGTCAGGAGCAACATTAAAACTTAAAAATGAATCAAGATTATTCCAGATGTAAGATGGATTGCCCCTTCTTCAATTTCTTGCTCTTTATGCTATAGCATGAATTTTGTGTTCCAATGCTTTAAGAACAACTGCTGAAACACAAGAGCTGTTGATTTGGAATAACAAGCTTTTTTGAAGCAATAAAAAACAAGCACAATGATCAAGGGATCGAGGAGAGGGCAAACCCCTTCATATACAGAATGATTTCTATTTGTTTTCAGCTCCAATATTGCTCTTATTTTCAGTTGAAAACTAGTTTTTTTTTATCTAATACAATAAGGCTTAATAGTCAGTCAGAGTAATTAATGTCTCAAAAAGCAACAACTTTCATTTATCAGAAAGCAAGGAGTAGAGTCTGAAAGTTTATAGCAAGCTAGAATGATCACAGTCAAGCACAACATTGGATCCAGGAAATAACAACTTTCAGACTCTAAAAAGCTATAGCCAATTGAAATAGGAACCTGTCAGCTAGAAATAAATTTCTCAATAAGTGAGGAACTTCAAGCCCAGAATTCAAAACACCAATTGCACTTTAAAGGCAGTGGCGGATCCAGGATTTTTTTTTTTTTTTTTGGGGGGGGGGGGCAAAATTGGTTGATCCAGGATTTTTTTTTTTTTTGGGGGGGGGGCAAAATTGGTTGATCCAAAATTTTTTTTAGGGGGGGGGGCGCATAATAGGTTGATCTGATAAATTTGCATTAGAAGCAAGTTTAATTAATGCAAACTTGAGTTAATTAAGTAAATTATGCTACTTTAGACTACGTTAGGGGGGGCGCCCCTCGCCCCCTGTATCTGCCACTGTTTAAAGGAAACCAATATAAAAAGTATCCATGGCTAGAGTGCAGGAAGAAGGATTTAGCCTACTGCTTTGTCTGATTATTTTTTTCACCAGGAATTAATAGCAAATAAGAAACAAAGATTATTGATTCATTACAGGAGCTAGAAACTTGTGCAAAATGCAAAGCAAGGGAAAGGGCTGCAATGGTTGCTACTAATTTAGAATCAAGTGGCCAAAAAGCTTTTGTGGGTGATTGTATTTATTTAACAGATAGTGAATATAAATCATTACCAAGCTTGGTTGACAAGCAGAAACTAAGATAAAAGAAGAAAGAACAAATTAAGTGAGCTCAAGAGCAATAAAAGAACATGAAATAGAGCAAAAATCATATGAATTTCCTTGCAATTTGTAGTGTCTAGGAACCTACTCTGTTCAGGCAAGTGACCCTCAGGCTTGTCTCAGGCAAGTGACCCTAAACTTGAAAAAGTGGAAATTGGCTCAGATTGCTAAACTGAGCTGAGGCAATGAATAGATACTATTGGGAAAGTGATTGGAGATGCTGGGCATCTGTGAACAAGTGCTAAATTGAGAGAGGAAATTGGGACAATATTTGTGGGCACCCACCTGCCCAGAGTTTTGGGCAAGTGACCCAAAATTTTTTAAAATTTGTGAAAAAATTTCAAATTTATTCAGAATGTGGGGCTAAGCTTAGGCAACAAATAGGTACTATTTGAAAGATAAAGATGACTTTAAATGATTGTTTGCCTCTTATTTCAAGCAAACTTGTTTGCCTCTCATTACATGCAATCTAACAGTCTTATGTCAATTTTAAATTCTTGGTCAGCATGCCTGCATGCCTCTAGGCAGGCATGCCTTTCCAAAAACTAACAAACAAGTATGTGTCCAATAAGAGAGTCATGCCTACTCTTGCCATTTACCATGTCCCAGCCATTTAAACATTTGCCTCTCAAATACTTGGACTATCTGTCTTGGCTTTTCTCTGTCTACAATTGGCCATGTCTTGATGCAACCTATGCCACCTACTGCAAAATACTTGATAACTTTAATTCAAAATCTGTAACTTTAATTAAAAATAACTTTAATTCAATATCTATATAAATAATATTTTTCTAGCTACAAATTATCTCACTCTTTATGCTGATGAGTCAAAGCTGTTTGGTGCAGTCAATTGTGAGTCACCACCAGGTGATCTTGATCAGATTCAAAACTGGGCAATAAAAAGTACATGAGTTTCAACACTAACTAATGCAGCACTATACATTTTGGAGAGTAAGACCAAGGTTTTAATTATTCTATGGTTAATCCAGCTGTAAATAAATATAAGAGCTGTGAACTGTGGATATATAAAGAGATCTTGGTATTGTTTTTGACAACCAGCATAAATTCAACTTAAAGTGTTTATAGTAGATCTCCCTATATTTTCCTAAAGTTGTTCAAGGCCCTTGTCTGACCAGTGCTTGACTTTGGAATGTGTATAGCATCACCAGGTAAGAGGGATAACATACAGCTTCTGGCAAGGGTGCAAAGGACAGCTACTAAGGTAGTAAAAAAGATAAGTCTTATGATAAAGATTTTGAAGCCCCCCCCCCCCTAATTCACTTGTCAACTTCCCAAAATATTAGCACTGATATAAGGGTACATTCAAAAAACTGCTCAAGTCATCAGTAAAAGCTCAACACTTTCAACAGTTTTTCTCCTGCCACGTAGGCAACCACTGGAACAGTCTTATCTGATACAACAGTCTCAACACCCAATGATGAAGCTAGTGGATGTTGAGTGGAATGGTGTTCCCTGGAAATACCAGAGGGATAGATCCCTGTTTGATTGACCCCATAATTAACTATGGAACAATTCACAGATCAAGAAGGATCTTAATTTGCTTTAAAGTGCAGATAAGGAAATTAAGGTAGGTAAATTTTTGGTGGTTCATATTATTGACTTAAAAATAAAGTGAACATACCACTCAATATCTGTTTTATGCTCTTTTGAAATATAATAATCACTTTTGCTGCAAATGAAATTTACCCCCACCCCTATATATATATACTAATTTAGGGTATATATTTGCACATTAGGGGAGGGGGGAGGAAGGTGGGGGTAAAGTTTAAATTTACCTCTCATTTGCATCAGAAATAAACTTTACCCCCACTCCCCTAATGTACAAATATATACCCTGAATTAGTATATATATGGGTGGGGGTAAAATTCATTTGCAGCAAAAGTGATTATAATATTTGTAAAGAGTATTTAAGAAGGCATTGAGTGGTATGTAAACAATTGAACAACTAAAAATTTAGCTTAAGGTATACCATTCTGGTATCAAAGGAGGGGAGGGGCAGTGATTAGTAACTGGTCTCAGCATTGGATTGGAAATTGAATAGCCAATTGTTCCTATAATGTATATGTATCATTATTTTATTTACTTCCTATAATTATTTTAACTAGTAAAAATCTAGACAAGCAACTTTGGGAAATTATTTGCAGTTCATATTATTGACTTATAAATAAAGTGAACATACCAATCAATGCCTTTTTTATGCTGTTTGCAAACATAATAATTGCTTCTATTGCAAATTCAAATTTACCCACCCCACCCCCTAATGTACAAATATTTACAATGAATTGTAACCACACAAAGAAGTTATCAACACAAGTTAAGTTATTGAAAAGTGGTTAAAAACATATCACTAGTTTAAAAATAAGTTGTTCAAGAGTAACATATTCCAAAAATACTTATTTATAACAATTCAAACCTCATTTACTAGGCAACTCAAATATAAAAAGTCTTCCTACCATTTCAAGTTTTTCAAATGCTGTCAACAAAAATGGCACTGAATTTTCCTATTGAAAACTTTGCTGTCAACAATTCATGGGATATTCCAATTCAGGGTATATATTTACATATTAGGGAAGGGGGGGGGGGGTAAATTTGAATTTGCAATAGAGGTGGTCATTATATTTGTAAAGAGCATAAAAAAGGCATCAATTGGTATGTTTGCTTTATTTGTAAGTCAATAATATGAACTGCAAAAAATTTACTGCAACTTTTTCTAATCTTGGAAAGGGGTTAGGCTGGGAAATTAAATTTCAGGGATGGATCTACAGACCAAAGTATGTCCTAGGAAGGTATTTTGAAGTATGTACATCTACTCCTTCTGCTTCTAGAGGGCACTGACCTTTACAATTCTTTGTTATAACAGTGAAACATTGCAAATAGATCTGCTTAAACAAAATGCAAGAAAAGCATTTTAAACTTCATAACTTAGCTCAATCCCAATTTATGAGGTTTCAAAGATCTGCAAATACATTTCCTCAATTTAGAAAAAAACATTGATATGGCTTAAAATTCTACAAAAAAAACAGATAACTGAAAATTAAGTGATCATATTGTTTTGTCAAAAATTGAAAAGGGGAAAAGACTTCTTTTCGGGAAAGACCACATTTCTTTGGCATTTTGGAAAAATAGCAATGGGGTTTTGGACTGCCCTTTCTTTTAATTCAGCATGACACAGTGCAAGTGTAGACCCAATAACCTCTCACTAGAGCCACCCTAGTGGAAGTAATTTGTCATCATAAATTCAATGCTTGGTCTTTGTTTTGACAAGCAATTGAAATGAAAAAAAATATATATTTAATATTTGTGATTTATAGAATAAATATCAAGAAATGAAGGCTAAATTTTTAGAATCAGAAGATAATCACCTTTCTGTTAATATGTGAATAAAAATGAAATACTAAAAGGATATTTACATCAAAATAGAATAATTGGTATTTCCAAAAAGAGGCCCTTCTAGGAAAGTCAATAAAGTAATAATTTCAAGTAAATGATCTTAAATAATTCTAATAGTAACCATATTGTTGCATAGCTTGGATTTTTAGCTGTTCATTGGCCTACACAAACCTGCTCTATTCTTACTTGATAACAAGATGTGAGGTTTTAAGGTTTACATAGGCTAATTTTGCTCAATTGGATACTGATCTTTTACCCTGGGTATCTGATCTGTCAAGTAGGCTACTCAAATTTTGGTAAAGTTCTACCAAATCATATTATTGAGTTAGGACTAAAGTGAATACACCATTTGATGCCTTTTTTTATGCTGATTACAAATATAATAATCATTTCTATTGGAAATGAATTTCAGCCCCCCCCCCTATATATGCCAATTCAGGGTTAGGTTAGGTATATATAGGGGGGGGGGGGTGGGCTGAAATTCATTTCTGATAGAAATGATTATTATATGGTCAATATATACGAAATCATATTATTGAGTTAGGACTAAAGTGTGAATACACCATTTGATGCCTTTTTTTATGCTGATTACGAATATAATAATCATTCCTATTGGAAATTAAATTTAAGCCATTTTTGAGCTCTTGAAAATGACAAAAAATAGGGTGTAAAAAGGCTAATAGCCTATAGCGTGGAAAAAGGCTTAAAACCTTTGTTTTAAACTTACTGTTTCATAATAAATACTTATTTTAATCCATAAGCACTGACTTTCCATGAGTAAGTTGGATAATCACAAGTATATATGTTCCAAGAATTCATTTTGCAAATATTATGTATTTTTTTCTTCCTTAATGCTGAATGTTCAAGAATGCGTTTTTGACAAACCGTCGAAAATATTAAAGGATTAGGTTAGGTTTGGTTAGGTTTAATATTTTCAAAGTTTTGTCGAAAACGCATTCTTGAACATTCAGCATTAAGGAAGAAAAAAAACATAATATTTGGAAAATGAATTTTTGGAACTTATATACTTGTTACTCATGGAAAGTCAGTGCTTGTGGATTAAAATAAGGATTTATTATGAAACAGTAAGTTTAAAACAAAGGTTTTAAGCCTTTTTCCACGCTATATTAGCCTTTTTACACCCTATTTTTTGTCATTTTCAAGAGCTCAAAAATGGCTTAAATTTTAATTTCCGATAGGAATGATTATTATATTCGTAATCAGCATAAAAAAGGCATCGAATGGTGTATTCACTTTAGTCCTAACTCAATAATATGATTTCGTATATATTGACCTATTATATTAGTAATCAGCATAAAAAAAGGCATCAAATGGTGTATTCACTTTATTCCTAACTCAATAATATGATTTGGTAGAACTTTACCCAAATTTCTTAGATCTAGACATCAGAAGAGGGTTAACATAGTAGCTTGGCAACACCTTCTTGGAGTGTTTTTGACCCTAGATTCATTAGTAAAAGTTTCATTTTAGTTACCAGACCTTTTTCCAGGATAGCAAAAAGTGAATTGTCTAGAATTTTATCTTTTAACCCAACCCCTAGCCTACCCTTCCTAGTTCAACCTTTACAGTCAAATAAATCTAGATCTGATGGGACCTTGCCTAGTTTAATAAATGATTGATATCATGCAAGAAACAACACAATAGCCTAATAAAGGAAGACACTGTGTATACTTACACTTGTGCCAATAAAGGATAGATGAGAGGCCTGTTTAGGTTCAACATAAAAAAGAAATTTTTGAAGATTGGAGGACCCATCATTTTCAATAGTAAGAGTGTTGGAGATCCGTGCTAATTGACTGCCTAAATCTATGTCTCTTTCCACATTTTTCAGTTTAAGGCAGTGGGCTGATGTGATACAAAAAAGGATTGCTATTAATTGTTTCATTGCTAGGCCTATTGCCGGTTTTCTAATGATGATGATGATGATGACAGAGGGTGCATTCGGTGTAGCTCAGGGTTGCCAACTTTTCGGTCCATAAACATGTCCCTTGAGCATCCAAAATTATGTCATTTTTAGCCAAAATATGTCCATATTTCGTCTTAAATATGTCCAAAATATGTCCATCTTGAAATCTCAGAACCTAGAGGTTATTTTTCTTATCAATTGGAATATTGACCAAAAGACGTTTTGGAAACATCTTTCAAAACGGCTAGTCAACATCAAATATATTGAAAACGAAAAAAAACCATTTAATACAAGCACAAAACTCATAAAAACAAGTAAACACTAAAAATAATTTGTGGGAGCTTAAGATTAGTCTTCCAGCGAGAATTCATCTCGAAAATTATGTTCAGCATGAGAGTCAGCCTTATTTCTTCTTTTGCTAGCTATTTGCCAATCAGAGCATTTCTTGCGCATTTCAAAATGTATAATCCAGGATTCCAGCAACGTTCCAGAACACCAAATTAGTTGCTTGACATGCATTAAACAACTAGTCGTTTGCATTAGAAGACCATTCCGTAATTTGGTTTTGATGTTACCAAGTAGCGTAAACTGTCTTTCAGCAGCTGCTGAAGAGTGTGGCAGGCCACAACGTTAGCATAAAATCACAAAGATCCTTGTATTTTTCTTTATCCTTGGCATCCTTACATTTTCTTAGGGCAGACCAGAAAACTGATGGATTTGCTTATTCAGAACAGAAATTAAAAGTTCTAGTGCCCTTTTTCAGTGACCAAAAAGAATGGAGGGCAACTAAGCCCCGTCCCCCGCTCATTTTTTTCCCAAAGTCACCGAATCATAATTTATAGATAGCCATTTTGTTCAGCATGTTCAAAAAATACAACAACTTTGTCTTTGAGGATGACCCCCACAGTCTCCGGGGGACGGTCTGCAAGTTATGAACTATGTCCAATGTTTACATATAATATTGGTTATTGGGAAGTATACAGAAGTTTTCAGGGCAAATTTTTTCTGGTAGTTAGGGGGGGGGTCAGGTTTTACGTGGGAGGATCTTTTCATGGAGGAAGGGACATTGCTATGAAGGGGGCGCTGGATTTCCCAGCATTATTTAAAAAAAACAATAAGAAATAAAATATAAAAAAAACAATTTTTTCAACTGAAAGTAAGGAGCAGCACCAAAACTTAAAACAAACAAAATTAATGCGTACATGATTGGGTTCACCCCCTAGTCATTACCTTGCTCTTTGCGCTAAATTTTTTTTTTAGTTTCATCAGAGCTATTTATTCTAATTAACGGCATTTGTGATTAAGGGTCATTCTTAGAAAACTGGAAGAAAATTTGAACTTTGGCGTAAAGAGCGAGGTATTGACAAGGGGTTACGTAAGTTAATTCGTAAGTTACGTCAGATCAAAAGTACGCGAGAGCCATTTACCAAAAAAGTAAAATTAATATGCAAATTTCGGTATAATTATTCATGTAAGGTGAGCCAACATCAAAGCTGCGTTAACTCAAAAACACTCAGAAATTAAATAAAAAAAAAAGGTTTTTGTAACTGAAAGTAAGGAGCGATATTAAAACTTAAAACGAACAGAAATTATTCCGTATAGGAAAAGGGCTGTCCCCCTCCTCTAACATATATATATATATATATATATATATATATATATATATATATATATATATATATATATATATATATATATATATATATATATATATATATATATATATATATATATATATATATATATATATATATATATATATATATATATATATATATATATATATATATATATTATATATATATATATATATATATATATATATATATATATATATATATATTGCCATGCATCACTCTTTTTTCAACTAGTATAACCGTAAATCAAATAAATGCTGACGAAAGCAAGAAACGGGGAAACATATGGAAATAATACAATTCGTCTATCTATAGGTTTGCATATTAGAGGCGCTGGGAGGTAAGTATAGGGAAATCGATTTCAAAGTTTGATAACTACAATTTTTGCATATTATAAAAATATAAACTGTCTTATTAACATATCTCCTCTTCAATAGCCCCAATTTTAGGCTTATACTATATATATATTACTTTATAGTATTGTAAACTAAGTAAACATATATAGAATTTATGTATACTATATATATTTACTACTATATGTATATATAGGTACTTATGCATTATGCGGTACCCACCGCTATATACTGTATAAGGAAACCAGACATGGAGACCCGTTGGTAAACTTTTCGCAGTTCATATTATTGATATAAGAATAAAGTAAACATGCCACTCGATGCCTATTTTTATGCTCTTTCCAAGTAGAATAATCATTTTGTCGGATATGAATTCTACCCCCACCCCTATATATACCAATTCAGGGTATATATTTGCACATTAGGGGGGGGGGGATAAATTTTATTTCTGATGCAAATGGGAGGTAGGTTTAAACTTTATCCCTACCCCCCTAATGTGCAAATATATGCCCTGAATTGATATATATAGGGGTGGGGGTAAAATTCATTTCCGACAAAAATGATTATTATAATTGGAAAGAGCAAAAAAAAGGCATCAAGGGGTATGTTTACTTTATTCGTAAGTCAATAATATGATTTGCGAAAAATTTACCTGATCACCTAGCTATATCACCTAACATTAAATTTTTACTTAATTAAATTTCTCTCAGCTCCTTTCCCGTGATGAAAATTTTCAAACTGAAGGAATTTACCCAGGGTGTTTGACAACTTGACTTTTGTTTTGATTTCAGATCATCAGCAATCGAAAGGTTTCATTTTATTAACTTTTTATTGAGGTTTTTGTGTGACGTTCGGAAGCCGGAAGTAAGTTTATATGAAAAAGGCGACAGCTTGTCTTTTATCTTGACCGTGGGAGTAAAAATCAGGGCTAATAATACCATTTATAGGTGAAAGAATTTTGAAGGCATTTTCAGAAAGTTTGCTTCAGGGAAGACCAAGCAACCCCGGAAAATACAATACAGAGCTTAAAAAATAAGTAAATATAAGTCTTAGCACTCATTTGGTGATGAGTGGCTTTTTTTTATGAAAGTAATTTGTTTTACGTCATAAATTTAGAAAATGTGTCCACTTTATGTCCCAAATGTCTAAAATGTGTCCATTTTTTGCCCTATAATGTCATTATGTCCAGGCACATAGAAATATGTCCTTTGGACATAAAATATGTCCAGTTGGCAACCCTGGTGTCACTATCGCATTTATTAATGGTGATTAATTTATTTTTGGGTGAAAAATATTCCAAGTCACCAAATTAAAACAAAAAAAATAGTCCCGCCCTTTAATCGCTTCTGTTCAGGATTTGTAAACAATTATTATTTTTAATTCTTGTAGAGAATTAAAAAAAGAAACGGCGGAATACACTAACTCTTAGCTGAATAAAAAATTGGAAAAATTCCTGGACATGGAACATTGCAATTAATGCACTTAAGCAGCGTTCAAAAGCGTGTCTAGCTAGAATCCCATGTCTAGACACGTGTCTAGCCAGAATCCAATGTCTAGGCACCGACCGTTCACAAGTAAAATTCGGCGCTTAGCTAGACACGCTAGACAAGGCGCTTGGCTAGACATTGAGTTCTAGACTCTGGAACTCAATGTCTAGGATTTTCGATTACAGCCAATCAGAATGTGTCAAGATCCACTATTTTCATCATTTTTGTTTACATTTGTAAACTGAAATTTAATTTTTGTTTTCTCATTAATTGTTTTTTTTCATTTTAGGCAAATATGCAACACCAAACATAATAATGAAGTACACTAAGGCAATTGTTTTGCTTATCTCATGTTGATTGGCTAGAAATGACAATTTGGAACTAAATTTGTAGTTTCAGCTAAGCACCGAATTTTACATGTGAACGGTCGTTGCCTAGACATTAGATTTTGGCTAAACACGTGTCTAGACACGGGATTCTAGCTAGACACGCTTGTGGAACACCGCTTTAAGAAAAATGAGATTAATGTGTAAAAATATATTTTCTCATAAATTTTGTTTGATATTTCTTACTCTTGAAAGAAAATTATTTAAAAAAAAAGTTTTTCCGAGAGAAGTGAAGAGCGAAGTTAAAACTTAAAACGAACAAAAATTATTAATTCACAGCCTATCTAACATATATAGATAAAACCAGTGTAAATAAACCAACTGGTGATATTTCCCTATGTTTATAGGATTATTGAAAATTAGCACTTTACTGAAAACACAGAAGTCAAGTGTAAAAACAATAATATTGATTTGGGAGTAAAAAGTTATTACGTAGCCTCATAACAACAAACTCATCTGTAAAGCTCGTTATAATCTTACTTGAGCGGTGACATCAATAATTTTCCGTATAGAATTAAACTTACCTTAAAAACTCAGGCATGAAAATAAATATTATCTTGATAGGTGCAAAGTCATTAGACAGCATAAAAAATAATCAATTGTTTTATTAGATAATATCGTCTCACCTAGTATTACTCGAAATGAAGAGCAAATAAACCATAATATGAATTCTGGAAATCCGGTTATTCCTCTTTATACAACGGAGAATTTTAAGTTATGATACAAATTCTAAATCAACTTTGTAGTCCTAATACTATCAAGATTGGTTCACTTCGAACTAGTCTACAAAAAAATCATAAACTGTCCATTTCAGATCCAAAACGATACTTAATCTTTGGACTGAGGTCATTGTGAAGAAGTGATGCCAAATTAAACGAAGGAAAGGTTAAGTTACAATCCTAAAATACTTATTGTTAAGTGTCCTTAAACGGTCCACTTTTACTATACCAAAACTCCTATATTGTTTTGTATTTTAAGCAAAGCGTTAAATTTCTATAATCCTAAAAACGTAGGAAAATATCACCTGTTGTTTTATTTGCACTAGTTTTATAGGTTTGTACTAGATAGGATGTGAAGTAATAATTCTTATTCGCTTTAAGTTTCAACTTCGCTCTTTACTTCGTTCGGAAAAACTTTATTTTTTAAAATTAATCCGTGTCCGTTTTTAATTTTAATTTAAAAGCTGCGCTTTTGATCACCGTTTTGATCGCTGTTTTATCATCTTTTTGATTAAAATCTGTTTTCGAAGGCCGGCAAGTTCACCGTTATGCTTATTTCCGTTTTTGCTCGAGTAAAACTCTGAACGGCAATCGGCGATGTCAAACGTCTAGGGCAAAAAGCAATAAAACTTCGAACCTTGATTAGAAGGACTTCGGAAGTTCACTTTGGAATCAGCCTGGATAGAATTTAGACAAGAAAACGGACTAACATAAGCTAAAAGTTTTACACTATGAAAATGGTTACTTTCAAGTAAAAGGTGAAGGTTTGAAGATACTTTTGAGCATGAAAAGTATTAGGTATAAGACAAAAAAAAAGGATTGACCCTTGACTTGTAGGGACAGCTAAGGGAGAGGGAGGGCAACTAAAACCCCTTCCCACACCCACCAGTTCCCCGAACACATCCAGTCAAAATTTTGAGATAGCCATATTGTTAAGCGTAGTTGAAAGGTGCGGGAATTATGTCTTTGAGGATGAAAACCCCCACAGCCCTCAGGACAAAGGTTGTAAGTTATGCTCTGGGAGCATACAAGTTTTTTTTTTTTTATAGAAAGCGTTGTCGAAGAAACTTTAAAAAGGGCTCATTTGACTGGAACTTGAGAGGGCTAGTATTCTTTTTAATAGTCAAAAGTGAGAGGAGTGCAAATGCCCGCCCCCCCCCCCCCCTACGTTCATCATTTATCCGAACACTTCCGATAAAAATTCTGATATGCCCATTTTGTTTGAAAAGTCCGTAAATTCTATCTTTGAGGATGACCCCCCCCCCCACAGCCTCAGGACAAGGCTTGTAAGTTATGCCCTGGGGGAATATAAGGTTGTTTTTTTTTTATAGAGAACGTTGTCATAGAAACTTCAAAAAGGGCTCATTCGATTGAAAATTGAAAGTACTATTGATCTCTTTAACAGTCGAAAGTGAGAGAAGGCCAATTCCCCCCCCCCACGCCCATCATTTCCTCAAACACTTCTGATCAAAATTTTGAGCCATTTTGTTCAACGTAGTTGAGGGTCCGGAAATTATGTCTTTGAGGATGACAAACCCCCACAGTCCCAAGGGCAAGGTTGTAAGTTATGCCCCGGGGGCATATAAGATTTTTATAGAAAGTGTGGTCATAAAAATTTGGAGGGGCGCTCATTGGATTTGTATTCAGAAGCTCTAGTGCCCTTTAAAAGAGCCAAAGTGATTGGAGGGTAGCTCGGAGGGCAGCTCCTTCAGAAACGTCAGAAACACATACATGTCAGAAAAACACACACGATAGAAACACACACACGCAAGAAACATGCACACGTCAGAAACACACACATATCAGAAAAACAAACATGTCAGAAACATACACACGTCAGAAACACACACACACACACACACGTCAGAAACATACAAACGTCAGAAACACACATACGTCAGAAACACGTACTCGTCAAAAAGACACACTCGCCAGAAACACACACACGCCAGAAACACACACACGTAAGAAACACACACACATGTCAGAAACAAACACACGACAGAAACACACTTACAATAGAAGCATGGACACCTCTAAAATGCAAACACGCTCCAGAGACACACACACATGTCAGAAAGACACCAAGACGGCAAAAAACACACACAACAGAAACAAACACACGTCAGGAAAACACACACACCTCAGGAACACACACAAATGCTGGAAATACACACAAACATCAGGAACACACACACGTCAGAAACACATACTCGTCAGAAACAGATATGCACATAAGAAACACACAAACGTCAGGATCACACACACACGTCTGAAAAACATAACACGTCAGAAATACACAAACGTCAGAAACAGACACAATTCAGAAATACACAATCTTCAGAGACTTACACACGTTAGAAATAGACACACGTCAGAATTACACAAAATTCAGAAACAAAAATGCGTCAGAAACGCACAAACATCAGAAAAGCATTTGTCAGAAACATACAGACCGTCAGAAACACACACACGTCGGAAACTCAAACACGTCAGAAACAAACACACGTCAGAAACAGACACATGTCAGAAACACACACACACCAGAAGATCACTTAGTTGCCCTCCGATCACTTTCAACTACTAAAAGGGCACTAGCCTTTCCAATTTCTAATCGAATGAGCCCCTTTTAAAGTTTCTACAATAACTCCTTCGATACGAAGTGCCCTGGTCTAAGACCAGAAAAAAAAATAGTAATACATTCTGCCCACATCGCTTTTTACTCTGGCAGCGCTATGCACTATTACACTGCCTATAATTGGGACTATAGACTATTTTTAGAGTTTGTGTCTTAAATTGAAATTCTCCGTTATACAGAGAGAATAATGGGATTTCCAGAGTTCATATTAGGGGTTACTTGTTCTTATTTCGAGTAATACTAAAGCGTGTTTATATACAATTTAAATAATTTTAAATCGTAAAATACAATTTAAAATTGCATATTTCAGACAGCTAGTATTATAACTGGTGAGACCAGCTGGCAAAATTGATTATTTTTTCCCTTTGAAACTTATTCAATAACTCCCTTAAGCCCTGTTTTGATGTGGTGTAGTGGCTTGTCTTGATTAGCAAATAATGGCGACAAGGTCCCTTCTTTTGTGGGCTAAAACGTGAAAAACAAATGTGGCCTGGGTAGAACCTCACTGTTTTTCCTGTTCATCATGTTCATATAATAAACGATAGGCTTGAAGGGGTTATAGCTTCAGAAGCAGACAAAGGTTAGCTCTTTTGTAGTTCATTTCAATAAACCCAGTTTATAATACGATTTATCGTACGTACATGAGAAATAATCTTTTTTGAAATTTCGATTCATTTCTATGTAATGAGAGGTTTTTCTATTTAGGGACAGGTCAAATAACTCTCAAAGCCTAAAGGCACATTTCAGTTGAACTGGTAAAATTTGCCCCAGATATGTCTTTATATGAAAAGCTGTCCGCTTAGTTTAACCTTTTTTGTCGAAGTTACTCTTATGAAGCTACTTTCTTAAGTGCTACTAAGTTTGATCTTTTAAACGCCCCCCCTCCCTCCAGAAAAAATGATAATTGCAACGTTGCTTCTTCAGTATTGTTTTTGATCACCGTACAGTGAAGCAGTTGAACTAACAACGTTGAACCTTCAAGTGGTTAATTTTCTCCACGGTGGACGTTTATGAGGGAGTTCGGCGTTCTTCAGTAAAAGCAAGAATTGAGCATGGATGGCTAAAGTAGTGTGAGTTTTAAATTGCAGTCAACAGGGGGTAAAATTTTTGTTTTTTTTTTTCAAAAGAATTAATAAAAAAGTATTATTCGTACAAAATACCCCGAAAAGGTTTTTTGCAAGGTTCAAGGAGGAGGGGGTGTTCTCCCTCAATTGATACCAATGTTTTACTTTATATATAAACCAAATATTTTATTTAGCAAGCTCAACTACTTTCCAAGATAGTAAAAACACCACCATCTACCTTTCAAACCAACCTAGTCTAAATTCTTACCCTAATAATTAAGCTGAAGGCCAGGAGTAATATTCCAACAAGTGATAGAATCAAGTTTAATCTACGTTAGCTCAGAAACTAAAACCCTAAAACTGACGAGGATGTTTATAATAAGGTAAATTTAAAGTAATGTAGGCTATGCAAATTTAATTGATTGCAAAGCTATTACATATGTGTACTGAAACTTTTATTAGGCTAATTATGCAACGTCCTACTTTCATTTTTGAGCTCAAACTTACGTCATTTTATACAACAGGTAATTAAAAATTAGCCTATAGGCTAATCAACCAAAAATCCTTAACTCTCCCTACAAGTCAAGGCCAATCCTTTTTTGCCTTGTACCTAATACTTTTCATGCTCAAAAGCATCTTCAAACCTTCACCTCTTACTTGAAAGTAACCATTTTCATAGTGTAAAACTTTTAGCTCATGTTTGTCCATTTTCTTGTCTAAATTTTATCCAGGCTGATTGTAAAGTGAACTTCCAACGTCCTTCGAATCAAGGTTTCGACGTTCTATTGCTTTTTGCCGTAGATGTTTGACATTGCCGGTTGCCGTTCAGAGTTTTACTCGAGCAAAACGGAAATAAGCACAACGGTGAACTTACCGGCCTTCAAAAACAGATTTTAAGGCAAACGGCGATTAAACGGCGATCAAAACGGTGATCAAAAACGCAGTTACTAAATTAAAATTAAAAAAGCCGCAAGGTTTAATTGAAAAAAATCACACAACCGTCAGAAACAGAAAAACACACACTCAGAAAAACACAAAAACACATTCAGTCGCTTCAGAAAAACACACACTCAGAAAAACACATACGGGAAACACACACATCAGAAATACACACACGTCAGAAACACAAACACGTCAGAAACACACCCACGTCAGTGACGTGCATACTTAAAAAACACACACACGTCAGAAACACACACCTGTCAGAGACACACACATACGTAAAAAACAAACACATGTCAGAAACCCACAAACTTCAGAAACACACACGTCAAAACACACACATGTCAGAAACACACTCACTTCAGAAAAACACACACTCGGAAAAACACACATATGGGAAACACACACACACACACATCAGAAACACAAACACGTCAGAAACACACACAAACACATTTCAGAACCACACACTTGTCAGAAACACAGTAGCATTTAAGAAACATAACCAAGTCAGAAACACACATACATCAGACAAACACACACATGTCAGAAACACATAAACTTCAGAAACACACACATACGTCAGAAACAAACACATGTCAGAAACACAAAACTTCAGAAACACACACCTCTGAATCACACACACGTCAAAAACACACACACTTCAGAAACAAAAACACATCAGAAACACACACAAACACTACGAAAACACACAAAAAAGCGTCAGAAACACAACACAGTTCAGAAACACACACACGCCAGAAACACACAAACTTCTGAAACAGACAGATGTCAGAAACACACACACGTCAGAAACAAACACACGTCCAAAAACACACACGCACGTGAAAAAAACACATACACATGTTAGAAACACACATACGTCAGAAAAAACACGCATCAGAAACACAAATATGTCAGAAATATACACACGCCAGTAATAAACACTTCAGAAATACACTCATGGCAGAAATACATACAGGTCAGAAAAACACCACACAGCAGAAACACACATACGTCAAAAACACAAACACATGCCAGAAACACACATATATGAGAAGCAGACATACGTCAGAAACACACACAGGCATGCACCAGAATCACACACACACGTCTTAAACATACACACGTCAGAAACACACACAGGTCAGAAACACACATATTTCTGAAACATATATAATTCAAAAACAAGAACACGTCAGAAACACACATGGGTCAGAAACGCATATACGTCAGAAGCACACAAATATCAGAATAACAAAAAAAAAAACGTCAGAAAAATTTACACGTCAGAAACACACACGTGTCTGAACCACACACACGTTAGAAACACACACAGACATCAAAACAAACACACGCATCAGGAAAGCACACACACTTCAGACACAAATACACGTCAGAAAAACACACGTCAGAAATACACACACGTCAGAAACAAACACATGGCAGAAAAGAAAACACGTCAGAAACACACACACGTCAGAAATACAAATACATCAGAAACACAGAGACACTTTAGAAACACACACACGTCAGAAAAAACACACTTGAGAAACACACACACTTTAGAAACACACAAGCAACAGAAAGACACACGTTAAATAAAAGTTATCTAACCCACATGTTAGAAAAAAAAACAATTGTCAGAAACACACAGACACGTCAGACACACACGTAAGAAACACACTTACCGGCAGCCATGTACGGAAAGCTCTACACAGTCTGACCCATGAGATCCTAATCAATAAGCTGTTTCATCACAGAGTTTGTGAGGAACAACTGTCGAGGTTTTCTTCATACTTCACTAGCCATTCTATCACTGCTGAAGCTTTTGACAGCCAAGTTTCAGTTCGTTATGGATTACTTCAAGGCTCAAATCTTGGGATTTTTCTATTCCTCATTTACGTCAATGACCTCTATCGGGTTTTTTACTACCACGACACCTAATCACTGTAGGAGATTATGTCAGAAATATGATTCCCGAGTCGCATCAATAGCTGCATTTAACAAGAATGAAGACTTAATCGCATTCGCTGATGACAGTACGTTAAGTGCATCAGCTACAGATGAAGAATCCCTTTTAATAAAGTAACAAACGATGAATGAGAAAGTTTATCATTAATTTGATAGTAATCTTTTAGGTATGAATGTAAAAAAGCCATATCTACTAATTTTTTCCCGTATAGGTAAGAGTTTTCCTACAGTAATTGAGCTTCCTACTTCAAGAAGTCTTATAAGCCGCCCAACTGACCAATACGTTGGATTACTTGAACTTCATCTGGATGATAATCGAACATTTGAACAGCATGTTTCAGATGTATAGATTTAAGGTTTCAAGAAGACTGGGAATCGTAAGAAAACTTAACTATTTTTTCCTGTTTCTACTCTCTGTCTTTTATGCTTCTCTTTTATTTCTAGTTATCTGTATTGCTGCTCATCTGCTTGGATGTCTACTTTTCCATCTCTGCTTTTGCCCATCTGTAATCTCCAGCAGAAAGCAGCAAAAGCCCTCCAGTACACCACTTGCGCCCCTATCCAACACTTACAGCTGAAGGATATCTATACACCTTCGCTGTGTTTAGTGGCATTCCTGGCTGTGTTTAATGGATTTTCCTGTGGAGATCTCCCAAAATGTTTTCTAGCATGTTCCAGCAAGTGAGTGAGATCAACCCATATGCAGTTCAAAATCGGGAGGACATACTGGTTCCTTCCACCTCCTCAGTGCGTTCAGACTTTCGTCTTGCCGTTGCTGTGGGGCATGCCTGGAACACTTTTCCTGTTGGGATTTGGGACTCCCTAATCTTTGGTTCATTAAAAAAAAAAAAAAATAATTGAAAAGATATGTGTTGGAGAAGAATAGTTGATTGTGTGATTTTTTTTAATGAATTAACGTTGGTTCGTGATGTCGCTGACAAAGTGAGATTTGTAGTTAGTTGATTTGGGTGATGTGGAGATCGGTTGTCTTCATGTGATCATTCGTGTGAGCAAAACTTCTTATTCATTTTTGTTTAGGCCTAGTTCAGTAGCCTGCAAATCATTAACATGTAGGGTTAATTTTTTCTCAGTTAACGGGCCCCTGGGCCCTTTAAATTTTTTTGGGGGGATTGTGGAGCTTATATTATATTTTAGAATAGAAGAATTTGAACTAGAACTCACACGAAAGGAACATAAACATATGTAAAAAAACAGAGACGCGTCAGAGACACACAAAAGTCAGAAATATACACACGTCAGAAACATACAAATGTCAGAAATACACACATGTCAGAAAAACCCCACATCAGTAAACAAACACACGTCAAAAACACGCATACACTTCAGAATAACACAGACGTCTTAAATACATAAACACATCATAAACACAAACACGTCAGAAACATACACACGTCAGAAAAACAAACACACGTCAGAAACACAAACACGTAATAAAGACACGGGCGTCAGAAGCAAAAGCATGTCAGAAATACGCAAACGTCAGAAAACAAACGTCAGACACACACGCAGATGCATCGCCCCCCCCCCCAAAAAAAAAATACAAAAAAATATTATATAGCCCATGTCTTTTGACTATCCAGATCCAGATATGGACCCCTCTTGCCCCCCTCCCCCCCCCCAATAAAATTCTGGAGCTACTCCCCTGCACACAAGTGTCAGAAAAAAAAACACACACACACAAAGAAAAACCCGCACACATGTCAGAAATACACACACTTCCGAAACACAAACACGTCAGAAACCCATGTCAGAAACACACACACGTCAAAAACACAAAGAAGTCGAAAAGAAAAACACGTTAGAAACACACACACGAATCAGAAAAAACACACATTTCAGAAACAAACCCAAGTCAGAATCACACAGACGTCAGAAAAAAACACACACGTGAGACAAACACCCATGTCAGAAACACGCACCAGTCGGAAACAACCAAACACTTCAGAAACACACACGTCAGAAATACATAAACGCCAAAAAAACATTGACGTTAAAATAAAAACACGTCATAAACATACACACGTCAGAAAAAAACACACGTAAGAAACACAGAAACGTCAGAAACACAAAAACGTAAAAAACACGCAGACACGTCAGAAACAGACACAGAGATCAGAAACAAACACACGTCAGAAACACACTCATGTGTCAGAGACAACACACACATGACAGAAACACCCAAACATCAGAAACACAAACACTTAAGAAACACAGACATATCAGAAACACTACATACGACAGAAACACACACACGTCAGAGACGCACAAACATAAGAGTCACATACGCGTCAGAAGCGGCTTTGACAATCTTCTGTGGTGTAAATAACTTTCGATTCAGAATCTATGGCATTTTCGGATTACTGCTGACAGGAAGCTCTCGAGGAGATTTCAGCGTTGCCAGAGTATGTCCACGATACTAAGAAGTGCGAATCAAGTGCTATGAAATGCGCGCGCTGTTCGGGTGACTACGAAAACTCTAGAGACAAGCCATGCTCTCTTCCGGTCCGGTCCAGTGTGCGAGTTACATAAAAAAAACGAGTTTTTTTTTAACTGAAAGTAAGGAGCGACATTAAAACTTAAAACGAACAGAAATTATTCCGTACAGGGGCTGTCCCCTCCTAAATACCTCACTCTTTGCGCTAAAGTCTGAATCTGTCACACAACATTATTTTTTAAAACAATAAAAAACTTTAGCGTAAAGAGTGAGGTATTGAGGAGGGGACAGCCCCTTTCATATACAAAATAATTTCTGTTCGTTCTAAGTTTTAATGTCGCTCCTTACTTTCAGTTAAATAACTCGTTTTTTTTATTTAATTTCTGAACGTTTTTGAATTAACGTAGCTTTGACTTTGGCTCACCGCACATGAATAATCAAAACGAAATTTGCATATTAATTTTACTTTTTGGTTAAAGGGCATTCTCGAAATTTTGTTCTGACGTAACTTACGAACTATCTTACGTAACCAACTTCTATATTCGTATGTTTTGTTCCGTATATTAGGGAGTTTGCCCCCTAGTCGATATCTGGCTCTTTACGCCAAAGTTCGAATTTTCTTCGAATCACAAACCCCTGAATCACAAAGGCCGGTTAATTAGAATAGATAGCTCTTTTGAAACTACTAAAAAAAACTTTAGCAAAAAGGGTGAGGTATTGACTGGGAGGCGAACCCCCTCATATACGTAATAATTTCTGTTTGTTTTAAGTTTTAATGTTGCTCCTTACTTTCAGTTGAAAAAACTAGTTTTTTTTTTATTTAATTTCTGATCGTTTTTTAAATAATGCTGGGAAATCCGGCGCCCCTTCATATTTAAGTCCCTCCCCCCGAGGAAACATCCTCCATGGATGGATCCTCCCTCGTAACCCCCTCCTCAGACACCCCCCACCAGAAAAATCCCTCCTGAAACGTCTTTATACTTCCCATTAACCAATGCTATATGTAAACAATGGGCAAAGTGGGCATAACTTCCAGCCCTTCCCCCGGGAACTGTGGGGGATTAAGTCATCCTAAAAGACATATTTATAAGATTTTCGACTATGCTGAACAAAATGGCTATCTCAAAATTTTGATTGGGTGAATTTGGGGAAAATATGAGCGTGAGAGGGGGCCAAGTTGCCCTCCAATTTTTTTGGTCACTTAGAAAGGGCACTAGAACTTTCAATTTCCGTTCAAATGAGCCCTCTTATGATATTCTAGGACTGCTGGACTGATACGATCACCCCTGAGAAAAAACTAAAACAAATAAACACGCATCCGTGATCTTTTTTCTGACAAAAAATACAAAATTCCACATTTTTAGAGTTTCGGTTACTATTGAGCCGGGTAGCTCCTAACTTACAGTTCGTTACCACGAACTGTTTGATTGTAGCTCCAAAGACCACCCGTCTTTCAGTTTCCGTTGTTATCAGATTCGTAAGCGTATAAATGCAAAGTAACAATCTACCTCATCGATTGCTTGTTCCCGTAGCGTCTTTGTGTCTTTTAATTCGAACGGAGGTTTTGGTAAAACAGAAGTCTTAAGGCTGCTTTTGCCTTTTAATGGAATTAATTAAAAAAAACTTTTCCCACAAAATAAGTTTTTCAAATAAAAGTAAAGAACTCCATTAAACAAAAAATGAGCAAAAATAAAATCAAATAATCTACCAAGCGTGAAACTACCACAAATCAGCATCGATAAATAAATGAAACCCAAAACGAACAGAAACTACAATAAATAACCGAGTCAAAGTCAGAACGAGCAGAAATTGACATAAGTTTGGGCGCAAAACCCCTATGCCTTCCCAAGGCCAGAACAAAATTTGCACTTTCCTGAAAATAATATAAATATTTTTACTTTTATTACTTTAATCAATCAAATAATATTAACATTTTGATTACTAAATATCATTATATGTATATTAAACTGACAATGCACATTCATTTGTATTTTTTCAGTAAAGTGCAAATTTTGTTCTGGCCTTGAGAAGGCACAGGGGTTTTGAGCCCAACTTATGTTAATTTCTACTCGTTTTGAGTTTGACTCGGTTATTTATTGTAATTTCTGTTCGTTTCGGGTTTCATTTATTTATCGATGCTGATTTGTCGTAGTTTCACGCTTAAATATTATAAAATATCAAACGAGAATCAAATGTGTCGGGTGTAAAAGTAACAAGCCCTCCCGACTAGCCCTCCCAGTAGGTATAACAAGAATCGAGTAATGTGTATAACCAGGGAGAAACGTATCAAAAAACAGTATAAAAAAAGCAAAATCAAGGAGGTGATGTTCCTGTAAACATAGTATCATAGGCAGCGCAATCGCGCTGCCTAAGCAGAGAACGATGTTGGCACAATATTTTTTTTTTTTGTCATACCAGGGCACTTCGTATTGAAGGAATTGTCGTAGAAACTTCAAAAAGGGCTCATTCGATTGGAAATTGGAGTGGCTAGTGCCCTTTATGATAGTCGAAAGAGATTGGAGGGTAGCTAGCCCCCCCCCTACACCCTCATTCCCCCAAACACCTCCAATCAAAGTTTTGAGATAGCCATTTTGTTCAGCGTAGTTGATTTCTGGAAAGAAAATGTTTTTTTGAGGAGAACTCTCCCCCCCCCAACCCTCGGGGCAAGGGTTTTAAGTTATGCCCTGGGGGCATATAAGAATGATGTTGGCACAATGTATTATTTTTTTTTTTCCTTTCGAGCAGGGCACTTCGTATCGAAGAAGTTGTCGCAGAAACTTCGAAAAGAACTAATTCAATTGGAAATTGGAGTAGCTTGTGCCCTTTTCAATAGTCGAAAGGGATTGGAAGGCAACTAACACCCCTTCCACGCCCGCCGTTTCGTATTTCTGAATGGATTTTGATTAACTGTTATTTTCCAAAAGTTTACCGGAATGACCTGTCTGATTATTTATTCCAAGATGCGTGTGGTAAACTGAGTGCTTTTGTCCAAAAGTACTCAACTTATTATAATATTTGCATAGCGTTTGATCTGAATAGTGATCTGCTGAATTCAAGTTGTGTGCGTTCTTCTCTTTTCCTTTCTTCTCTACCAAATCTGTCTATCGTAAATAAAACGGATAACTGTATTTATTTTCCGGCTCAACTAGTAATTTTGATCACGATCTCGTTCTTACGTCTAGTTCGGTTTCTGGTTCGATTGAAGTGGTTGTCGATTTCCCGATTAGTGATCATAGACGTTTAAAGTTTTCGCTTTCCCTTGAAGGAATTCCTCAGCAAAGAAATGAAAGAAAAAATCAACCTTGGAGGACTAAGTTGATTTGGGATCAAAATCTTGCTGATTCTTATAGGGTCTTTGTAGATTCTGAAGTTTTGAAAATTACTATACCTGATTATTCAAGTCTTAGACCTGTAGAGTCTACGTTATTAGAGAAAGATTGTACATTTCACCAGCTTGTCCATTACCTTAAATTTAGTGCAGATCTAGTTTTTGGGAAGAAAAGATATGAAGTAGGAATTGAGATACCTTGTTGGTCTAGTAACGCAGATTTGGTAGCGGCGAACAATTTAGCTAAGCGTAATTGTTTCCGTTGACGAGACATTGTAAAGCATTGGTAAGCCCTCAGATAACCCTGCGTTTCTTTAGGTGAAAGCAAGTAAGGTTGCATTCCAAAGAGAATTCTGGTGGCATAAAGATAATATGATAAAAGTTGTTCCAGAAAAAGTTGATAATGGTCAGCAGTGTCATTGTGGAGAAGTTAAAAAAATAGGAAAAGAGCTGGTTCAAATAAAATCATAGGCAGCGCAAAGTTGTATCGAAGGAGTTGTCGTAGAAACTCCGAAAAGGGCTCATTCGATTGGAAATTGGAGTTGCATGTGCTCTTTTTAATAGTCGAAAGTGATTGGAAGGCAACCAACACCCCTTCCATGCCCACCATTTCCCCAAACACATCCAATTAAAATTTTGAGATAGCCATTTTGTTCAGCGTAGTTGATTTGCAGATAAAAATTATGTTTTTGAGGAGGACACTCCCCCACAGCCCTCAGGGAAAGGGTTTTGAGCAATGCCCTTGGGGCATATAAAATTTTTATAGAAAGTGTTGTCGTAGAAATTTAAAAAAGGCTCATTCGATTGGAAATTCAAAGGGTTAGTGCCCTTTTTAATCGTCGAAAGTGATTGGAGGGCAACTAACCCCCCTCTCACGCCCCCCGTTTTCCCAAAAACATCCAATTACACAACGTCAAAGTAACAATCTACCTCATCGATTGCTTGCTCCCGTAGCGTCTTTGTGTCTTTTAATAGATTGTGTCTTTAATAGATTTGCCTTTTAATAGCTATTCGAGATAGCCATTTTGTTTACGTAGCTGAAAGCTCTGGAAATTTGGTCTTTGAGGATGACAACCCCAGCCCTCAGGGCAAGGGTTGTAAGTTATGCCCTGGGGGCATATATGTTTTTTATAGAAAGCGTTGTTGTAGAAACTTCAAAAGAGCTCATTTGATTGGAAATTGAAACGACCAATGCCCTTTATAATAGCCGAAAGTGATTGGAGGGTAACTAACACCCCTTCCACGCCCACCATTTTCCCAAACACATCCAGTCAAATTTTGAGATAGCCATTATGTTCAACGCAGTCAAAAGGCCGGAAATTATATCTTTGAGCTAGACTCTCCCTCCACAGTCTTCAGGGCAAAAGTTGTAAGTTATGCCCTGGGGGCAAATAAGGTTTTTATAGAAAGCGTTGTCGTAAAAACTTTGAAAAAAGTCTCATTCAACTGGAAATTCAAAGGGCTAGAGCTCTTTTTAACATTTGAAAGTAATTAGAAGGCAGCTAAATCCTCTCTCACGCCCACCATTCCCCCAAAAATTTTTGGGGAATTCGTATCGAATTATTTTTTTTCCCATACCAGGACGCTTCGTATCAAGGCAGTTGTCGTGGAAACTTATAAAAGGGCTCATTCGATTGGAAATAGGAATCGCTAGTGCCCTTTTTAATAGTCGAAAGTGATTGGAAGGCAACTAACACCACTTCGACGCCCACCTTTTCCCCAAACACATCCAATCAAAATTTTGAGATAGCAATTTTGTTCAACGCAGTTGAAAGTTCTAGAAATTATATTTTTTAGCATATTTTTGAGAGGATGTAAACCCCCTCCCACCATAGCCCTCAGGGCATGGGTTGTAAGTTATGCCCTGAGGGCATATATGGTTTTTTATAGAAAGCGTTGTCGTCGAAACTTCAAAAGAGCTTATTTGATTGGGAATTGGAATGGCTAATGCCCTTTATAATAGCCGAAAGTGATTGGAAGGCAACTAACACCCCTTCCACGACCACCATTTATCCAAACACAGCCAATCAAATATTGAGATAGGCATTTTGTTCAAAGTAGTTGAAAGGTACGGAAATCATATCTTTGAGAATGACACTCCCCCCCACAACCCTTAGGGTAAGGGTTGTAATTTATGCCCTGAGGGCATATAAGGTTTTTATTGAAAGCTTTGTCGTCGAAACTTGAAAAAGGCCTCATTCGATTGGAAATTCAAAGGGCTAGTGCCCTTTTTAATAGTCAAAAGTGATTGGAGGGCAACTAACCCCCCTCTCACGCCGACCTTTTCCCCAATCAAATCATTTCAAATTTTATTCAACATAGTTAAAAGTTTTAGAAAGTAGGTCTTTGAGGAAGATAACCTTCTCAGAGCCCTCAGGGCAAGGGTTTTAAGTTATGCCCTAGGGCATATAAGGTTTTTATAGATAGCAATGTTGTAGAAACTTAAAAAGGGCTCATTCGATTGAAAATTGAAGGGCTTGTGCCCTTTTTAATAGTCAAAAGTGATTGAAGGATAACTAACACCCCTCTCACACCCACCATTTCCCCAGACACATCCAGTCAAAGCTTTGAGATATCCATTTTGTTCGAAGTAGTTAAAAAGTCTGGAAATTATGTTTTTGAGGATGACATTTCCCCCACGTCCCTTAGGGTGACGGTTGTAAGTTATGTGCTGGGGGCATATAAGGTTTTTTTTTATAGAAAGCGTTGTCGTAGAAACTTCAAAAAGGACTCTTCCCTTTTTAATAGTCGAAAATGACTGGATACCCCCCCCTCTCACGCCCACCATTTCCCCAAAAACATCCAATAAAAATTTTGAGATAGCCATTTTGTTCAACGTAGTTGAAAGGTCTGGAAACTATGTGTTTGAGGATGATATTCCCCCGCAGCCCTCAGGACAAGGGTAGTAAGCTGATCCGGGGGCATATAAGGTTCTTATATGAAGTGCTGTCGTAGAAACTTCAAAAAGGGCTAATTCAGTTGGAAATTGAAAGGGCTAGTGCCCTTTTTAATAGTCAAAAGTGATTGGAGGGCAACTAACCCCCCTCTCACGCCGACCTTTTCCCCAATCAAATCATTTCAAATTTTATTCAACATAGTTAAAAGTTTTAGAAAGTAGGTCTTTGAGGAAGATAACCTTCTCAGAGCCCTCAGGGCAAGGGTTTTAAGTTATGCCCTGGGGCATATAAGGTTTTTATAGATAGCAATGTTGTAGAAACTTCAAAAAGGTCTCATTCGATTGAAAATTGAAGGGCTTGTGCCCTTTTTAATAGTCAAAAGTGATTGAAGGATAACTAACACCCCTCTCACACCCACCATTTCCCCAGACACATCCAGTCAAAGCTTTGAGATATCCATTTTGTTCGAAGTAGTTAAAAAGTCTGGAAATTATGTTTTTGAGGATGACATTTCCCCCACATCCCTTAGGGTGACGGTTGTAAGTTATGTGCTGGGGGCATATGAGGTTTTTTTTTTTTATAGAAAGCGTTGTCGTAGAAACTTCAAAAAGGACTCTTCCCTTTTTAATAGTCGAAAATGACTGGATACCCCCCCCCTCTCACGCCCACCATTTCCCCAAACACATCCAATAAAAATTTTGAGATAGCCATTTTGTTCAACGTAGTTGAAAGGTCTGGAAACTATGTGTTTGAGGATGATATTCCCCCGCAGCCCTCAGGACAAGGGTAGTAAGCTGATCCGGGGGCATATAAGGTTCTTATATGAAGTGCTGTCGTAGAAACTTCAAAAAGGGCTAATTCAGTTGGAAATTGAAAGGGCTAGTGCCCTTTTTAATAGTCAAAAGTGATTGGAGGGCAACTAACCCCCCTCTCACGCCGACCTTTTCCCCAATCAAATCATTTCAAATTTTATTCAACATAGTTAAAAGTTTTAGAAAGTAGGTCTTTGAGGAAGATAACCTTCTCAGAGCCCTCAGGGCAAGGGTTTTAAGTTATGCCCTGGGGCATATAAGGTTTTTATAGATAGCAATGTTGTAGAAACTTCAAAAAGGTCTCATTCAATTGAAAATTGAAGGGCTTGTGCCCTTTTTAATAGTCAAAAGTGACTGGATACCCCCCCCCTCTCACGCCCACCATTTCCCCAAATATATCCAATAAAAATTTTGAGATAGCCATTTTGTTCAACGTAGTTGAAAGGTCTGGAAACTATGTGTTTGAGGATGATATTCCCCCGCAGCCCTCAGGACAAGGGTAGTAAGCTGATCCGGGGGCATATAAGGTTCTTATATGAAGTGCTGTCGTAGAAACTTCAAAAAGGGCTAATTCAGTTGGAAATTGAAAGGGCTAGTGCCCTTTTTAATAGTCAAAAGTGATTGGAGGGCAACTAATCCCCCTCTCACGCCGACCTTTTCCCCAATCAAATCATTTCAAATTTTATTCAACATAGTTAAAAGTTTTAGAAAGTAGGTCTTTGAGGAAGATAACCTTCTCAGAGCCCTCAGGGCAAGGGTTTTAAGTTATGCCCTGGGGCATATAAGGTTTTTATAGATAGCAATGTTGTAGAAACTTCAAAAGGTCTCATTCGATTGAAAATTGAAGGGCTTGTGCCCTTTTTAATAGTCAAAAGTGATTGAAGGATAACTAACACCCCTCTCACACCCACCATTTCCCCAGACACATCCAGTCAAAGCTTTGAGATATCCATTTTGTTTGAAGTAGTTAAAAAGTCTGGAAATTATGTTTTTGAGGATGACATTTCCCCCACATCCCTTAGGGTGACGGTTGTAAGTTATGTGCTGGGGGCATATGAGGTTTTTTTTTTATAGAAAGCGTTGTCGTAGAAACTTCAAAAAGGACTCTTCCCTTTTTAATAGTCGAAAATGACTGGATACCCCCCCCCCCCCTCTCCCCCCCACCATTTCCCCAAAAACATCCAATAAAAATTTTGAGATAGCCATTTTGTTCAACGTAGTTGAAAGGTCTGGAAACTATGTGTTTGAGGATGATATTCCCCCGCAGCCCTCAGGACAAGGGTAGTAAGCTGATCCGGGGGTTTTAAGTTATGCCCTGGGGCATATAAGGTTTTTATAGGTAGCAATGTTGTAGAAACTTCAAAAAGGTCTCATTCGATTGAAAATTGAAGGGCTTGTGCCCTTTTTAATAGTCAAAAGTGATTGAAGGATAACTAACACCCCTCTCACACCCACCATTTCCCCAGACACATCCAGTCAAAGCTTTGAGATATCCATTTTGTTCGAAGTAGTTAAAAAGTCTGGAAATTATGTTTTTGAGGATGACATTTCCCCCACATCCCTTAGGGTGACGGTTGTAAGTTATGTGCTGGGGGCATATGAGGTTTTTTTTTTTTTATAGAAAGCGTTGTCGTAGAAACTTCAAAAAGGACTCTTCCCTTTTTAATAGTCGAAAATGACTGGATACCCCCCCCCTCTCACGCCCATCATTTCCCCAAACACATCCAATAAAAATTTTGAGATAGCCATTTTGTTCAACGTAGTTGAAAGGTCTGGAAACTATGTGTTTGAGGATGATATTCCCCCGCAGCCCTCAGGACAAGGGTAGTAAGCTGATCCGGGGGGTTTTAAGTTATGCCCTGGGGCATATAAGGTTTTTATAGATAGCAATGTTGTAGAAACTTCAAAAAGGTCTCATTCGATTGAAAATTGAAGGGCTTGTGCCCTTTTTAATAGTCAAAAGTGATTGAAGGATAACTAACACCCCTCTCACACCCACCATTTCCCCAGACACATCCAGTCAAAGCTTTGAGATATCCATTTTGTTCGAAGTAGTTAAAAAGTCTGGAAATTATGTTTTTGAGGATGACATTTCCCCCACATCCCTTAGGGTGACGGTTGTAAGTTATGTGCTGGGGGCATATGAGGTTTTTTTTTTATAGAAAGCGTTGTCGTAGAAACTTCAAAAAGGACTCTTCCCTTTTTAATAGTCGAAAATGACTGGATACCCCCCCCCCTCTCACGCCCACCATTTCCCCAAACACATCCAATAAAAATTTTGAGATAGCCATTTTGTTCAACGTAGTTGAAAGGTCTGGAAACTATGTGTTTGAGGATGATATTCCCCCGCAGCCCTCAGGACAAGGGTAGTAAGCTGATCCGGGGCATATAAGGTTCTTATATGAAGTGCTGTCGTAGAAACTTCAAAAAGGGCTAATTTAGTTGGAAATTGAAAGGGCTAGTGCCCTTTTTAATAGTCAAAAGTGATTGGAGGGCAACTAACCCCCCTCTCACGCCGACCTTTTCCCCAATCAAATCATTTCAAATTTGATATTCCCCCGCAGCCCTCAGGACAAGGGTAGTAAGCTGATCTGGGGGCATATAAGGTTCTTATATGAAGTGCTGTCGTAGAAACTTCAAAAAGGGCTAATTCAGTTGGAAATTGAAAGGGCTAGTGCCCTTCTTAATAGTCAAAAGTGAGTGGATGGCAACTAACCCCCCTCTCACGCCCACTATTTCCCCAAACACAACCAATTTAAAATTTTGAGATAGCCGTTTTGTTCAATGTAGTTAAACGCTCTGGAAATTAGGCCTTTCAGGATGACAACCCCCTCACAGCCCTCAGGGCAAGGGTTGTAAGTTATGCCCTGGGGGCATATAAGGTTTTTTATTAAAAGCGTTGTCGTAGAAACTTCAAAAAGGCTCATTCGATTGGAAATTGAAAGGACAAGTGCCCTTTTTAATAGTTGGAAGTGATTGGAGGGCAACTAACACCCTCTCCCGCCCACCATTGCCCCAAACACATCCACTCAAAATTTTGAGATAAAAATTTTGTTCAACGTAGTTTAAAGTTCTGGAAATTAGATCTTTGAGGATGATAACCGTCTCAGAGCCCTCAGGGCAAGGGTTGTAAGTTATGCCCTTGGGGCATATAAGGTTTTTTATAGATAGTGATGTTGAAGAAACTTCAGAAAGGGCTCATTCGATTGAAATTAGAAGGGCCTGTGCCCTTTTTAACAGTCGAAAGCGAAAGGAGGATAAGTAACACCCCTCTCAGACCCACCATTTCCCCAAACACATCCAGTCAATATTTTGAGATAGCCATTTTGTTCGAAGTCGTTAAAAAGTCTGGAAACTTTGTTTTTGAGGATGACACTTCCCCCACAGCCCTCAGGGCAAGGGTTGCAATTTGACCTGGGGGCATATAACGTTCTTATAGAAAGTGCTGTCGTAGAAACTTCAAAAAGTTCTCACTCAGTTGGAAATTGAAAGGGCTAGTACCCTTTTTAATAGCCAAAAGTGATTGGATGGCAACTAACCCCCCTCTCACGCCCACCATTCCCCCAAACACATCCAATCAAAATTTTGAGATAGCCATTTTGTTCAACGTAGTTCAACATTCTGGAACTTAGGTCTTTCAGGATGACAACCCCGTCACAGCCCTAAGGGCAAGGGTTGTAAGTTATGCCTTGGGGGCATATAAGGTTTTTATAGAAAGCGTTGTCGTAGAAACTTCAAAATGGACTCATTCGATTGGAAATTAAAAGGACTAGTGCCCTTTTTATTTGTCGGAAGTGATTGGAGGGCAACTAACCCCCTCTCCCGCCAACCATTGCCCCAAACACATCCAATCAAAAGTATGAGATAACAATTTTGTTCAACGTAGTTCAAAGTTCTGGAAATAAGGTCTTTGAGGACGATAACCTTCTCAGAGCCCTCAGGGCAAGGGTTGTAAGTTATGCCCTGGGGGTATATAAGGTTTTTTATAGATAGTGATGTTGTAGAAACTTCAAAAAGGGCTCATTCGATTGAAATTAGAAGGGCCTGTGCTCTTTTTAACAGTCAAAAGTGATTGGAGGCTAACTAACACCCCTCTCACACCCACCATCTCCCCAAACAATCCAGTCAATATTTTGAGATAGCCATTTTGTTCGAAGTAGTTAAAAAGTCTGTAAATTACGTTTTTGAGGATTACACTTCCCCCACTGCCCTCAGGGCAAGGGTTGTAATTTATGTGCTGGGGGCATATGAGTTTTTTTTTATATAAAGCGTTGTCGTAGAAACTTAAAAAAGGACTAATTAGATTGGAAATTGAAAGGGCTAGTGCTCTTTTTAATAGTAGAAAGTGATTGCAGGGCAAGTAGCCCCCCTTCTTATGCCCACTGTTTCCCCAACCACATCCAATCAAAATTTTGAGATAGCCATTTTGTTCAACGCAGTTGAAAAGTCCGGAAACTATGTACTTGAGGATGAAACTCCCCCACAGCCCTCAGGACAACAGTAGTACGTTTTGCCTTGATGGTATATAAGGTTCTTATAGAAAGTGATGTCGTAGAAACTTCAAAAGGGCTCATTCAGTTGGAAATTGAAAGGGCTAGTGCCCTTTTTCATAGTAGAAAGTGAGTGGATGGCAACTCACCCCCCTCCCACGCCAACCATTTCCCCAAACACATCCAATAAAAGTTTGAGACTTCTATCTTGTTCAACGTAGTTAAAAGTTCTGTAAATTAGTTCTTTGAGGCTGACAATCCCGCTCACAGCCCTCAGGGCAAGGGATGTAATTTATGCCCTGGGGATATATTAGGTTTTTATAGAAAGGGTTGTCGTAGAAACATTAAAAAGGGCTTATTCAATTGGAAATTGAAAGGATTAGCGCCCTTTTTAAAAGTCAGAAGTGGTTGGAGGGCAACTAACTCCCTCTCCCGCCCACAAATTCTCCAAACATATCCAATCAACATTTTGAGATAACAATTTTGTTCAACGTAGTTTAAAGTTCTGGAAATTAGGTCTTTGAGGATGACAACCCCCCAGCCCTCATGGCAAGGGTTGTAAGTTATGCCCTGGGAGCATATGAGGTATTTATAGAAAGCCTTCTCGTAGAAACTTAAAAGGGCTCATTCTATTGGAAATTGAAAGGGCTAGTGCCTTTTTTAATAGTTGAAAGTGGTTGGAGAGCCACTAACGCCCTTCTCACGTCCACGGTTTCCCCAAACACATACAATCAAAATTTTGAGACAGCCATTTTGTTCAACATAGTTGAAAGATCTGTAAATTAGGACTTGAGGATGACAACCCTCTCACCGCCCTCAGGGCAAGGGTTGTAATTTATTCCGTGGGGGCATATAAGGTGTTTATAGAAAATGTTGACGTAGATACTCAAAAAGGGTATATTCGATTGGAAACTGAAAGGGCTAGTTCCCTTTTTAATAGTCGAAAGTGATTGGAAGGCTTGACATTTTTATAGTAAAGAGCGACGAGGGTAAAATGTATTATTTTTGTTTTGTTTAGACCAGGGCACTTCGTATCGAAGGAGTTGTATAAACTTTCGAAAAGGGCTCATTCGATTGAAAATTGAAAGGGCTAGTGCCCTTTTTAATAGTTGAAAGTGATTTGAGTTTAACTAATCCCCCTCCCACGCCCACACTCCCATTTGCCCATTATGTTTAAAAAACTAAATGTTGCCTTAAGAGTGAATCAAAATACACTGTGTTAATGCTAATTCCCAATAAGGCATCTCAGCAGTATCCCAAGAACGATTGAGGATATTATGTTCAAACTTTCGGGGCTACCCTCAGCGGAGGTTACAGTCACAATGGCTTGCCAGGTCAATGAGCTTCATTCTACTGTGGACGGTCTTATTGACCACCTAAGCTTCTTCAGATCGGCACAAAACAAGGCTAGTGCGACTGTGGGTGTAAATGATACAGCAAAACCTGGAGTGGAGATCCCCTCCTCGCCTAAAGTGGTGGCAACGATTAAGGGAGCCATCAGAAGCACTGATTGTAATAGAATACGTTGTTTCCAAAGAGTCGGGTTAATTTAGCCTATAAGCTAGGCTGAAAAGCAATTCACAGAAAAGATAATTATATACGTAACGCAAATTAAAAATCAAATTAGCCAGGCTCTGCTTAACAAAGCAGTGATTAGTAGAGTTACATGAAGATTTAGTTCCAGTATAAAATTTCAGTAGAAAAAAATACCGAAAATTTGATACCATTGGGAAGAGAATGATAACGGCTGAGAAAAACACGAAAGTAACACGTTCCGTATCTTGTGGGAGACAGGAATTGGGTAAACCAAAAACAGATAATTATGCGCTAGCAGAAGTGTCAACAGGAAGTTCGCTTCCCTCAAGACCAACGAGGGATGATTTAACAAATAGATAGGGGAAACTTTAAAATACCCTCAAAAAGTAGGAGAACGGTGTCTTGACTTACTTGACTTATATCCCATCCGGCCTTTGTGTCTGTATTGGGGCTTCTTTTCTTCTCACTAGTCGTTGAATATGGCGACGGTATTCGGTTCTATCTGGTGCAAGACGCAGGAGTTGGGGGAGGTTCTGGCCATTGAATTTGTCGTACCATCTCTTGCGAGGTCGGGCACGAGGTCGTGTGCCATGTACCCATCCTTCAAACGTGATTTTGGGGAGTTGATTTGATGAAAACCGTTGGGTATGACCAAGCCAGTGGAGTTTTCTGACTTCCAATTCCGTCCAAGATAGTGTATGAGCAGTGGAGGAGTTTACGGAAGTCTTCATTCGATCCTTGGTCGATGTAGGTGATCCCTGCTATGCGACGGAGACATTTTGTTTCAAATGCGGGGATTCGCCTTTCGTCATCAGCTTTAATTGACCATGTTTCACGCGCATACATAGCAATGGGGATTATGAGAGAGTTAAAGAGCCGGACCTTCAATAATTTTGATAGTAATTTACTTTTCGAAATTGATAATAGGCTCTTGAAGCTGCTGGTTGCAAGGCCCAGTCTACACATAATCGATTTTGAGCAATCGTTGTTAGAGGTCAAAAGACTGCTGAGGTAGACAAAAGAATCTGCATTTTCAATTTGCTCTCCTTTTATGGTTAGGTGTATGGTTCTGGGTGCAGAGTCTCTGGATAAACGCATGACTTTCGTTTTTGTTGTGTTGACAACCATCCCAAGGGCTTCGGTTACTGACACTATCTCGTTTGTGTTCTGTTTGGAGGAGATGTTCATAACTGTTAACTGTAAATTTTCACGATGTCGTCTGCATACGCTAATTTGTCGACAAGGTTCCCTCCAATGGATGCACCGTCTGTGGTTTTAGCAAGTGATAAAGCTGGTCACTGTGTGATAAAACAAAATTTCAATCAGCAGAGAAAGAAAGTTATCTGTACTCTGGAGGAAATTTCCAATAAGCTCACGAATAGGGATTTTCCCAGTACAAGCAGTGAGGGAAGAACAAAATAGAAAACAGACTTAGAAAGAGCTATTCAGAGATGGAAAAGACTCAAATACTGAATCAGAAATGATAATAGAGAGAATACAATCAGGAAATAGCACACCAAACAGTATGAAAGGATACAAAATAGACACAAAAGCTGTGATGCACCAGAAAAAATTATTATATGAAAATAGGCGGGAAACAAAACAAATCCCTCAGATGCTAGGCAAATGAAGGGGAGTTGCCGATCAGAAATGACACACATATGGAACGAAGAAACATGGAACGAACAGATTAAGAAAATGAATTAAGAGATTATAACGATAAGGGAAATCAAAGTAAACCAAGTAGCATGAATAGTTTGAGCAGTGTTCAGCATGGGGTCACAAAAAGTAATAGAGTTGATCTTACGAAAATGTTGAATTTCTTAGAACGAAAAAAAGAGAGAGATGGCATAGCCAAAGAAAATAAGGAGGAGGCCGAACGAACAGACAGAGAAAAAAAAACAAGGTAGATAGGGAGGAAAGGAAAGCATGAATGGAAATTATTGCAGGGAGAAATTCCCAAACGAAACAACAAATGTCTACAATAAATCTAATACTCGCCACAAACCTCCAACCAATGAAAGAAAATGAAGATGTGCATTTGTACTTCTGCAATTTTCAAAACAAACTACGGGATTAAACCGAGAGAACTGGGTGATATTATTTGAGTCCTAGCTTAACCACAAAGCCCAAACTGCATTTAAGGCATTACCACTATATTACTCAAAATATTTTGAAAAATTAAAACATGCCATTTTTGAAAAGTTTCAACTCTCTTCCAAACACCTTCAAAGAAGCTTTAGAAGTGAAAGAAAGTGGGACAATGAAACGTACAAAGAATACGGGTACAAATTGGAAGATATGTGTTTAAAATGAACAGAGTTAGAGAATTAGAGAATGTTAGAAGACCTGGAGGAGGTGAAAGAAAATCTTACGGAAGTTTGATACCATTGGGAAGAGAAAGAGTGGCTGACAAAACATGAGAGTAATACGTTCCAGATTTAGTAGGAGAAAGGAAGTTTGTAGACCAAATACAGATAATTAAACACGTTGTAATTAAACACTTTGAGATGGTAACTTCGTGCTCTAGGATTGATAATATTAGCTATAGCATCCATTCAAATACCTAATGGTTACATCAGCATAAGTATTAGTTCTTCATCTTATCTAAGCTTAACTTGAAGAGATGTGAGTTTCTAATAGTAGATTAAATTGTAGACGCAGAGCACCAAATGCAAGTCGTGTCAACAGAAAGTTCGCTTCCCTCAATAGTAACAACGGATGATTTAACCGTAAATAGGGAAAACTTTAAAACAACCTCAAAAAGTACGAAAACGGCGTCACTGTGTCAAGAATCGAAATTTCAATCAGCAGAGAAAGAAAAATGATCTGTACTCTGGAGGAAATTTTCCAAAAAGCTCGCAAATAGGGAGATCCCCAGTACAGATAGTGAGAGAAGAACAGAATAGGACACAGAAAATTACTCCCATACAGGAAAAACCCAAATATAGAATTAGAAAAATATAGAGAGTACAATCAGAAAATAGCACACCAAACAGTACGAGAGGATACGAAGTAGACACAGAAGCTGTTATACACGAAGAAAAATTATTATATAAAAATTTGCGAAAAACAAAACAAACTCACCCCTCAGATGCTAGGCAAAATGAAGGGGAGTTTTTGATGAGAAATAATACACATACGGAACGAGAAAATATGGAACGAACAGATTCAGAAAATGAAGAAAGGGAATGAAATGATAGGGTCAATCAAAGTAGACGGAGTGGCAGGAATAGTATAGGCTCAATGTCCAGCAGAGGGTCACGAAAAAGTTATAAAGTTGATCTTCCGAACATGTTGAATTTCTTAGAACAAAAAGTGGAGAGAGATAGAATAGCTAAAGAAAAGAAGGAGGAGGCTGAAAGAACAGCCAAAGAAAAGAAGGAGGAGGCTGAAAGAATAGCCAGTGAAAAAAGGATGTGGCAGATAGGAAAGAGAGGTAAGCATGGATGGAAATGATTGCAGGGAAAAATTCCCAAACGCAACAACAATTGTATAGAATAAATCGAATGCACGCCACAAACCTCCAACCATTGAAAGAAATGAAGATGTACATTTGGACCTCTAGAATTTTGAAAAACCACAGAAAAAAAACGGATTGCCAAGAGAGAACTGGGTGGCCTTAATTTAGCCTTGGCTCAACCGCAAAATATAAACTGCATTTAAGGCATTACAAATGTATTACTCAAAAGATGTTGAAAACTTAAAACAAGCCATTTTTGAAAACTTTCAGCTCTCTCCCGAAAACTTTCAGAGAAGATTTAGAAGCGAAAGAAAGCGAGACAGCGAAACGTACAAAGAAAACGGATACAAATTGAACGATTTATGTTTAAAATAGATGGAATTACAGGATTATAAAATGATAGATGACCCGGGGGATATGAAATAAAACTTAATTAAGTGGTAGAAAAAATAGTAATGGAACCATTTTTAGAAAATATCAACACGGAATTGAAAATATACAGAACTGAAAAATAAGTTGGGACAGAAAACCCTGCCGAATCTTGTCATCTGGCAAAGGAATGCGAAGATATCGTAAGTCGTGGCTAGCGTCAAAGGTGGGATTCCCCATGTCTAAATATTTGCTTGCATTTGGAACTGACTGGGACTAGAACACACCAGAAGAAGTAAGCTGAGTCTCACACAGACCTACATTAAGATTATCGGCAGCAGAATTCTTTTGTTCCGTTTAATTTTTTACAGCAGTTGTAGGTAAATTTACGGTGTCATTGCTTCCTACTTTAACTAAAGACTTTGACAGCTGCAATGGCAGTTTAAAAATGTCCGAGAGATATCTTTTGTAATTTCTTTTCTTTCAACTCTTTATTTTGCTCCTCTTTCTTTTTTTGAGGATTAGACTTATGCTTATAATTCATTGCGATTCACTAGTCCTGCAACAAAACTAACAATTCGCAAACATTGCATTGCATAGTAAAAAGACAGTTAAACCAATGGCTGGTCGACAGTTAAAACCAAACGTAACCTCTGCTCAGTAGTTTTGAGCCTGCCGCGGGCGTGTTCCAGTTTCCAGTCACCTCCACCGCGTTTTTTTTTTTACACTAATAGCAATACCTTGCTAAAATGCTCGATAACTTGATTAATTTGTTTTTCATAGATGCGACACTATTGAAGGAAAAGAAAAAAATAAATTAATATTTGGTGAGTTGGAACATCATGCTAATTTTTTTTTTAGTTTAGCAGATCACAAGTACAAAATATAACTTTACACTCGGTCATGCTGGGTCTCCTTCTGGAGCTAGGGTTCTGACCCCCTTGCCCTAACCTCTCGCTGACACTGCACTATATTTACTGAGACCACCAAAATAGAATAGCAGAATATCTTGGAAATAAAAGAGGGGTCGAGTTAAAACTTTCAGGGACTGGTTGGGAGGACAAGAGGATATCGAATATCATTTTCAGGAAAGGGAATAAACAAGTTTTAACATTTTTATTTTCTAAATATTGGTTCGTTTGAAATAGCACCGACAGTTTTTTCTAAAATCTCGGAATTTTATGTCCGTAAGCTACTGGGTTAAGCGGACCTTTTTGCACAGAAATAACTTGACAAGCATCTGTTGCACACCGGAATAGCCCAAAAATTCCTTCTTAATCAGCTAGGTCTCGTAGAGATTCTGTTCCACCCAATTCCAGGATTTTAAACATTTTTGGTCATTCCAGATCAAGAACCGGGACTCACAAAAAACGGGACCCTTATTTTTGTCTCTCCAAACAACTTGAAAATGGGTGCATAAGATTCCCGGATAGATGGATTCCAATGCAAAAAGAAAATTTGAAATTAATTTTGGTTTTATCGGTTCATGACGTCCAAAATGGGCGCACAATTTTCTTTGTCTCTGAAAGGCTCGTAACTTATAGGGCACGTAGGCAACAAAAATATTTTTAAGATTAGCATTATTAATGTGGAATCACTGAAATTGGGTCATAAGTTTTATTGTTTCATATCGGCTTTGACTTACAAGGCATGTAGAAAGAGACATGGGCACCTCAATGAGGTGAAAAGCTATGGATTAGTCACCGTATAACTTCTTGACGGCAGAAATATACCTAAATTTGTGGTATCTCTCATCGGCCAGTAACTTTCAAAATGTTGAAAATAGACCCAAGGGACCCGAACAGGGACAATATATTTTAGAAGAAAATATGGCTGTATCACATATTTATGGCTGTGTCACATATGGCTGTATCACATATTAGGGACCACAGGGACAATATATTTTAGAAAAAATATGGTTGTATCACATATTTATGGCTGTATCACATATGGCTGTATCACATATTAGGGACCACAGGGACAATATATTTTAGAAGAAAATATGGCTGTTTCACATATTTAGCTGCAAAGAATCTGAATTTATTTTTCACGTTGATTTGCTTTGAAATTTCTAGCCATGACGACATCTCAACTAAAATTAAGGATCAATGGAGCCTCGAATAGGATATAAAATTAGGGTAAAAATTTTGTTTTATTGATTTGTATTTTCCATATTTTTTTAAGATAAGCGAAATATAACTATTTTTAATAAATTACCCTGAGAGGCATTTGTAATAAGTTGTAAATAAGACATATATATAAAAAAGAAGCGAAGTTTTGCCTCGGGCCAAGACATATTTCTGGAAAAATTTCTCTAATGAAAAAAGAAAATAACACTCAAAGTAAAGAAATAAAATAAAATTCAAAGTGTATTGAACCTACTGCAGCGGACATATTATGTAATGACAGCGCACATGTGAGTATTGTATAATGACAGCACACACGATGCTTCAAGACGGCACACACCTGAGTCTTATGTATTGACGGCACAAACGTGGGTCTTATGTAATGACGACACATGCGTGGGTCAAAAGCAATGACGGCGCGCACGCGGTTGTTGCGTGATGACAGCGCACATCTAACGTAATGGAAGCGCACATATTAATGTTACATAATACTTTTTTGATATTTTATTTATCGTCGAAATGTTCAAGGCGTTTCTTTTTTTCTCAAAGGATCATTATATGATAATGATTCTTGCCCCCGTTAGGACTAGAAAGACCATTTACATCCCACGGAACAACGCCTCAGACGTCAGGACCAATAAGCTATTTCCAAAATACTGTACCGAGAAATACTTTTTATATGATATTCTATTGCATGCGAGGAGAATTTTTAATGTTCCGCATACTAGGATGAAGTTTGCGTGTTTCCTGTGAATGCGATATTTGAGGTATATAGGGGAAATTTTATTTCTAGAATCCTCCTGGTGATAACCAAGAGAAAGAATTTTGGGTTGTGTTTGTCTTGTCATCTTGACAAATATTGGCACGAAAGACTAATGACCAAAGGAGGTGAGTGGATGCGGTTGTAGAAGGCTTTCATTAACATCATATCGTGCATTGCAAAATGTTCAAAATGAAGGCTTTTTGGACCAGAAATATGAATATTAGCCCTAGCCCCTTTTGTTTATAGGTGTAATAGCCAATTATCATCAAGACAGCTAACCGAGGATTAAGAATTGGAAAATCCATCAAATCCTTGTAGATTTTGAGAAATTCATTTTGCCCAGTCCCTCAAATTTTAATTTTTTTCCTAATTTTTAAAAAATGCTTGTCTTTTGTATTTCTATTGAAAGAGTTACAAGGGGTTGATTTGTAAGTAAAATTTTAGGATCTATTTCATTATTTTGAGGGCTTTTAATGAAATCATCTCGTTTCTTTGAGTGCATGTTAAATTTTCACTCCCTCCTCCATAGAAAAAATTCTTTTAAAACCCCCACCTTAACTTTTAAGCTGTAGAACATGTTACTCAATGCAATTCACGCCACAGCGACATTATTTGACTACCCCTCTGACACCCCTTCATCATTTCAAGACAATTTCCAGACATTTCTTGGTAAAAATTATACATCAATCCGGTGATTCAAGTTTGTGCAAGCCAAGCCTATAATAATAACCTCCAAAACACTCTACACCACCATGGTATTACGTGTCTGCCCCTACGGCATCAACACGGCATCTGCCGCTCATCACCCCAAGGACATTTGCATCCTTTTCCCTCCGAAAATAAGCTTATGGATCTAAATTAAACATTGTTTTTTATTTGAACAGCGGCAACTTGACACTTCATTGCTAGAACGTGATACTCGAAGCAATTCACGCCACAGTGCCATTCTATTACTGCTCTGTGGCAACCCCTGACATCACATCGTCACCTTCAAGACATTTCCAGACACTTCTTGTTAAAAATTATGCTTCAACATATTGATTCAAGTTTTCACAAGTCAAGCCTTTCATGATGCTTCACAAAACACATCACGCCACCATGGCATTACACGCTTGCCTCCGTGCCATCCACGCGGCATCCCCCCTCATCAGCCTTAAGACATTTTCAATCTTTTCCCACGGAAATAAGATTCTGAATCTAAATTAAACACTGTTTTTATTTGAACGGAGGGACTCGCCGTTTCACTGCTAGAACGTGATACACCTAGAAAATCACGCCACGTTACCACACTATTACTGGTCTAGCTCGGCAGCCTCTGACACCACATCATCACCTCCAACACATTTTCAGACATTTCTTGTTAAAAATAACGCTTCAACCTATCGATCCAAGTTTTCACAAGCCAAGCCTTTCATGATGCTCCACAAAAAAATCGCACCACAACGGAATTAAACGCCTACCCTCTGCCATCCACTTGGTACCCCTCCTCATCACCCAAAGAACATTTTCAACTTATTCCCACCGAAAATAAACTTTTGAATCTAAATTAAACACTTTTTTTTATTATTATTACTATTTGAACAGTGGGACTCGGCATTTCATTGCTAGAACGTGATACTCCAAGTAGTTCACGCAACAGTGCCACACTATTACTGCTCTAGGGTATCCTCTGACATCACATCATCACCTCCAAGACATTTTCAGACAGTTATTGCTAAAAATTACGCTTCAAACCATTGATTCAAGTTTTCGCAAGCCAAACCTCTCATGATGCTCCACAAAACACATCACACCACCACGGCATTACGCGCCTGCCCCCTGCCATCCTTGTGGCACCCCACTCATCACCCCTAGGAAACTCATCACCCAACGGGGCCCTAGCAAGCAATTCCAAAGGGACCCTCCCTAACCACCGGAGGGCCCTAGCATCCATTTCAACCGGAACCCAAACATCCGATCCAAATGGTCCCTAGCGAGCATTTCCAACCGAGGGTCATAACCCAGCCATTGGAGGATCCTAGCCAGCAGTTCAACCGAAGCCCTAGCATTGTTCATTGGACTTGTAGCATGCTGATTTTTATTTGTGGAACTTGTCATATGCTAATTTTTCGTTCATGAAACTTGTTGCATGCTGATTTTTCTCTTCGAGAATTTTGTACATTGATTTCTCCTCGCGAAACTGATTTCTTTCACGGTACTTGTTGCATGCTGATTTTTGTTCGTGGAACTTGTTGCATGCTGATTTTTCTCTTCGTGAAACTTTTTCTCCTCCGTAAACTGATTTTCTTCACGGAAACTGTTCCGTGCTGATTTATGCTCGTGAAATTTGTTGAGTGCTGATTTTTGTTCGTGAAATTCGTTGCATGTTGATTTTTCTCTTCGTAAAACTCGTACATTGGTTTTTCTCCTCGTGAAATTGATTTTGTCCATGAAACTTGTTGCCTGCTGATTGTTGCTCATGGAACTTTTTGCATGCTGATTTTTGTCCACGAAACTTGTCGCCTGTTGCTTTTTCTCTTCGTGAAATTTGTACATTGATTTTTATCCCTGTGAAACTGCTTTTGTTAATGGAACTAGCCTGGTGCTGATTTTTGTTCTTGGAACTTGTTGCATACTGAGTCTTTTTTTGTTCTTGAATCTTATTACATATTGAATTTTTTCTTCGTGAGACTTGTACATTGATTTTTCTCTTCGCGAAACTAATTTTGTTCGTGGAACTTGTTGCGCGCAGATTTTGTTGATGAAACTTATTGCCTGGTAATTTTTTCTTTTTGTACGTGAAACTTGCTGCATGTTTTTTTTTTATTATTATTATTAATTATTATTATTTTTAATCGTCGTGAAATTGGTGCATTGATTTTTCTCATCACGAAACCGATTTCATTCATGAAACCTGTTGCGTGCTGAGTTTTGTTCGTGGAACTTGTTGCATGTTGTTTTATCTCTTCGTGAAATTGTACATGGATTTTTTTCTTCTCGCGAAACTGATTTTCTTCATGGAACTTGTCGCCTGCTGATTTTTGTCCGTGGAACTTGTTGCGTACTTATATTTTGTCCGTGAAACTAGTTACATGTGGATTTTTTCTCTTTATGAAACATGTACATTGATTTTTATTCTCGTCATGAAACTGATTTTATACATGGAACTTATTGCATGCTTTTAATTTGTTTCGGGGAACTTGTTGCTTGGTGATTTTTCTCTTTGCGAAACTTGTACATTGATTTTTCTCCTCGTAAAACTGGTTTTGTTCAAGGAACTTATTGCATGCTGTTTTTTTTGTTTATGAAACTTGTTGTGTCCTGATTTTTGTTCGTGATTCGGCCTCGACCGAGTCCGTCGATTTTGAATTGAAAATCAAGTATTTTGCAGTAGGCATCAAGACATGGCTAATTGTACAAAAAAGCCAAGACAGATAGTCTGAGTAATTGAGAGGCAAAAATGTTTAAATGGGACGGGTAAATGCTGGGAGTAAGCATGACTCTCTCATTGACTCTGTTATAATCTCTCATTAACAGGGGTGTGTCGTGTGACGTAAGACCCGCATTTCTTAGAAAATTTCCCTGTGATGTAAGACGCACTGTGTCTTCCCCTGAGGGAATCACCGTTAAGCCTTCGTTTTTATCTTAAACCAGTAAAGAAGAAACGAATAGCGCCTATAAGGCTTCCAGAACATTAAATGCCTATACTACTAACATCTGGCAAAAAAGCTAACCAAAAGTCGTAACGAATTTGTGACACATTAAGAGCAAATCTTTTCTGTCGTTTTTCATTATTTTTATTAAGTTTCAGAAGAAAAACAAGGAAACCAGTCAAAATATTAACTATAATTCTAACGTTGGGAACAAAGATTATAATGATTTATTTCAAATATAAAACACAAAAGAAAACACGAACGGTGAAAAAAATAGCAGCAGACATTTTACAAAAGCTCCGTCAATAACATTCTGCCCACTAAACGAAGACCCTGTCACAGATAAGTATCTCAACTGATATGCATAATCATCACTCAATTAAATCAACAATACTAATGTGCTAAGCGTTATAAATCAATTTTATTTTTGGTGTGTTTTCCATCTACGAAATTCTAGAATGCACCAGCCTTATTTCCGAATAGAAAGAAGGCTAATTGACTAACGTGTTGAGCGATTTAATTGATTAAAACGGTCATTACTATAGTTCCAGTTAAAAAAAGGAAAAAAAGAAAATAGAAAAAAAAATAAAGAGATCAAACCTGTGCCGCACTTAGAAATTACCTAAAATGAATATCACAAAGAGATCTTATTGATGGTAGGTCGATAAGAGGCATGCGTTAAAGATATAAGAAAACAACATCACATGAAAACATTGAAGCTAATGGGGAAAAGCAATTTTTCAGAGGGGTCTGAGCCCTAGCCCCTTCTCCCTTGCTTACGTTTCTGATTTGATTGTTGACTGTAGTACCTTGCAATACTTATCTTTTTCTAAATACACTTCTCAGACTGGAAGGGGGAGGGCTGACAAGTCAGCCGGCATTTTTACTCAAGTTGTATCACTTAAGAACAGGTCAGTGGTGTCAATTCTCTGAAATTTAGAGAAAGGAGAAAATTTACCATATTTTAAATGAACATACCCACAACAGGCATTTTTCAATCAAAATACCCCCTAAAAAGGTACTGTTCAATATTTAAGTGGAGCTGGAAATCTAGAGAGCTCAAATACAAACCACTCCTGCCCCTTTCCAAATGATACCACTGGAACACGTCTGATAGGCCTCTTGCGCACGTGCCTATAATGAATTTCTTTACTATGATCCTCATTACCAAAGAAAAAGGTTCTTGAAATTCATATCTTAAGCTTTGGATAAGAGTGCAAGAATCAGCTAACCTTGACGTCGAATAGAAAATTTGTAGGTCAAAATTATTCAAAGCAATTAACAAAATAAGTTGTATTTTAAAAGATTTCTTGGCAAAATTGTTCATGCCAGAGTTATGGTTTTTGAAATAGTCCTTTTAGGCTTAAAAAGGAAGTTCAGCAGTCAATCAGCATTGTTGTCCAACGTAAAATCCATGTATTACTTAAAAATTATCTAAAATAACTAACACAATAAGATTAACACTTCTTGCTTGAAATACTCGCCACCAAAGCTTCGTTTTCTTGAAGTAATCTCTTTAGTCTTAAGAGGGGATTGAACAGTCAAGCAACCGCACTGCCTACAAAATAAGTCATATCTTACCTATACATTGTCTGAAAGAAGAAATTAGATTGTGCCAAAATGTGAAGCCCTTGAAACACATCTTTAACGTTTAGCACAGCTGGATAGTTAAATGGGATGTTTGACTGAAGTTTCCAGCCCCGAAATAACAAATAAGCAATGCTTACAGCAAAGTTAGATGTAGATAAGGAGAAAAGCATATCACTGGTGGTTGTGAAGCATTTTTATTATGAAAACGCAAAATGTAAACTGAAAGTTATATTTTTAAATATATTTATATATTATTTTTCAATATAAAAATATTTGATATTTTTGACATTCCTTCCTTCTAATTACGGAGTTGAATTTTACTTTTACTTATTCTGCTTTATTTTTAGGCTAGATTGAATCTTAATGGTCCGTTTTCTTGTGACCAGTTTACTGTGAACACACTCTAATGACCTTAAAGCTTGGGCAAATGTTCACTTTTTTCGTAAATAAAATGTCAAATCAAAAACTTATCGGTCTTCATTCAAAACACATGTTTTTTTTAACTATTTTATGAGTACAAAAAGTATGTAACATAGCAAATAGTTTAGAGCTACGTTTAAAAATTAGGCATTTCTTTGATTGAATACTTGACAATTAAAATATCCATACATATAACAAATGTGAATATGGATGGAAACATGTATGATAACAGTAAACAGTATGATTAGAGTTTAGAGTTATGAAACCTATTTTTGAGTTTCGTTTACTATTAGCCCAAGAGTTTAGAAAGATGTTTGACAAAAATCTATCCGACAATTATTTCAGAAGAGAGATCTTGATTTTTTTTTGTATTTGTTTTCGAAAACAAACCTCATCTATGAGTATTTCCATGCTTTGAGAGTTCTTTTTTTGACTGGCTACCAAAAAATGTTTAAAAAAATTTGAACATATGCTATCAATTCAGAGAATAACTGAACATTTTTCGTCTCTGATAGGCCAAACAGAAGATTATTTAGGAGTGGGAGAAGCCAGTGACATTTTAGGTGGGGAAAAATATTGGTCAGTTTATTTGTACCGCAGTTTTTATTTCATTCCAAGTCTAGAACAGATAAATCAGTCCTATCAAATAATAATATCACCTTATTTATGAAAATGGCTAAAAAAAATGATGTTTTCGGAAAAACTTACATGACAAATAAACGGATATTTGAATGACACGAAATTACTATGCACCAGAGCAGTCATGCACCAGAGCATTACTATGCACCACTATGCACCAGGCAAAATTACTATGCAACAGAGCAGTCATCCTCTGAAAAAGTGCTAGCAAAAATGAGAGTGCGAAATTACGAAAATATAAGGAGGCCAAGGACTTACGTTTCCTTTAACGTTAACAAACGAAAATAGGTATATTCCAAAATCTTGGAGGAGAGGGCTCCTTTTCAATTTTTTAATAAAAATACCAAACAAGTATTTTTTAAAATCAAAGGAGTAATGAACCCCAGCCTCCCTCCAATTGGTGCACCTAATATAAATAATATTTCTCCCTGTAAATAAGTTTTTTAAACTCAGAAGCTGAAGATAAAATAAAAAACACCTTACTTCAAAATTAAAATAAGATAATCATTCCAATTTTTAATCAAAAGTAAAGGCTGATGGCTTAGAACACTTCTTCAAAATGAACAATTATCCCGTTTTTACAATAGATTTGTTTCCTGAATAGATACCAAGCACTGGAGTACATGAGCAAGTAAACATCTATGAAGTATCTAACAAGAATGTTTGTAATCAACCATGTAAAAGACAAGTAGACCTAAACCAGACAGTTTCGCCTGCTTCAAACACCTTAGATACCTTTGGTGAGGGCACGCAAGAAAGCAGAAGCAGCTACTCAAAACACATGCTGTCTCTAGTCTTTTATAAATCAAAATGTCTAAAAGTTTTACACATAGTAGCTTAATTAGGAAATATAAGAAGTATAAAAAAATGAGCTTTGTCACAAAATTGTGCAATCTGATACTGAGCACCCAAGAGCATTGTTTCTATCAGCCAGTGATTGCCTTGAGACTATACTGTGTCGCTGATAAATTTGAGCTGAAAAAAAGAAGAAGAAAATGTTAGCACTGTTTTGTTGTCATCAGATGTATGGAATTTGTTTTCTTTTTTTTAATCAATCGATACTTCAAGATTAAATACAATCCCCATCGTTTAAGAATCACTGTCAAACAATCCATCATAGATACGAATTAAACCATTTATGTTAGTTAGAAACATCTTTACGCTCACTTGAAATATTTACATGCCATTTATTGACTCTTTAACGACAGCTTTCCCAACTTAACCAGTGGCTTAATTTCGTCAAAATCCAAGAGGAGGACAAAATCGGAGCCAATTTTCCCAATTCAAATGAAAATGACAGTGAAAAACGAGCCACACAGTACCATAAAAGCAAATGTATAACCAACAAAAGGAAAATGGTCTGTTTCTGTGGATGCTTGAATTATATGGATCTTTCTTAATTTTGAAAAGATTTTTGAAGACGTTAAATTTCAGCTGAGGGGCAAACTGGGGTCTCGTGGGGGAAGCGGCCCCCAGCTCTAAAGCACATTATGCCCTGAATCTAACCAAACTAGTCTAGTTAGATAAAATTCAATCAGAAAACTTTTTTAATAGTAGATTTTAAAGCCCTTTATTTTATCTCTTCTAAAAAGATATTAAAACTACTGTTGACAACAAAATTTTCACTGTCTCCTTCCTCCAGTATCACTCACCTCCCTAGTTTCCGATTCTTTAAACTCTTTTATTTTCGTCTTTTGCGTAAGTGTCTGTTGGTAGGGGAGACCGGGGCAATATGGACACTTGGGTAATATGGACATCCCACTCCTATGCACTCCAGGTGACTTTAGATGAAAGTTCATTATAGCCAAAATAGGTAGCGTTAATGGTAGAGACACGTGGTAAATGACTTCTGTCGCTTGGATTACGTATTAATTTCTGAGAGCATACATTTGACATTTTCAAAGGTGAAGTAAATCTCTTTGTTTTCACTGAATTAAGGTTTTCAGAAAGCAGTATTTAGTTTCACAATTTGTTTAAGGTAAGTTCAAGAGAGTACTGATTAGGCTAGGTATTAGACACTTATAATTTGAAGTGGCACTTCGTGGAGTTAAATTTTTTTATTGTAACTGATTAAGGGGCAACATGGACACCAAAGACCAGGGTAATATGGACAAGGGTATCCATGATGCCCCAATAGCAGAAAAATCTACTCCATATTTAGATTACAATAGATAATTATGTTTCAGATGGCAAGAAGTTATCTAAGAAAGTCAACCAGGGGCTTAACAGACGGGCAGACGAATAAAGAAGCTTTGCTAATGATTCCCAGTGGTGTTTCCAAGATGGAAACATCAAGGAAACTCAACATTCCTCGAGCAAGCCTGATAAGATGGGAAGAACTTTGGTAAGAAGTGCCTTTAAATGAACTTGAGAGTAAAGAACCAGAGCTATTTAAAGCTGATAAAGGCGTTAACAAAATATTAAGTGGTATTGAAGAAAACAATCTAGCTAATTATCTAACAAAAGCTAGTAAGCTATACTATGGACTCAGCCCAAAACAATGCCATATTCTGGCCTATCAGTTTGCAAAAATGAACAAGAAAAAGATTACGGAGAGCTGGGAAAATTATAATATTGCTGGTGCAGATTGGTTTACGTCCTTTCTGAAAAGAAACCCAAGTATGTTTATCCGTTCTCCTCAGGCTACGAGCATTGCTCGGGCAACATCATTCAATTAAACAACAGTCAACGAGTTTTTTGACAATTACTCAGCTGTGTTAGAATAGGAGAAATTTGAAGCTTATGCTATATGGAATGTTGATGAAACTGGTCTTAAACTGTGCAGAATTTTAAGAAAGTGTTAGCTCCCAAAAGGTGCTAAGCAAGTTGGTCAATTAACATGATCCGAGAGGGGTGACCTCGTAACAGTATGTTGTGCAGTTAGTGCTATAGGTGAGACGATTCCCCCTCCCCCCTTATGGTCTTTCCGCGTGTTTACTTCAAAGATCGCATGGTCTCTGGTGCCCTTACTGGCACGAAAGGTGCTGCTTATGTAAGCGAATGGATGACCGTTGAAACCTTTCCAAAATTTCATAAACACTTTCAAAAGGGCACACGATGCTGTTTTTTCTTCAAAAGTCTTATTGATCATGGACATCCATGCGAGCCATATCAGCCCGGAATCAGTAGAATATGCTAACTTGAATGGAATTGTAGTACTTAATATCCCATCACACATAAGTCACAAGCTTCAACCCCTGGATAGATCTGTCTTTTGACCATTAAAAACTCACTACAATAGAGCTGCCGATGCGGGGATGCTTAACGATCCTGGTCAGCTAATCAAGATTGATAATATTGCAGAACTGCTTGGCACTGCTTTTCCACAGGCTTTCGCACCGCAGAATATTCAGTCTGGTTTCAGAGTTTCTAGAGTCTATCCCTTCAACCGTGATATTTTTACGGATGACGAATTCTTGAGTTCCTATGTTTCTAATCGTGTAGAACCAGCCACTCCGAGCATTAATCTTCATGAAAGCAATGTTCTGTCTAAACCAAGCACACCTTCTAGTACATCCTCAGAATAACGAGAAGAAACGCCAGTATGCCCAGATATCTCCCTTTAACAGATTTCTCCTCACCCTAAAGGCAGTGCCAGAAAAAATATTACGAACCACAAAAGGACCAAGAGCATTATAGCCACTTACAAACCTGTTAAAAATCAACTCATTAAAGACTTCGCTGAGCGGACAGCAAAGGCTAAGGGAAAAAAAGAGTGAGAAGTAACAAGGCAAAAATAAGCAAGAAATAGGGTAAAAGGCCCTGAGTTTTGACACCATAGAGAGTAGTCAGGATGAAATGGCAGAAGAATTCCATCTAAGTGACTCAGATGATGAAAGCTTGCATGCCGATGTTGTGGGAGACATTGACTATGAAGAAGTGAAACTGGTTACTATGTACTTGTCTTAGAGGGAAAAAAAGGGAAAATCCCAACCTACTCAATTGGGAAGATAGTTTCACAGCAGGAAGACAAATATGAGGTACTCTATTTGAAAAGACTTGTGCCTTTCATGAAGTTTGCGAGAACAGATCAGATTTTTACATTCAACAGAGCAAGCATCAAAATGAACATAGGGCCTCCATCATCTACTGGTGGCACTATGTGACAAGTAGAACAGCTTGTTTCTCAGGTGTACCTGTCCTAAGTTGACATCAAGTAGTCGTTATTGCTTAAAGTACCGCAGCTGAACAGCTGAGTTGAATTAAAGCGTAAAGCTGAACATTGCCTTAGTTGTCACTGCATACCTAGTTGTTATATATATTTGATACAATTTTAATAAACAACCAACTCTTCTCTTTCTGATTTCTTATGCTCTCTTTTGCTCTCTTTTTTACTTCTGATTTTTACTCTTCTATTTCTGACTTCAGTAACCCAGGGTATAATGGACACCAGTGTCCGAATTACCCATACCAAATGTCCATTATACCCCTGTACTCCAGGTATATGGACAGTTTCACCACTTTTTGTTTGATCACTTCCCATGAGAATCTGGTAAGAGGTACAAGTTTGTTATGAATAGCTCAAACAAAGCTAACATACTGAAGCTAATGTTGGTAAAATCGGATGTGCAAAGAAGAGTCTTACTGAAAATTTATTTGCAATCCTGTGAAAAAGTGTCCACAATGCTCCGGTATCCCCTATAGTCGAAAAATTTGTCATTCTGATAATCTGTTTGCACATGATGTTCTCTGATTGAGGTCAACATCCCTATCAACATACCCTGAAACTTCAAACTTAATTTTTTAGCCGTTCTTAAGATATTTTACATATTTCCTTTTCACCTGGTGGATGCAGACAATGTCTTAAGATTGGTTTCCATACCCTCCTCAGCATTCCCTGAGAATTTTAACTTAATATCATTACTGTTCTTGATATATTTCAGATATGCTATTTTGACAACTTGGAGTAGATAGTGCCTGTTGAATTAAATCAATATGCCCCTCAACATTCCTTGTAAGTTTGAACATAATGCTGTTAACCGTTCCTAACAGTTTCATCTTAATTCTCTTAATCACCTCTGAAATATTTCAAATACAATTTTGACAACCAGGATGCAAGTAGTATCTTATGATTTAGCAAGACATCCCCCTCAACATTCCTTGAAAGTGTCAGTATAAGACACAGAGTTGTTCTTGAGATATTCCAGATGCTACCTTTTGACATCCTGGATGCACATGTTGTCTTTTGATTCAACATCCCTCTTAACGTTCCCTGAAAGTTTCAACTTCATAGTCGTCTCTGTTCCTGAGATTAAAATAAATTTCGTCGAGACACCTGCTTTTGGCAACCTGGAGACACCAAGTTTCTTTTGATTTAGTACAAAATCCCCCTCAAGATCTGCTGAAAGATGTTGGATGTACATAGTGGCTTTGATTTAGTTCAACATCCACCTCAAAATTCTCTAATAGGTTTCCAACTACTATTTATCACTTCCTGAGATATTACAGGTACTTCTTTTTAAGCCCCTGGACGCAATTAAACTATTTTTATTTAGCATAACCCCCCCCAGCATTTCCTGAAAATTCTAACTTAATAACTATAGTCACTCATAAGATATTGCGGATAAGCCCTTTTGACAGCCTGTATGCACTTGGACTTTTTTGATTAAGTTGAATCGTAGTATTAGTAGTAGTTGTTGTCACAGTAAAAAGCAGAGTAGTATTGGTAGCCACAAGACGTCACAGTCGCATTAAAAATAGTCGCAATTACAATTGCAAGTAGTCGAAGTCGAAAGTAGTTGAGGCTGCAAGTAGTCACAGATGCAAGGAATCGTAGTGTTATACTATTTCTGTATGAATGTACTAGCCGTATCCAGGCAACAAAATGCTTATTTCAAGAGATTTCGCTGGAGGTCCGCAGACACCATAATCTCAATCTACTGACGATCCCAGTGTCGCCAAATTTTTGGAAACCCCTTATTGGCTCAAGGTCAGATTTGACTGTCACGAAAAAAGTTTTATTTTGTTCCCCTGCTTTTTTCTTCAATGTTTATAGTGGAAGACATTTAAGATAATTTTTGCTTATTTGCTCTTCTAATAAGCACCTTATTTTGACAACATCAGAGACAATTGAGCAGTCCCCACATCTTATACAGATTTTATTATTCGAGACTGTCTGAAAGGCAAATGACTATAATATATCGTAAGAATTTGTAATTGAACATGTTTAAGTTTGACATTTATGTTGCCTCTGGAGGCCTGCGTATAGAAAAGAACAGAGAGTTTTAGACTCGGTGCTTTGTGGGTTTTAAGATTTCGCTGCGCTTCCAAAGGAAGTTCTTCAGCTGCAGAAAGACGTTCTGTCTTGAGGATATGCGACATCAAATCTCCTTTCTAAATCCCCCCTCCCCCAAAATTGTATCTATCATTGAACCAAGGCATTTGAATGACTAAACGTTCTTGATTTAACTACTATATCAGATCAAAGGAATGAGATCCATCCCAACCGTCCTCACCGTTTTCTTCTTCGGTAAAATCAATTGAGGGTCAGTCGAGAGTACTCTGTTTACTACTTCAATGATAATAAACTGGGCGTCTGCAACAGACTCAGCAAGTATAGCTACATCATCAGCATAGTCAAGGTCCGTCACGGAGAAGGACAGGCTCACTTCTACACATGTGTACTTGTCATGGGCTATAAGAATCCAATCGATGGTTGGTAAGAGGACGCAGCCTTGACGTACACCCTCCTCAATTAAGACCAAATCTGAAAGTTCGTCATTTATTCTAACTTGGGCCTTGGTCCCATCATAGTATGCCTTCAACAGCCTGACTTTTTGGGGCGTTACAATTAAAGCCAATTTAATTTTAACCTCAATAAGCTTCAGAATCTACAAATATCTGTAAATGGTCAACCTTTATACAACTTAAAGTTTGCTGATATGACCTAGCGTCTTCTTTATGAATTAGTATGCGCACGCTATGTCACAACGACCATAACTTTGAAAATTGTCTTAGCTATGAAGAATGGGTCAAGTATAAAAGTTATATAATATACAATGTAAGCGGCAGTCAGGATTTAACCCTGATAAAAAATGGACAGATTCATTTAGATTTGAATTTTACCCAGCTCACTAACTCTTTTAGTATTTATTTTTCACGAAAGTATTTAGAAACTTACAGCTTAAAACCATCCTGTAGAGTCTTTATCCCCATAATGAACACCCTTCAGATTTTAAATATTTTAGAAAATCATCTAATAAAGGATGGTTTTTGTATCCCTTCGGATCGTTTAAACAAAACCCATATTAATAGCTGTCTTACAGCTATCGGTGTTAATACTTGTGATTCGTCCCTTAAAGAAGAAAATTGGATTGGGATCTACATTCGACACTTTTTGGAGAGATTATAAAGTATGGCTGTTTTTGAAAAAAAATCCTAAAAAGATTTCATGTAATAACTCAAAATGGAAAGCAGATACAAAATACTTTTACAATGTTGTGTGGATTTCATGCTGTACTTTTTATTTTCTTAAGAGCTCGTAGATATAGTTTAAAAGCTATTTTAAATATATTTACAAGTGTTTTTTTTTAAATGACTACATCAGTGAAAATTTAGTTAAACTGCTGTATAATATTGAGCATTCGCCCCTTAAAACTGTATGTAAAGATACTGAATGTAGTGATGTTGAATTTATGCACTGAATAAAATTTTGTAATCTTAACCTTATCATATATTAAAACAATATATAATATTAGTTCCAATTACTCCGTCTCTCTAGTGAGGAAATACGCGAGCAGCTTGATTGGGTACCTGGACATTAGGATTTTCTTTTATAATGCTTAGTTTCTATCTAGAAGTTTGCGAGAGTCAACAATGAAAATGTAACACACATGCCCGCTCTGTTTATACACATTGGGCAGCTGGATGCTCTGTTGGAATTGTGCTATTATGGATGAATATGATGATACGTGCAGACTTTGCAATCCGTGTAAACTGCATAGAGGATAAACAGTTCAAATAATGGATTGTAAGTCTTGAATTGAAAAAGTTTGTGACTCTCACATTAGAGGATTCCTATGCTCAAACTGTAACTAAGATAAATGTGAACAGTGGAAAAATACCTATCATGGTATGATATTAAGTAAATGAAATGGGCTGTCCCCTCCTCAACGCCTCGCTCCTTACGCTAAAGGTTTTATTGTTTTAAAAAATAGTTTTGTGAGAAAGAGTCAAACTTTAGCGTCAAGAGCGAGGGGTTGAGGAGGGAACAGCCCCTTTCATATACGGAATAATTTCTGTTCGTTTTAATTTTTAATGTCGCTCCTTATTTTCAGTAAAAAAACTTGTTTTTTTTTTTATTTAGTTTCATAACATTTTTGAATTAATACAAGTTTTGATTTTGGATCACCATACATGAAGAATTAAAACAAAATTTGCACATTAATTTTACTTTTTTTTTGGCTAAATGGCTTTCTCAAAAGTTGTTTAATTTTATTTACGAACGTTTTTATTAGTAATAAATATACGTAACTTACGAATTAACTTACGTAGTGAACTTCTATATTCGTATATTTTTATTACTTATATTTGGGGGTTCGCCCCTTAGTCAATACCTCGCTCTTTACGTTAAATTTCAAATTTTGTTCTAATTCTTTAAAAATGACCCCTAAATCACAAAGGCCGTTCATTAGAATAAATAGCTCTTATGAAAGTACTAAAAAAAACTTGAGCATAAAGAGCGAGGTATTAACTGGGGGGCGAACCAAATCATATACGTAATAGTTTCTGTTCGCTTTAAGTTTTGATGTTGAACAGTTTTCAGTTCAAAACTTGTTTTTGTATTCAATTTGGGATCGCTTTTTAAGTAATGCTGGGAAATGTGGTGCCCCCTTTATAGCAATGTTCCTTCCCCCATGAAAACTTCCTCCATGAAATTATTCTCCCACGTAACCTCCGACCCACCCACCTCCCCACAACCAGAAAAAATTCCCTGATCTTTTTCTTTTATAATGATGGGAAATCCGGTGCCCCCTTCATAGCAATGCCCCTTCCCCCATGAAAACTTCCTCCATGAAATGATCCTCCCACGTAACCTTAGACCCACCCAACTCCCCACAACCAGAAATAATTCCCCTTGAAAACGTCTGTATACTTTCCAACAACCAATACTATATATAAACATTGGGCAAAGATAATAACTTACAGTCCTTCCCCCGGGGACTGTGAGGGACTAAGTCATCCTCGAAGACATAGTTATTATATTTTGCGACTATGCTGAACAAAATGGCTTTCTCAAAAAATTGATCGGGTGACTTTGGGAAACAAGCGAGCTTAGGAGGGGGCCATGTTTCCCTCCATTTCTTTGGTCACTTAAAAAGGCACTAGAACTTTTAATTTCCATTGTAATTAGCCCTCCCGCGATATTCTAAGACCACTGGGTTGATGCGATCAACCCTGGAAAAAAAAAAACCAAATAAACATGCATCCGTGATCTTTCTTCTGGCAAAAAATACAAAATTCCACATTTTTGCAGATAGGAACTTGAAACCTCTACAGTAGGGTTCTCTGATAGGCTAAATCTGATTGTTTGATTTTCATTCAGATTATATGACTTTTCGGGGGTGTTTCTTCCTTTTTTCAAAAATAAGGCAAATTTTCTCAGGCGCATAACTTTCGTTAGGTAAGACGAAACTTGATGAAACTTACATATTTGAAATCAGCATAAGAATCTAATTCTTTTGATGTATCTATTGGTAACAAATTCCGTTTTTTAGAGTTTCGGTTAATATTGAGCCGGGTCGCTCTTTACTTACAGTCCGTTACCACGAACTTTTTGATAAAAAAATCCGAAACCAAGTTTTATTTTATTTCTAAGAGACTGATATCGTCGTGGTTTTAAATTGTTTTGAGAGGAAGAACCTGGTCTAGGCTTCAGCTGCTGAAATAATAAAAAAGTATGGTTTCTGCGTCATCGTTGTGAGTATACTGGTATAATCCAACAAATATTTATTTGGCTGTGACAGAGAAAGAAGAAATGTGTAATATTGCTGCGGATAAGCAAATTGAAACGTCTGAATTTTTTATTATGAATGAAAAAAACATTATTGACTTTACAAAGAGATATAATAAAGGTGAAGTTGAATTACATTGTAAAAAATATGAACCTAACTTTTCACTACAAATAATCTACCACCGCTAGCCGTTGTCGATGAGGAGGTATTTGAAAGAGAAGGAATCTGAAGAAAAGATTTTCTTGTATATGTATCATAGGCAGCGCGCTAGTGCTGCCTAAGTAAAGAACGATGTGGGCACAATGTGTTTTTGTTTTTTTCTCCATACCCGGGCACTTCGTATCGAAGGAGTTGTTGTAGAAATTTCAAAAAGGGCTTATTCGATTGGAAATTGGAGTGGCTAGCGCTATTGTTAATAGTCGAAAGTGATTGGAGGGCAGCTAGCCCCCCCCACGCCCGTCATTCCCCCAAATACATCCAATCAAAATTTTGAGATAGCTATTTTGTTCAGTGTAGTGGATTTCCTGATAGAAAATATCTTTTTGAGGAGGACACTTCCCCACAACCCCCAGAGCAAGGATTATAAGTTATGCCCTGGGGGCATAAAAGGTTTTTATTGAAACCTTTGGGCTCATTCGATTGGAAATTCAAAGGGCTAGTGCCCTTTTTAATAGTCGAAAGTGATTGGAGGGTAACTAGCCCCCCTCCACGCCCATCATTCCCCCAAAAACATCCAATCAAAATTGTGAGATAGCCATGTTGTTCAGCATAGCTGATTTTCAGATATAAAATATGTTTTTGAGGAGGACACTCCCCAACAACCCTCAGGGCAAGGGTTTTAAGTTATGTCCTGGGGGCATATAAGGTTTTTATATTGAAGGTGTTGTCGTAGAAACTTCAAAACAGGCTCATTCGATTGGAAATTCAAAGGGCTAGTGCCCTTTTCAATAGTCGAAAGTGATTGGTGGACAACTAGCCCTGCCCCCACGCCCTTCATTTCCCCAAACATATCCAATACAAAATTTTGAGATAGTCATTTTGTTCAGCGTAGTTGATTTCCAAATAGAAAATATGTTTTTGAGGAGGACACTCCCCCACAGCCCTCAGGCCAAGGGTTTTAACTTATGTCCTGGGGGCATATAAGGTTTTTATATTGAAGGTGTTGTCGTAGAAACTTCAAAACAGGCTCATTCGATTGGAAATTCAAAGGGCTAGTGCCCTTTTCAATAGTCGAAAGTGATTGGTGGACAACTAGCCCTGCCCCCACGCCCTTCATTTCCCCAAACATATCCAATACAAAATTTTGAGATAGTCATTTTGTTCAGCGTAGTTGATTTCCAAATAGAAAATATGTTTTTGAGGAGGACACTCCCCCACAGCCCTCAGGCCAAGGGTTTTAACTTATGCCCTGGGGGCACATAAGGTTTTTAAAGAAGGCATGGTCGTAAAAACTTCAAAAAAAGCTCATTCGATTAGAAATTCAAAGAGCTAGTGCCCTTTTTAATTGTCAAAAGTGATTGGAGGGCAACTAGCCCCCCCCCCCAATCACCCATCATTCCCCCAAACACATCCAATAAAAATTTTGAGATAGCCATTTCGTTCAGCGTAGTTGATTTCCAGATATAAACCATATTTTTGCGGAGGACACTCCCCCACAACCCTCAGAGCAAGGATTACAAGTTATGCCCTGGGGGCATATAAGGTTTTTATTGAAATATTTGTCGTAGAAACTTGAAAATTCCTTGAAATTCAAAGGGCTAGTACCCTTTTTAATAGTCGAAAGTGATTTGAGGGCAACTAACCCCCCTCTCACGCCCACCATTTTCCCAACACACATCGAATAAAAATTTTGAGATAACCATTTTGTTCAACGTAGTTGAAAGTTCTGGAAATTAGGTCTTTTAGGATGACAACCCCTCCTCCACAGACCTCAAGGCAAGGGCTGTAAGTTATGCCCTGGGGGCATATAAGGTTTTTATTGAAAGCGTTGTCGTAGAAACTTCAAAAGGGCTCATTCAGTTTGAAATTGAAAGGGCTAGTGCCTTTTTTAATAGTTGAAAGTCATTGGAGAGCGAATAAAGCCCCTCTCACGCCTACCATTTTCCCAACACACATCGAATAAAAATTTTGAGATAACCATTTTGTTCAACGTAGTTGAAAGTTCTGGAAATTAGGTCTTTTAGGATGATAACCCCTTCAGAGCCCTCAGTGCAAGGGTTGTAAGTTATGCCCTCGGGCATATAAAGTTTTTATTGAAAGCGCTGTCATAGAAACTTCAAAAGAGCTCATTCAATTGGGCTAGTGCCTTTTTTAATAGATGAAAGTGATTGGATAGCGACTAACGCCCCTTTCACGCCCACCATTTTCCAAAATACAAATGAATGTGCATTGTCAGTTTAATATACATATACTGATATTTAGTAATCAAAATGTTAATATTATTTGATTTATTATAGTTATAAAAGTAAAAACATTTATATTTTTTCAGTAAAGTGCAAATTTTGTTCTGGCCTTGGGAAGACATTGGGGTTTTGCGCCCAACTTATGTTAATTTCTGCTCGTTTTGAGTTTGACTCGGTTATTTATTGTAATTTCTGTTCGTTTTGGGTTTCATTTATTTATCGATGTTGATTTGTGGTAGTTTCACGCTTGGTAGATTATTTGATTTTATTTTTGCCCTTTTTTTTGTTTAATGAAGTTCTTTACTTTTGTTTGAAAAACTTATTTTGTACAAAATTTTTTTTTAATTAATTTTTGTTAAAAACAAAGTTATTATAAAACGCTTTAACCTCTAGCATATACGCTTAGAAATTACCTGTCCAGTGAGGAGAGGTGGGGGGGGGGTAGGGGTTGAGAATCATGGATAAAGACTTGCCACTCAGGAACTCATATGTTTGCATACAAGAAAAAGCGTGTGAGAAATAATCCTAGTGACATGAAATCTTTAAAAGCGCCTAGCATAACGAAACTAGCGCTATGAATCCTTAGTGACAGGGTGGGAAACTAAAGTTTCTTGTAGTGTATCCACACTAGTGCCACAAATTTCTAGCGTCAGGGTGGAGAACTAATAAATATCTCATTACAGTGACACCAGCACCACGAATCCCCTTCGGCAGGATTGAGAAATAAAATTTTTCGCAGAACAGCGACACTAGCGCCACGAATCCTCTAGTGGCAGGATTGCTAACAAAATTCCTCGCAGAGAGCTGCCAAAAGAGTTCTGCTATTGTTAAAACTAGTTTTGTAATTTTGAAACTCAAAAGATCAACAACGACGAAAAATTGCTTATACATAGAAAAAGAAAATTACTGAATATATAATTCATGTCATTGTCTAAGAAAATCTTCAGTATTTCTGATACATTCTCTTCAAGAGTTTATAATCTCTATTGAAATTCGAAAAATATTTACCTGTTGTCTTGCCATTCAATTCAAGATCTATAGGTCTGGATCTCGAAGGTTTTGAAGTTCCCGTTAGTCCTGTGGTTTCTTTTAGCTGATACCAATGTGGCTGTTCATCCACTATGCCTGGATCTGCAGAACAAAACAACATATTAGCTAAAGAACCAGAGCATAAAGTTTTTTGATTCTAATGTTTAGGACCTAATCTAATTGGTCAATGCTGTTAAAAGTTTCTTGAAATCGGTAAAGACCCTTTGAAAGCCAGAGAGATACTGACCCTCTCTGAAAGGGTAGTATAAAGGGTAGTAAAGAGTAGTATTAATACTTAAAACTGACTGAAATTATTCCATTTGTGATGGGGGCAGGGGCTGACCCTTCTTCAACCCCTAACCCTCCATGCTAAAGTTTCTTAGTGCTTTAAAGATGCATCTTATTCTGATTAAATGGCCCTTGGGTTTCAGGAGTGGCTCTTATAGAATTGGGTTAAAATATCAAACATTATCGTAAAGAGAAGGATGTTAACAGTAATTTGAAAATGATAATAGTATTAAAACAATTATTAGGAAATGAACCGCCTTAAACATTCATTTTGAACTTATTTTGTAACCGGTAAAACTTTTTACTTAAAGTGTGACAAAGGCTTTCAAAGAAATTTGATCACGAAACCTTAACAGAAAGTTAAAAAAATAAAAAAATTAAACACTTTTTTCTTTAAAAACAAAAAAAAAATAAAAATTACTTTTTAAAATAACAAAATATTAAGTAATAATTTTCAAAAAATCAAAAAAGTGAAACGCTCGATTCTTTAAAAACGAAGCTGCAATGGTCACAAAGCTGCAATGGTCTGTTCCACCCCCACCGACCCGTACCGTCTTTGCTTTGTCCCCGTAACACCCACTCCGCCAGCGTGACGCCCAGTAGCACCCCTTCAGATCAACTCCTCTTTGGCGCTAAATTAACTTTTTTAAGAAATTATTGTTTAATTTTTTTGTCTTCAAAGAATCAAGCGTTTCATTTTTTTTTGAAGAATCAAGCGTCAAAACTTTAAAAAAAACTTTCAAAACTAAAAAAGGCGGAAAATACTTAAGTTGCGTTTATAAAACATAGATAAAAGAATATTAATAAAAAGCTTCTATTGTTTTTATAAGAAAAGGCAATGAAAAAAAAAAGTTAAGCTAAAAAAATCTTATCAAAAATTTTCATTAAGATAGTTGAAAAATATTTTGAAATATTAAACATAAATATATTAATTATCATGTTTTACATTGTGACTTGGATAATTTTCGCAAGGTGAAGATTTTATTTCTTTTTAGTCAGAAGATTTACGAATAACGTAGATTCTTTAAATTCAGATTCTAACTTATGATGAAAGTTTTCAGCATAAAAAAAGCTTTCTTTGTGTTTAAAATTTTAATGTATACGTTAGCTAATTACCTTTTTCATAAGGTCATTGAATCTTTTTTAATCTTTTATAGGAATAAGCCGATGAAGAAAGAGTTACAAGTTAAAATTAATCTTCGTCAGAAACTTTTTTCCGCAAAAAATTTGCAGGAAGAGAGTTTTTTATGCTAATTTTGCAGATACATAAAAAAATATACTTTATTTGCCAAAAATAAGTAGAAGAAAACGTCTTGCATAAAATATTTTATAGGATAATGGTTTTATCAAGGTTTCGCAGCTAATTTTGCATTTACTATTTGCAAATAAACTTATTTAATTAATTTATTAACTTTTAATATTTATTTAATTATTTAACTACTTAATTCATAAATTATAAATATTATTAACAATTATTTATATTTTATTTATAATTAATATAATTAATAATATTAATAATTATTTAATTTAATTATTTAATTAATTTTTAAAATATATTTAATATTTTCATTTGCCTAGAGAATGTACACTTTTTTCTGAAAAAGAAGAAGAATAACAGGTTTGCTTCAAAACTTTATAGCAGGTTTTTAAAAAGGTTTTTGTAGCTAATTTTATAGTTACATGGAATAAACAGGATTTTAATTGTTGAAAAACAGTAAAAATGATAGTTTTACTTCGAAATATTTATGGGATAAACAATGTTGTAGGCTATACGAGAAAAAAAAAAATCCACTTTATAAATCAAACTTTCTGTGTTCACCCCCTAGTCAATACCTTGCTCTTTAAGCCAAAGATTTTTTAGTATACTTTCATAAGAGCTATTTATTCTAATTAACGGCCTTTGTGATTAAGAGGTCATTTTTAAAGAATCGGAACAAAATTCAAACTTTAGCTTAAAGAGCAAGGTATTGACTAGGGAGCGAACCCCCTAATATACGTATTAAAAATCTATGAATATAGAAGTTCGTTACGTAAGTTAATTCGTAAGTTACGTGTATTTATTACTAATAAAAACGTTCGTAAATAAAGTTAAACAAGTTTCGAGATAGCCATTTAACCAAACAAAAGTAAAATTAATATACAAATTTTGTTTTAATTATTCATGTACGGTGAGCCAAAATCAAAACCTGCATTAATTCAAAAACGTTCGAAATTCAAATAAAAAAAACAAGTTTTTTTAACTGAAAGTAAGGAACGACGTTAAAACTTAAAACGAACAGAAAATATACCGTATATGAAAGGGTCTGTCCCCTCCTCAACGCCTCGCTCTTTACGCTAAAGTTTGACTTTCTCACAACTCTATTTTTTTTTAAACAATAAAAAAATTTAGCGTAAAGAGCTAGACTTCCTGAGGGTGCTCCCTCCCTTTTACGAAAATGAGGCAAATTTTCTTTGATAAAACCTTATAGGTAACATTGAAATTAATGAATTTTATACATTTGGAATCAAACAGTTTGTGGTAACGAACTGTAAGTAAGGAGCGACCCGGCGCAATGGTAACCGAAACTCTAGAAAACGGGTTTTTGATACCAATAGATATATCAAAAGATCAAATTTCGATGCTGATTTCAAATATAAAACTTTCATCAAGTTTAGTTCTACCCATCAAAAGTTAAGCGCCTGAAAAAATTATGCCAATTTTCGAAAAAAGGGGGAAAGAACCCCTAAAAGTTATAGAACCTTAATGAAAATCACACAATCATATTCAGCGTATCAGAGAACCCTACTGTAGAGGTTTCAAGCTCCTATCTACAAAAATGTGTAATTTTGCATTTTTTGCCAGAAGAAAGATCACGGATGCGTATTTATTTGTTTTTTGTTTTTTTTTTGTTTTTTCCCCAGGGGTGATCGTATCGACTCAGTGGTCCTAGAATATCGTGGGAGGACTCATTGGATCGAAAAATAAAAGTTCTAGTGCCCTTTTTAAGTGACCAAAAAAATGGAAGACAACTAGGCCCCCTCCCACGCTCATTTTTTACCAAAGTCACCTGATCAAAATTTTGAGATAGCCATTTTGTTCAGCATGGTTGAAAATATGATATATAAGTCGTTTAGGATGACTGGATCCCCCGGAGTCCCCGGGGGGAGGGCTGAAAGTTATGAACTTCGCCCAATGTTAACATACAGTATTGGTTATTAGGAAGTATACAGACGTTTTCAGGGGGGATTTTTTCTGGTAGTAGGGGGGTGAGTGGGTTGGGGGTTATGTGGGAGGATCTTTCCATGAAGGAAGTTTTCATAGGAGAAGGGACATTGCTATGAAGGGGGCGCCGGGTTTCCCAGCATTATTTAAAAAAAAAGATCAGAAATTAAATATAAAAATAACAAGTTTTCCAACTGAAAATACGGAGTAACATCAAAAATTAAAACGAACAGAAACTATTACGCGTATGATCGGGTTTACCCCCTAGTCAGTACCTCGCTCTTAAAGCCAAAGAATTTTTAGTACTTTCAGAAGAGCTATTTCTTCTAAAAAACGGCCTTTGTGATTAAGGGGTCATTTTTAAAGAATTGGAACAAAATTCTAACTTTAGCTTAAAGAGCGAGGTATTGAGTAGTAGGCGAACCCCCTAATATGCGTATTAAAAATATATGAATATAGAAGTTCGTTACGTAAGTTAATTCGTAAGTTACGTATATTTATTACTGATAAATTCGTTCGTAAATAAAATTAAACAAGTTTCGAGAAAGCCATTTAACCAAATAAAAGTAAAATTAATATGCAAATTTTGTTTTAATTATTCATGTCCAGTGAGCCAAAATCAAAACCTGCATCAATTCAAAAACGTTCAAAAATTACATAAAAAAAAGTTTTCTTAACTGAAAGTAAGGAACGACGTTAAAACTTAAAACGAACAGAAATTATTCCGTATATGAAAGGGGCTGTCCCCCCTCATATACGGAATAATTAGAACGGAAGAAGCAGAAATGATATTACCTGTGGTTTTTGTGCTATTCTTGATAAGGTTTTCACTACTATCCTCGCATGGTTACATGGTCAGATTTATGTGTGCCTCAGAATTGTAATCAAATATTGAGCTGGCGGATGCAAAACATTCTGGAGAAGAATTCATACGTCCAGCTACAACGGTGAAGTATTCTGAGCCTGGCCACTCCACGATTCAGGAGGTCGATGCTGTTCACAGCGTCATTGAGAGGTCTTTGAAGTACAAGGAATTATTTTCACTACTAGACTTGACATAAAAACTTTTAATTGTTCGGCCGCGTGACCCATTTGTCATTATTCAAATGACCAAGCAGAGGTTTTTTTTTATTATGGTCCAAATGCTATAACTATAGCTTAGTGCCATTTTCAAAGGCAAAGTTACTACAGTTTAAGCAAGGACGATGCAAAAGGTTGTCCTACAAAACTTCGTTTATGGATACTACTCCTTTTGCAGTGCTGATTGCACCAGACGCTAGCCCAAGGAGGCCATTTCCCAATGTATCAGCAGTGAATGTTGTGGAGAGATTGCTGGCACCTGTACCTATTGTACAGTAGGTGAGTTGCCAACAGCAAAAATAAAAGACGTAGGATTCCTTGACCGTTTCATGCCAGCAGTAGATGTGACATGCGTGAAAAGTCTTATTAAAAGTTGGAGTACCTAGTAGCCTACATCAGCTGAAACCACGGTGTGTCTCGAAGCAGCCTCTGCCATTGATGCTCAGAAGATTTAAACAAGAAATTCCAAAAAGCTTGTTACCAAATGAGGCCTCCACCTGATCTTTTGTTCCATTTTATTGTAAAACTCCCAGTTAGTTGTAGAAATTAAAATTTGTCTACCAGATGACATACGTTTTGCCATATCTTACCTATGTTCTGGAATTTTCAGGCTATTCCGGATATTCATTCCGTTTATCTCAGCATGGGCCAATAAAAGGAAAGACTTAGGCCAGGAAAGACTCACCTTAGGCCAATCAAAATAATCACAACGATATAAGAAATTTTTCTTCTTAATTTTGAAACAAAATCAACGCTTTGGCTATAGCTGATTCTGAGATATAAATGTCAAAATTTTCAAACTCATTCTTCTCCTGTCTTTGAAAAAACAGATTTAAGGAAACCTCTTTCGGGCGACATGCTTGTATTATGACAATTGAAAAATACACTGCCTCCCTCATAACATCAAAATTTTTTACAGTTTACGCCATAGTTTTCCCTAGATTTGTGTGTTGATTTAATCTTTTATCAAACAATCAATATAGCCGATTAAATAGCCGATATATACTAATATCCAAAGCTGGTGCCTAATCATAAGGAAACATCTTGAAAACAACTTTGGAAAGGATATCAGTGAAAAAGTATTGGTAGAAAGTTTTACCTTTGAGATCGATTGTAAATTCTCCCAAGAATTCATGCTGTCCTGTAGAACTGTGATGCCAAACTGTAAGTTCCAGTGATCGGGCATCAAGGTCAGCTGCTTGCAGTCCTGGATATACCATTGTTTCTTGCCATTCAGGTTCGCTGCTCCGTACTACTGGCTTTGTTTGTCTTGTTATGTCAGACCTTAAAAACAAGTGCACACTGAAACTTTATCTAATAAAGAAAATGTAATATATATATATATATATATATATATATATATATATATATATATATATATATATTTATATATATCATGTCAAACAATTCAAAGGACAACTCAAATCTAAACAATGGTCATAGAAATATGGTAAGAGGGTTATTTCCAATGAAAATTTCAGGTTCTAGCGTTTCCTTTTAATTTTATAGTGAAAGAGGTAGGCCCAAACCCTTCTCACTTCCCAAGAATCATAGCCTAGTAAAGAATCAGCTTCTCCCTGCTTTTTTCATCCAGGCTCCTATCACAGTAACCCGCAGGGGGAGAAGGTGGAGGGTCATGTCTCCCCTTCTTGCCATTGTTTCTTGCCCCTTCTTGCATTGTTTCTTGCCATTCAGGTTCGCTGCTCCGTATTAATGGTTTTGTTTGTCTTGTTATGTCAGATCTTATAAAAAAAAGTGCACACTGACACTTTATCTAATAAAGACAATGTAAAATATATATATACATGTATGGACAATGTATTATTATTTTCTTATGTTTTTCCATACCAGGGCACTTCGTATCGAAGGAGTTGTCGTAGAAACTTCGAAAAGAGCTTATTCGATTGGAAATTGGAGTGACTATTGCCCTTTTTAATAGTCGAAAGTGATTGGAGGGCAACTAGCTCCCCCCGCCCAACACCCATCATTCCCCTATACATATCCAATCAAAATTTTGAGATAGCCATTTTGTTCAGCGTAGTTGATTTCCAGATAGAAAATATGTTTTTGAGGAATAAACTCCCCCAGAACCCTCAGGGCAAGGGTTTTAGGTTATGCCTTGGGGGCATATAAGAACAATGTTGGCACAATTTATTATTTATTATTTTTTCCTTTAGAGTAGGGCGCTTTGTAGCGAAGAAGCTGTCATAGAAACTTCGAAAAGGGCTCACTCAATTGGAAATGGGAGTGGCTTGTGTCCTTCTTAATAGTCGAAAGTGATTGGAAGGCAACTAACACCCCTTCCACGCCCACCATTTCCTGAAATACATCCAATCAGAATTTTGAGATGGCCATTTTGTTAAGCGTAGTTGATTTCCAGATAGAAATTATGTTTTTGAGGAGGCCACTCTCCACCGGCCCTCAAGGCAAGGGTTATTATGCCCTGAGGATATATAAGGTTTTTATAGAAGGCGTTGTCGTAGAAACTTCAAAAACGATTTATTCGATTGGAAATTCAAATGCCTAGTGCCCTTTTAATAGTCGAAACTGATTGGAGGGCAACTAACCCCCCTCTCACGCCCACCTTTTACCCAAACACATCCAATCAAAATTTTGAAATAGCCATTTTATTCAACGTAATTTCAAGTTCTGGAAATTAGATCTTTGTGGATGACAACCCCCCACAGTCCTCAGGGCAAGGGTTATAAGCTATGCCATGGGGGCATATAAGGTTTTTATAGAACGCTTTGTCGTAAAAACTTCAAAAAGGGCTCATTCGATTGAAAATTGAAGTGGCTAGTGCCCTTTTTAATAGTCGAAAATGATTGAAGGTAACTAACACCCCTTCCACGCCTACCATTTCCCTAAACACATTCAATCAAAGTTTAGAGATAGCCATTTTGTTCAACGTAGTTTAAAGTTCTGGAAATTATGTATTTAAGGATGACAAATCCCCCCAGAGCCCCCAGGGCAAAGGTTGTAAGTTATACCCTCGGGGTATATAAGGTTTTTATAGATAGATTTGTCGCAAAACTTCAAAAGGGGCTCATTCAATTGGAAATTGAGAGCGATAGTGCCCTTTTTAATAGTCGAAAGTGATTGGAAGTTAACTAACCCCCCTCTCACACCCACCATTTCTTCAAACACATCCAATCAACATTTTTAGATAGCCATTTTGTTTAACGTAGTTGAAAGTTCTGGAAATTAGGTCTTTGAGAATGACAACCCCCCCAGTCCTCAGGGCAAGGGTTGTAAGTTATAGCCTGGGGGCATATAAGGTTTTTTACTGAAAGTGTTGTCGTAGAAACTTCAAAAGGGCTTATTTGATTAGGAATTGAAATGGCTAGCGCCATTTTTAATAGCTGAAAGTGATTGGAAAGCGACTAACGCCCCTCTCACGCCCACCATTTCACTAAACACATCCAATCAACATTTTTAGATAGCCATTTTGTTTAACGTAGTTGAAAGTTCTGGAAATTAGGTAGTGACAACCACCCTGACAGCCCGTATTTTATGCCGTTGTAATTTATGCCCTGGGAGCATATAAGGTGTTTATAGAAAGCGTTGTCATTTCAAAAAGGGCTTATTCGATTGGAAATCGAAAGGCCTAGTGCCCTTTTTAATAGTCAAAAGTGATTGGAAGACTTGACATTTTCAAGGAGGCACACTTGTGCCTCTTTAAAGAGGTGACCCACCACAATGTTAAGCGATTTCCGGTCCTAGCGGTCGCAGAGAGACAGCGGTGATCGCATTTTGTGGCCCAAGCTCCAACTAAGAAACGTGCAAAATTTCACCCCCTCCGACTTTATCTTCATGGGTAAAAGTGGGCCGGAAGTTTCGACCCTCTGACCACAGCCCCCCTTTAACGTTGTCCGATTGGGCTGAAATTTAGAGGTTAAGTTTTCCTAGGGCCCGGAAGCTTATCCTAGAAATTTCAGCTCAATCCAATCACTTATTCCCTGTTTTCCAAAAACAAATATAGCCACTTAGTGTTCATTTCTCTTTTTTTTATCAGCCACGCCTACAGGCCACAGTTGGCAACGGATCCGGGTGAATGAGGACTCATTCGAAGCGGAATTCGACCTGTTAGGGCCTTTTGATATTTTCAGACCGAAAAAATTATCCCCCGAATTTACATTTACGAAAAACCTCGTTTTCCTGTAAGAGCCCATGTTAATTTTTCCCACCACAGCCCCCCTTTAACGTTGTTCGATCGGGCTGAAATTTAGAGGATAAGCTTTCCTGGGACCTGGGACCTTATCCTCAAAATTTCAGCTCAATCTGACCCTTCCTTCCCTATTTTCCAAAAAGCAAATATCAAGTTTTGTGGGGATTTGCTTGCGTCAAAAATAGATACGAGAGACTAAAATAATATAACAAGTGTCTCTGTGGTACAATGGTCGCTGCTCCTGACTGTCAGGTGGAAGATCCGGGTCCGATTCCATATCAGAGAAAATTTTTTATAAAATGAATTTAAAGTTTAAAAAAGAAACTCAGTTTCTTTTTTAAATCCAATCTATTAAATCCTTCGGCTCAGCAGGCGTCTCCAGAAGAATATCACAGTCGGCCTTCAGGTTACAGGTAAGTCTCCACTGCTTTGATAACATGCCGTATATTCGCATGCTCGAAGAAAAGTTGAAAAAAGAAAATCTTACTGTGCATTTGATTTGAGTATTCAGGAATTAAAAGCCTTAACACAAGAATCTTCAAAAGCGGGGGGTTTCGGAGGCGGCAGCCCCCCATCTTTAACTCCTGAAAAGATCAGCTAACAGTTATTCAAGCAATAATAAGTAATAAACTGTACAAAAACAAGCAGAAATTTTTTGAAAAAAACTACGTTTTCTAAAGAGTTAAAGAGGCTGGGTCACAAGTTCGAACCTTAAAATGTACAGGGATTAGGAGGTGCAGTTGGGGGGCTGCCACCCCCCAAACCCCGCTTCTGTATGTGAAAGGGCCTGTGCCCTCCCCAACGCCTTGCCCTTTACGCTAAAGTTTGACTTTCTCACAAATTTTTTTTTTTAAACAATTAAAACTTTAGCGTAAAGAGCGAGGCGTTGAGGAGGGCACAGCCCCTTTCATATACGGAAGCGGGGGTTTGGGGGCGGCAGACCCCCAACTGCACCTCCTAATCCCTGTACGTTTTAAGGTTCAAACTTTTGACTCAGCCTCTTTAACTCTTTAGAAAAAGTAGTTTTTTTTCAAATAATTATAGTAAAGATCGATGTGGGTATAATTTAATATTTTATTTTGTTGTTGTTGTTTAGACCAGGGCACTTCGTATCGAAGGAGTTGTCGTGGGAAATTCAAAAAGGGGTTATTCGATTGACAGTAGAAAGGGCTGATGCCCTTTTGAATAGTAGAAAGTGATTGGACGGCAACTAATCCCCCTCCCACGCCCACCCTCTCATTTGCCCATTATGATTAAAAACTAAATGTTTCCGAAAGATTAAATAAAAATGCTCTGTGATAATGCTAATTCCCAATAAGGCATCTCAGCAGTATCCCAAGAACGACTGAGGGTATTATGTTCAAACTTTTGTGGCTACTTCTACTCTTAAAATTTAACTAAATCAAAATAGCGTAAGTGTATACAAGCTATCAAAGAAAGTAAACAGTTTTTTTTGCGAATGGTATCAAGTTTTCCATTTCAGGTCAACTAGAGGAGGTATGAAACTAAATTAAACACTACTATTTATGTCCAGATTTTTAAAAGGGTGTATTTTGTTAAGTATTGATGAAATTTTTTCTCCAGCATACAAATAGCAGGCCAAACTATAAAGTCTTAAGAAAAAACTAAAAGATTTATAGTATTATTTTCTTTTTCCCTGAATAAGACTATGTCAGTTGGGAAGCCATGACGACTCCCGTCCCACACCACTGCTGCCATCTACAAATGAGTCTAACTCTGACCCCACTCCATATATGGGCATAGACTCCATAGGAGAAATGGATTTCCGAGAAATTGATTGCTTAACCTAACCTAACCTCATGAGTTCCGGAACAAACACCATATATGGGCATAGACTCCCTAGGGGAAACGGATTTCCGAGAAATTGATTGCGTAATCGAAGGGGAACTAAATTTCCGAGAAATTGATTGCTTAACCTAACCTAACCTCATGAGTTCCGGAACAAACACCATATATGGGCATAGACTCCCTAGGGGAAACGGATTTCCGAGAAATTGATTTGTTGGTGTTCGTCCAGGAGAATTGTCTCCGGGCGAAGTTTATTAATGTCTGATGGATGATGTCAAGGGCGATTGATTTGTTGGTGTTCGTCCAGTAGAATTGTCTCCGGGCGAAGCTTATTAATGTCTGATGGATGATGTCAAGGACGATTGATTTGTTGGTGTTCGTCCAGGAGAATTGTCTCCGGGCGAAGTTTGCACATGCATATTAACGGTGGGGAGAATGTTTTGATCTTAGAGATGAAGAGATTAACGCGGGAAAGGGTTTCTTAGGAATTTCAAATGTGACAGCGCAAGGATGCCAAAACAAAAGGAACACTTAGAAATTACGTTTAGGGATTATTTGGGCGAAACCGTTCTGAGACATTTTAGAAGATGATTTAAGTGATACCGTTTTAGGCATCTTAGAAGATGATTTCAGAAGATGATTTAGAAGATGATTTGGGGGTGAAACTCTGTGGTCGTTATAATACACAAGTTCCACCATATATGGGCATAGAATGACGTTATCGACTAGGACAAATGGATTTCTGAGAAATTGATTACATAATCGTTAGAACCCTATCAGGAGGTCGTGACGGGAGTCCATATATGGGTATAGAATGACGTAATCGACTAGGACAAATGGATTTCTGAGAAATTGATTACATAATCGTTAGAACCCTATCAGGAGGTCGTGACGGGAGTCCATATATGGGCATAGAATGACGTAATCGACTAGGACAGTTGGAATATTTCAGTTGTGGTTTGTCATGGTTTACCTTGTCGCAGTTACATTCTCTTGATTTTTCAAAGTTCATTTTGAATTTCTTTCACTGAAATGCAAGAGTTGGAATATTTCAGTAGTGTTTTGTTGTGCTTTACCATGTCACAGTTACATTCTCTCGATTTTTCAAAGTTCATTTTGAATTTCTTTCATTGAAATGCAAGAGTTGGATTATTTCAGTAGTGGTTTGTCGTGGTTTACCATTTCACAGTTACATTCTCATGATTTTTCAAAGTTCATTTTTGATTTCTTTCGTTGAAATGCAAAAGTTGGAATATTTCAGTAGTGTTTTGAAGTGGTTTACCTTGTCAAAGTTACATTCTCTTGATTTTTCAAAGTTCATTTTCGATTTCTTTCGTTGAAATGCAAGAGTTGGAATATTTCAGTAGTGTTATGCAGTGGTTTACTTTGTCACAGTTACATTCTCTTAATTTTTCAAAGTTCATTGTGGATTTCTTTCATTGAAATGCAAGAGTTGGAATATTTCAGTAATGTTTTGTTGTGGTTGACCTTGTCACAGTTACATTTTCTTGATTTTTCAAAGTTGATTGTGGATTTCGTTCATTGAAATGCAAGAGTTAGAATATTTCAGTAGTGTTTTGTTGTGCTTTACCATGTCACAGTTACATTCTCTTGATTTTCAAAGTTCATTGTGGATTTCTTTCATTGAAATGCAAGAGTTGGAATATTTCAGTAGTGTTTTGTTGTGGTTTACCTTGTCACAGTTACATTTCTTGATTTTTCAAAGTTCATTTTGAATTTCTTTCGTGAAATGCAAGAGTTGGAATATTTCAGTAGTGTTTTGTCGTGGTTTACTTTGTCACAGTTACATTCTCTTGATTTTTTAAAGTTCATTTTGGAATTTTTTTCGTTGAAATGCAAGAGTTGAAATATTTCAGTAGTGTTTTGTAGTGGTTTACCTTGTCACAGTTACATTCTCTTGATTTTTGAAAGTTCATTTTGAATTTATTTCGTTGAAATACAAGAGTTGGAATATTTCAGTAGTGTTTTATCGTGGTTTACCTTGTCACAGTTACATTCTCTTGATTTTTCAAAGTTCATTTTGAATTTCTTTCGTGAAATGCAAGAGTTGGAATATTTCAGTAGTGTTTTGTCGTGGTTTACCTTGTCACAGTTACATTCTCTTGATTTTCAAAGTCCATTTTGAATTTATTTCGTGAAATGCAAGAATTGGAATATTTCAGTAGTGTTTTGTCGTGGTTTACTGTGCCACAGCTACATTCTCTTGATTTTTCAAAGTTCATTTTTAAATTTCTTTCGTTGAAACGTGTTTTGTTGTGCTTTACCTTGACGTAGTTACATTTTCATGATTTTTCAAAGTTCATTTTGAATTTCTTTAGTGAAATGCAAGAGTTGGATAATTTCAGTAGTGTTTTGTCGTGGTTTTTTTTTGTCACAGTTACATTCTCTTGATTTTTCAAAGTTCATTTTTAATTTCTTTCATTGAAATGCAAGAGTTGGAATATTTCAGTAGTGTTTTGTCGTGGTTTACCATGTCAGAGTTACATTCTCTTGATTTTCAAAGTTCATTGTGGATTTCTTTCGTTGAAATGTGTTTTGTTGTGCTTTACCTTGACACAGTTACATTGTCATGATTTTTCAAAGTTCATTTGAATTTCTTTCGTGAAATGCAAGAGTTGGAATATTTCAGTAGTGTTTTGTCGTTGTTTAACTTATCACAGTTACATTCTCTTGATTTTTCAAAGTTCATTTTGGATTTATTTCATTGAAATGCAAGAGTTGGAATATTTCAATAGTGTTTGTCGTGGTTTACCTTGTCACACTTACATGCTCTTGATTTTTCAAAGTTCATTTTGGATTTCTTTCATTGAAATGCAAGAGTTCGAATATTTCAGTTGTGTTTTGTTGTGCTTTAGCTTGTCACAGTTACATTCACTTGATTTTTCAAAGTTCATTTTGGATTTCTTTCGTTGAAATGCGAGAGTTGGAACATTTCAGTAGTGTTTTATCATGGTTTACCTTGTCACAGTTACATTCTCTTGATTTTTCAAAGTTCATTTTGGAATTTCTTTCGTTGAAATGCAAGAGTTGGAATATTTCAGTAGTGTTTTGTCGTGGTTTACCTTGTCACAGTTATATTCTCTTGATTATTCAAAGTTCATTTTGAATTTCTTTCGCTGAAATGCAAGAGTTGGAATATTTCAGTAGTGTTTTATCGTGGTTTACCTTGTCACAGTTACATTCTCTTGATTTTTCAAAATTAATTTTGAATTTCTTTCGTGAAATGCAAGAGTTGGAATATTTCAGTAGTATTTTGTCGTGGTTTACTTTGTCACAGTTACATTCTCTTGATTTTCAAAGTTCATTTTGAATTTCTTTCGTGAAATGCAAGAGTTGGAATATTTCAGTAGTGTTTTATTGTGGTTTACCTTGTCACAGTTACATTCTCTGGATTTTTCAAAATTAAATTTGAATTTCTTTCGTGAAATGCAAGAGTTGGAATATTTCAGTAGTTTTTTGTCGTGGTTTACTTTGTCACAGTTACATTCTCTTGATTTTTCAAAGTTCATTTTTGAATTTTTTTCGTTGAAATGTGTTTTGTTGTGCTTTACCTTCACGCAGTTACATTTTCCTGATTTCTCAAAGTTCATTTTGAATTTCTTTCGTGAAATGCAAGAGTTGGATAATTTAAGTAGTTTTTTGTCGTGGTTTACTTTGTCACAGTTACATTCTCTTGATTTTTCAAAGTTCATTTTGAATTTCTTTCATTGAAATGCAAGAGTTGGAATATTTCAGTAGTGTTTTGTCGTGGTTTACCTTGTCACAGTTAAATTCTCTCGATTTTTCAAAGTTCATTTTGGATTTCTTTCATTGAAATGCAAGAGTTGGAATATTTCAGTAGTGTTTTGTTGTGCTTTACCTTGTCACAGTTACATTCTCTTGATTTTTCAAAGTTCATTTTGGATTTCTTTCATTGAAATGCAAGAGTTAGAATATTTCATAAGTGTTTGTCGTTGTTTACCTTGTCACACTTACATGCTCTTGATTTTTCAAAGTTCATTTTGGATTTCTTTCATTGAAATGAAAGAGTTGGAATATTTCAGTAGTGTTTTTTTGTGCTTTACCTTGTCAAGGTTACATTTTCTTGATTTTTCAAAGTTCGTTTTGAATTTCTTTCATTGAAATGCAAGAGCTGGAATATTTCAGTAGTGTTTTGTTGTGGTTTACCTTGTAACACTTACATTTTCTTGATCTTTTGAAGTTCATTTTGAATTTCTTTCATTGAAATGTAAGAGTTGGAATATTCCACTGGTGTTTTGTCGTGGTTTACCTTGTCACAGTTACATTTTCTTGATTTTTCAAAGTTCATTTTGAATTTCTTTCATTGAAATGCAAGAGTTGGAATATTTCAGTAGTGTTTCGGTGTGGTTTACCTTGTCACAGTTACATTGTTTTGATTTTTCAAAGTTCATTATAAATTTCTTTCATTGAAATGCAAGAGTTGGAATATTTCAGTAGTGTTTTGTCATGGTTTACCTTGTCACAGTTACATTCTCTTGATTTTTCAAAGTTCATTTTGAATTTCTTTTGTTGAAATGCAAGAGTTGGAATATTTCAGTAGTGTTTTGTTGTGGTTTACCTTGTCACAGTTACATTTTCTTGATTTTTCAAAGTCCATTTTCGATTTCTTTCATTCAAATTCAAGAGTTGGAATATTTCAGTAGTGTTTTGTTGTGCTCTACCTTGTCACAGTTACATTCTCTTGATTTTTCTAAGTTCATTTTGAATTTCTTTCGTTGAAATGCAAGAGTTGGAATATTTCAGTAGTGTTTTGTCGTGGTTTACCTTGTCACAGTTACATTCTCTTGATTTTTCAAAGTTCATTTTGAATTTCTTTCGTTGAAATGCAAGAGTTGGAATATTTCAGTAGTGTTTTGTTGTGGGTTACCTTGTCACAGTTACATTTTCTTGATTTTTCAAAGTTCATTTTCGATTTCTTTCAATGAAATGCAAGAGTTGGAATATTTCAGTAGTGTTTTGTTGTGCTCTACCTTGTCACAGTTACATTCTATTGATTTTTCAAAGTTCATTTTGGATTTCTTTCGTTGAAATGCAAGAGTCGGAAATATTTCAGTAGTGTTTTGTCGTGGTTTACCTTGTCACAGTTACATTCTCTTGATTTTTCAAAGTTCATTTTGGATTTCTTTCATTGAAATGCAAGAGTTGGAATATTTCATTAGTGTTTTGTCGTAGTTTACCTTGCCACACTTACATTCTCTTGATTTTTCAAAGATCATTTTGGATTTCTTTCGTTGAAATGCAAGAGTTGGAAAACTTCAGTAGTGTTTTGATGTGGTTTATCTAGTCACAGTTACATTCTCTTGATTTTTCAAAGATCACTTTGGATTTCTTTCGTTGAAATGCAAGAGTTGGAAATATTTCAGTAGTGTTTTGTTGTGGTTTACCTTGTCACTGTTAAATTTTCTTGATTTTTCTAAGTTCATTTTGACTTTTATTCATTGAAATTCAAGAGTTGGACTATTTCAGTGCTGTTTTGTCGTGGTTTACCTTGTTACAGTTACATTCTCTTTATTTTTCAAAGTTCATTTTGAATTTCTTTCATTGAAAGGCAAGAGTTGGAATATTTCACTAGTGTTTTGTTATGGTTTACCTAGTCACTGTTACGTTCTCTTTATTTTTCAAAGTTCATTTTGGATTTCTTTCATTGAAATGCAAGAGTTGGAATATTTCAGTAGTGTTTTGTCATGGTTTACCTTGTCACAGTTAAATTCTCTTGATTTTTCAAAGTTCATCTTAGATTTCTTTCGTTGAAATGCAAGAGTTGGAATATTTCACTAATATTTTGTATCTGGGTTGGTTTTTTACAAGTCCAAGAATTTGTCTTTGTTGGTTTGAATGTCTAAAGTGGATGTCTTTATCTGTTTCTATGTCTGAATCTATTTGTTTACATGTCTGGGTTGGTGTTTGGTTAGGTTAGGTTAGCTAAGTTAGGTTAGCTAAGTTAGGTTAGGTTAGCTAGTAAACATTTCTCCATGTTTAAGTTTGGTTAGGTTACGTTAACATATCATGAGCGCTCATGATAAGCTAACTTAACCTAACTAAAAAATGGTACAAAGTCGACATGGGGGGATTTTCCGGTGAGTATGGTTAGGTTAGGTTAGACTAGATCAAGTTAGGTTAGGTTAAGTTAGGTTAGGTTAGCCTACGTACGCGCGCGTACGTGGGCTAACCTAACCTAACCTAACCAATGATCTTTGAAAAATCAAGAGAATGTAACTGTGACAAGGTAAACCACGACAAAACACTACTGAAATATTCCAACTCTTGCATTTCAATGAAAGAAATCCAAAATGAACTTTGGAAAAATCAAGAGAATGTAACTGTGACTGGGTAAACCACAACAAAACACTACTGAAATATTCTAACTCTTGCATTTCAATTAAAGAAATTCAAAATGAACTTTTAAAAATCCAAAAAATGTAAGTGTGACAGAGTAAACCACAACAAAACACTGCTGAAATATTCCAACTCTTGCATTTAAAAGAAAGAAATCCAAAATGAACTTTGAAAAATCAAGAGAATGTAACTGTGACAAAGTAAACCACGACAAAACACTACTGAAGTATTCTAACTCTTGCATTTCAATGAAAGAAATCCAAAATGAACTTTTAAAAATCCAAAAAATGTAAGTGTGACAGAGTAAACCACAACAAAACACTGCTGAAATATTCCAACTCTTGCATTTAAAAGAAAGAAATCCAAAATGAACTTTGAAAAATCAAGAGAATGTAACTGTGACAAAGTAAACCACGACAAAACACTACTGAAATATTCCAACTCTTGCATTTCAATTAAAGAAATCCAAAATGAACTTTGGAAAAATCAAGAGAATGTAACTGTGACAAGGTAGAGCACAACAAAACACTACTGAAATATTCCAACTCTTGCATTTCAATTAAAGAAATTGAAAATGAACTTTGAAAAATCAAGAAAATGTAACCGTGACAAGGTAAACCACAACAAATTACTACTGAAATATTCCAACTCTTGCATTTCAACGAAAGAAATTCAAAATGAACTTTGAAAAATCAAGAGAATGTAACTGTGACAAGGTAAACCACGACAAAACACTACTGAAATATTCTAACTCTTGCATTTCAACGAAAGAAATTCAAAATGAACTTTGAAAAAGTAAGAGAATGTAACTGTGACAATGTAAACCACAACAAAACACTACTGAAATATTCCAACTCTTGCATTTCAATGAAAAAAAAATCCAAAATGAACTTTGAAAAATCAAGAGAATGTAACTGTGACAAAGTAAACCAGGACATAACACTACTGAAATATTCCAACTCTTGCATTTCAACGAAAGAAATTCAAAATGAGCTTTGAAAAATCAAGAGAATGTAACTGTGACAAGGTAAACCATGACAAAACACTACTGAAATATTCAAACTCTTGCATTTCAACGAAAGAAATTCTAAATGAACTTTGAAAAATTAAGAGAATGTAACTGTGACAAGGTAAACCATGATAAAACACTACTGAAATATTCCAACTCTTGTATTTCAACGAAAGAAATCCAAAATGAACTTTGAAAAATCAAGAGAATGTAACTGTGAAAAGGTAAACCACGACAAAACACTACTGAAATAATCCAACTCTCAAAATGAACTTTGAAAAATCAAGAGAATGTAACTGTGACAAGGTAAACCATGACAAAACACTACTGAAATATTCCAACTCTTGCATTTAAATGAAAGAAATTCAAAATGAACTTTGAAAAATCAAAAGAATGTAACTGTGACAAGGTAAACCACACCAAAACACTACTGAAATATTCCAACTCTTTCATTTCAATGAAAGAAATTCAAAATGACCTTTAAAAAATCAAGAATATGTAACTGTGACAAGGTAAACCACAACAAAACACTACTGAAATATTCCAACTCTTGCAGTTCAAGGAAAGAAATTCAAAATGAACTTTGAAAAATCAAGAGAATGTAACTATGACAAGGTAAACCACGACAAAACACTACTGAAATATTCCATCTCTTACATTTCAACGAAAGAAATTCAAAATGAACTTTGAAAAATCAAGAGAATGTAACTGTGACAAGGTAAAGCACAACAAAACACTACTGAAATATTCCAACTCTTGCATTTCAATGAAAGAAATCCAAAATGAACTTTGAAAAATCAAGAGAATGTAAGTGTGACAAGGTAAACCACGACAAAACACTACTGAAATATTCCAACTCTTGCATTTCAATGAAAGAAATCCAAAATGAACTTCGAAAATCAAGAGAATGTAACTGTGACAAGGTAAAGCACAACAAAACACTACTGAAATATTCCAACTCTTACATTTCAATGAAAGAAATCCAAAATGAACTTTGAAAAATCAAGAGAATGTAAGTGTGACAAGGTAAACCACGACAAACACTATTGAAATATACCAACTCTTGCATTTCAATGAAAGCAATCCAAAATGAACTTTGAAAAAACAAGATAATGTAACTGTGACAAGGTAAAGCACAACAAAACACTACTAAAATATTCCAACTCTTTCATTTGAATGAAAGAAATCCAAAATGAACTTTAAAAAATCGAGAGAATGTAACTGTGACAAGGTAAAGCACGACAAAACACTACTGAAATATTCCAAATCTTGCATTTCAACGAAAGAAATCCAAATGAACTTTGAAAAATCAAGAAAATGTAACTGTGTCAAGGTAAAGCACAACAAAACACATTTCAACGAAAGAAATCCACAATGAACTTTGAAAAATCGAGAGAATGTGACTGTGACAAGGTAAAGCACAACAAAACACTACTGAAATATTCCAACTCTTGCATTTCAATGAAAGAAATTCAAAATGAACTTTGAAAAATTAAGAGAATGTAACTGTGACAATGTAAACCACAACAAAACACTACTGAAATATTCCAACTCTTGCATTTCAATGAAAAAAAAATCCAAAATGAACTTTGAAAAATCAAGAGAATGTAACTGTGACAAAGTAAACCAGGACATAACACTACTGAAATATTCCAACTCTTGCATTTCAACGAAAGAAATTCAAAATGAGCTTTGAAAAATCAAGAGAATGTAACTGTGACAAGGTAAACCATGACAAAACACTACTGAAATATTCAAACTCTTGCATTTCAACGAAAGAAATTCAAAATGAACTTTGAAAAATTAAGAGAATGTAACTGTGACAAGGTAAACCATGATAAAACACTACTGAAATATTCCAACTCTTGCATTTCAACGAAAGAAATCCAAAATGAACTTTGAAAAATCAAGAGAATGTAACTGTGAAAAGGTAAACCACGACAAAACACTACTGAAATAATCCAACTCTCAAAATGAACTTTGAAAAATCAAGAGAATGTAACTGTAACAAGGTAAACCATGACAAAACACTACTGAAATATTCCAACTCTTGCATTTAAATGAAAGAAATTCAAAATGAACTTTGAAAAATCAAGAGAATGTAACTGTGACAAGGTAAACCACACCAAAACACTACTGAAATATTCCAACTCTTTCATTTCAATGAAAGAAATTCAAAATGACCTTTGAAAAATCAAGAATATGTAACTGTGACAAGGTAAACCACAACAAAACACTACTGAAATATTCCAACTCTTGCAGTTCAAGGAAAGAAATTCAAAATGAACTTTGAAAAATCAAGAGAATGTAACTATGACAAGGTAAACCACGACAAAACACTACTGAAATATTCCATCTCTTACATTTCAACGAAAGAAATTCAAAATGAACTTTGAAAAATCAAGAGAATGTAACTGTGACAAGGTAAAGCACAACAAAACACTACTGAAATATTCCAACTCTTGCATTTCAATGAAAGAAATCCAAAATGAACTTTGAAAAATCAAGAGAATGTAAGTGTGAGAAGGTAAACCACAACAAAACACTACTGAAATATTCCAACTCTTGCATTTCAATGAAAGAAATCCAAAATGAACTTCGAAAAATCAAGAGAATGTAACTGTGACAAGGTAAAGCACAACAAAACACTACTGAAATATTCCAACTCTTACATTTCAATGAAAGAAATCCAAAATGAACTTTGAAAAATCAAGAGCATGTAAGTGTGACAAGGTAAACCACGACAAACACTATTGAAATATACCAACTCTTGCATTTCAATGAAAGCAATCCAAAATGAACTTTGAAAAAACAAGATAATGTAACTGTGACAAGGTAAAGCACAACAAAACACTACTAAAATATTCCAACTCTTTCATTTGAATGAAAGAAATCCAAAATGAACTTTGAAAAATCAAGAGAATGTAACTGTGACAAGGTAAAGCACGACAAAACACTACTGAAATATTCCAAATCTTGCATTTCAACGAAAGAAATCCAAATGAACTTTGAAAAATCAAGAAAATGTAACTGTGTCAAGGTAAAGCACAACAAAACACATTTCAACGAAAGAAATCCACAATGAACTTTGAAAAATCGAGAGAATGTGACTGTGACAAGGTAAAGCACAACAAAACACTACTGAAATATTCCAACTCTTGCATTTCAATGAAAGAAAATCCAAAATGAACTTTGAAAAATCAAGAGAATGTAACTGTGACAAGGAAAACCACGACAAAACACTAGTGGAATATTCCAACTCTTACATTTCAATGAAAGAAATTCAAAATGAACTTCGAAAGATCAAGAAAATGTAAGTGTGACAAGGTAAACGACAACAAAACACTACTGAAATATTCCAACTCTTACATTTCAATGAAAGAAATCCAAAATGAACTTTGAAAAATCAAGAGAATGTAAGTGTGACAAGGTAAACCACAACAAAACACTACTGAAATATTCCAACTCTTGCATTTCAATGAAAGAAATCCAAAATGAACTTCGAAAAATCAAGAGAATGTAACTGCGACAAGGTAAAGCACAACAAAACACTACTGAAATATTCCAACTCTTACATTTCAATGAAAGAAATCCAAAATGAACTTTGAAAAATCAAGAGCATATAAGTTTGACAAGGTAAACCACGACAAACACTATTGAAATATACCAACTCTTGCATTTCAATGAAAGCAATCCAAAATGAACTTTGAAAAATCAAGAGAATGTAACTGTGACAAGGTAAAGCACAACAAAACACTACTGAAATATTCAAACTCTTGCATTTGAATGAAAGAAATCCAAAATGAACTTTGAAAAATCGGGAGAATGTAACTGTGACAAGGTAAAGCACGACAAAACACTACTGAAATGTTCACACTCTTGCATTTCACGAAAGAAATTCAAAATAAACTTTGAAAATCAAGAGAATGTAACTGTGACAAAGTAAACCACGACAAAACACTACTTAAGTATTCCAACTCTTGCATTTCACGAAAGAAATTCAAATGAACTTTGAAAAATCATGAAAATGTAACTGTGTCAAGGTAAAGCACAACAAAACACATTTCAACGAAAGAAATCTACAAGGAACTTTGAAAATCAAGAGAATGTAACTGTGACATGGTAAACCACGACAAAACACTACTGAAATATTCCAACTCTTGCATTTCAATGAAAGAAATTCAAAATGAACTTTGAAAAATCATGAAAATGTAACTGCGTCAAGGTAAAGCACAACAAAACACATTTCAACGAAAGAAATTCAAAAATGAACTTTGAAAAATCAAGAGAATGTAACTGTGACACAGTAAACCACGACAAAACACTACTGAAATATTCCAACTCTTGCATTTCACGACAGAAATTCAAAATGAACTTTGAAAATCAAGAGAATGTAACTGTGACAAATTAATCCACGACAAAACACTACTGAAATATTCAAACTCTTGCATTTTACGAAAGAAATTCAAAATGAACTTTGAAAAATCAGGAGAATGTAACTGTGACAAGGTAAACCACAACAAAACACTACTGAAATATTCCAACTCTTGCATTTCAATGAAAGAAATCCAAAATGAACTTTGAAAAATCAAGAAAATGTAACTGTGACAAGGTAAACCACAACAAAACACTACTGAAATATTCCAACTCTTGCATTTCAACGAAAGAAATTCAAAATGAACTTTGAAAAATCAAGAGAATGTAACTGTGACAAGGTAAACCACGACAAAACACTACTGAAATATTCTAACTCTTGTATTTCAACGAAAGAAATTCAAAATGAACTTTGAAAAATTAAGAGAATGTAACTGTGACAATGTAAACCACAACAAAACACTACTGAAATATTCCAACTCTTGCATTTCAATGAAAGAAATCCAAAATGAACTTTGAAAAATTAAGAGAATGTAACTGTGACAATGTAAACCACAACAAAACACTACTGAAATATTCCAACTCTTGCATTTCAACGAAAGAAATTCAAAATGAACTTTGAAAAATTAAGAGAATGTAACTGTGAAAAAGTAAACCACGACATAACACTACTGAAATATTCAAACTCTTGCATTTCAATGAAAGAAATCGAAAATGAACTTTGAAAAATCAAGAAAATGTAACTGTGACAAGGTAAACCACGACAAAACACTACTGAAATATTCTAACTCTTGCATTTCAACGAAAGAAATTCAAAATGAACTTTGAAAAATTAAGAGAATGTAACTGTGAAAAAGTAAACCACGACATAACACTACTGAAATATTCAAACTCTTGCATTTCAATGAAAGAAATCGAAAATGGACTTTGAAAAATCAAGAAAATGTAACTGTGACAAGGTAAACCACAACAAAACACTACTGAAATATTCCAACTCTTGCATTTCAACGAAAGAAATTCAAAATGAAATTTGAAAAATCAAGAGAATGTAACTGTGACAAGGTAAACCACGACAAAACACCACTGAAATATTCTAACTCTTGCATTTCAACGAAAGAAGTTCAAAATGAACTTTGAAAAATTAAGAGAATGTAACTGTGACAATGTAAACCACAACAAAACACTACTGAAATATTCCAACTCTTGCATTTCAATGAAAGAAATCCAAAATGAACTTTGAAAAATCAAGAGAATGTAACTGTGAAAAAGTAAACCACGACATAACACTACTGAAATATTCCAACTGTTGCATTTCAACGAAAGAAATTCAAAATGAACTTTGAATAATCAAGAGAATGTAACTGTGACAAGGTAAAACACGACAACACACTACTGAAATAATCCAACTCTCAAAATGAACTTTGAAAAATCAAGAGAATGTAACTTTGACAAGGTAAACCACAACAAAACACTACTGAAATATTCCAACTCTTGCATTTCAATGAAAGAAATCCAAAATGAACTTTGAAAAATTAAGAGAATATAACTGTTACAAGGTAAACCATGATAAAACACTACTGAAATATTCCAACTCTTGCACTTCAACGAAAGAAATCCAAAATGAACTTTGAAAAATCAAGAGAATGTAACTGTGACAAGGTAAACCTCAACAACACACTACTGAAATAATCCAACTCTCAAAATGAACTTTGAAAAATCAAGAGAATGTAACTGTGACAAAGTAAACCAGGACATAACACTACTGAAATATTCCAACTCTTGCATTTCAACGAAAGAAATTCAAAATGAGCTTTGAAAAATCAAGAGAATGTAACTGTGACAAGGTAAACCATGACAAAACACTACTGAAATATTCAAACTCTTGCATTTCAACGAAAGAAATTCAAAATGAACTTTGAAAAATCAAGAAAATGTAACTGTGACAAGGTAAACCACAACAAAACACTACTGATTTATTCCAACTCTTGCATTTCAACGAAAGAAATTCAAAATTAACTTTGAGAAATCGTGAAAATGTAACTGCGTCAAGGTAAAGCACAACAAAACACGTTTCAACGAAAGAAATTCAAAAATGAACTTTGAAAAATCAAGAGAATGTAACTGTGACACAGTAAACCACGACAAAACACTACTGAAATATTCCAACACATTGAAACGAAAGAAATTCAAAAATGAACTTTGAAAAATCAAGAGAATGTAACTGTGACACAGTAAACCACGGACAAAACACTACTGAAATGTTCACACTCTTGCATTTCACGAAAGAAATTCAAAATAAACTTTGAATATCAAGAGAATGTAACTGTGACAAAGTAAACCACGACAAAACACTACTGAAATATTCCAAATCTTGCATTTCAACGAAAGAAATTCCAAATGAACTTTGAAAAATCAAGAGAATGTAACTGTGACAAGGTAAACCACGATAAAACACTACTGAAATATTCCAACTCTTGCATTTCAACGAAAGAAATTCAAAATGAACTTTGAAAAATCAAGAGAATGTAACTGTGACAAGGTAAACGACGACAAAACACTACTGAAGTATTCCAAATCTTGCATTTCAACGAAAGAAATTCCAAATGAACTTTGAAAAATCAAGAGAATGTAACTGTGACAAGGTAAACCATGATAAAACACTACTGAAATATTCCAACTCTTGCATTTCAACGAAAGAAATCCAAAATGAACTTTGAAAAATCAAGAGAATGTAACTGTGACAAGGTAAAGCACAACAAAACACTACTGAAATATTCCAACTCTTGCATTTCAATGAAAGAAATCCAAAATGAACTTTGAAAAATCAAGAGCATGTAAGTGTGACAAGGTAAACCACGGCAAACACTATTGAAATATTCCAACTCTTGCATTTCAATGAAAGAAATCCAAAATGAACTTTGAAAAATCAAGAGAATGTAACTGTGACAAGGTAAACAACGACAAAACACTACTGAAATATTCCAACTCTTGCATTTCACGAAAGAAATTCAAATAAACTTTGAAAAATCATGAAAATGTAACTGTGTCAAGGTAAAGCACAACAAAACACATTTCAACGAAAGAAATCCATAATGAACTTTCAAAATCAAGAGAATGTAACTGTGACAAGGTAAACCACGACAACACACTACTGAAATAATCCAACTCTCAAAATGAACTTTGAAAAATCAAGAGAATGTAACTTTGACAAGGTAAACCACGACAAAACACTACTGAAATATTCTAACTCTTGCATTTCAACGAAAGAAATTCAAAATGAACTTTGAAAAATTAAGAGAATGTAACTGTGACAATGTAAACCACAACAAAACACTACTGAAATATTCCAACTCTTGCATTTCAATGAAAGAAATCCAAAATGAACTTTGAAAAATCAAGAGAATGTAACTTTGACAAAGTAAACCAGGACATAACACTACTGAAATATTCCAACTCTTGCATTTCAACGAAAGAAATTCAAAATGAGCTTTGAAAAATCAAGAGAATGTAACTGTGACAAGGTAAACCATGCCAGAACACTACTGAAATATTCAAACTCTTGCATTTCAACGAAAGAAATTCAAAATGAACTTTGAAAAATTAAGAGAATGTAACTGTGAAAAGGTAAACCACACCAAAACACTACTAAAATATTCCAACTCTTGCATTTCAATGAAAGAAATTCAAAATGAACTTTGAAAAATCAAGAGAATGTAACTGTGACAAGGTAAACCATGACAAAACACTACTGAAATATTCCAACTCTTGCATTTAAATGAAAGAAATTCAAAATGAACTTTGAAAAATCAAGAGAATGTAACTGTGACAAGGTAAACCACACCAAAACACTACTGAAATATTCCAACTCTTTCATTTCAATGAAAGAAATTCAAAATGACCTTTGAAAAATCAAGAATATGTAACTGTGACAAGGTAAACCACATCAAAATACTACTGAAATATTCCAACTCTTGCAGTTCAAGGAAAGAAATTCAAAATGAACTTTGAAAAATCAAGAGAATGTAACTATGACAAGGTAAACCACGACAAAACACTACTGAAATATTCCATCTCTTGCATTTCAATGAAAGAAATTCAAAATGAATGTTCAAATGAACTTTAAAAAATCATGAAAATGTAACTGTGTCAAGGTAAAGCACAACAAAACACATTTCAACGAAAGAAATCCATAATGAACTTTCAAAATCAAGAGAATGTAACTGTGACAAGGTAAACCACGACAACATACTACTGAAATAATCCAACTCTCAAAATGAACTTTGAAAAATCAAGAGAATGTAACTTTGACAAGGTAAACCACGACAAAACACTACTGAAATATTCTAACTCTTGCATTTCAACGAAAAAAATTCAAAATGAACTTTGAAAAATTAAGAGAATGTAACTGTGACAATGTAAACCACAACAAAACACTACTGAAATATTCCAACTCTTGCATTTCAATGAAAGAAATCCAAAATGAACTTTGAAAAATCAAGAGAATGTAACTTTGACAAAGTAAACCAGGACATAACACTACTGAAATATTCCAACTCTTGCATTTCAACGAAAGAAATTCAAAATGAGCTTTGAAAAATCAAGAGAATGTAACTGTGACAAGGTAAACCATGACAAAACACTACTGAAATATTCAAACTCTTGCATTTCAACGAAAGAAATTCAAAATGAACTTTGAAAAATTAAGAGAATGTAACTGTGAAAAGGTAAACCACACCAAAACACTACTAAAATATTCCAACTCTTGCATTTCAATGAAAGAAATTCAAAATGAACTTTGAAAAATCAAGAGAATGTAACTGTGACAAGGTAAACCATGACAAAACACTACTGAAATATTCCAACTCTTGCATTTAAATGAAAGAAATTCAAAATGAACTTTGAAAAATCAAGAGAATGTAACTGTGACAAGGTAAACCACACCAAAACACTACTGAAATATTCCAACTCTTTCATTTCAATGAAAGAAATTCAAAATGACCTTTGAAAAATCAAGAATATGTAACTGTGACAAGGTAAACCACAACAAAACACTACTGAAATATTCCAACTCTTGCAGTTCAAGGAAAGAAATTCAAATGAACTTTGAAAAATCAAGAGAATGTAACTATGACAAGGTAAACCACGACAAAACACTACTGAAATATTCCATCTCTTACATTTCAACGAAAGAAATTCAAAATGAACTTTGAAAAATCAAGAGAATGTAACTGTGACAAGGTAAAGCACAACAAAACACTACTGAAATATTCCAACTCTTGCATTTCAACGAAAGAAATCCAAATGAACTTTGAAAAATCAAGAGAATGTAAGTGTGAGAAGGTAAACCACAACAAAACACTACTGAAATATTCCAACTCTTGCATTTCAACGAAAGAAGTTCAAAATGAACTTTGAAAAATTAAGAGAATGTAACTGTGACAATGTAAACCACAACAAAACACTACTGAAATATTCCAACTCTTGCATTTCAATGAAAGAAATCCAAAATGAACTTTGAAAAATCAAGAGAATGTAACTGTGAAAAAGTAAACCACGACATAACAACAAAACACTACTGAAATATTCCAACTCTTGCATTTCAATGAAAGAAATCCAAAATGAACTTTGAAAAATCAAGAGAATGTAACTGTGACAAGGTAAACCACGACAAAACACCACTGAAATATTCTAACTCTTGCATTTCAACGAAAGAAGTTCAAAATGAACTTTGAAAAATTAAGAGAATGTAACTGTGACAATGTAAACCACAACAAAACACTACTGAAATATTCCAACTCTTGCATTTCAATGAAAGAAATCCAAAATGAACTTTGAAAAATCAAGAGAATGTAACTGTGAAAAAGTAAACCACGACATAACACTACTGAAATATTCCAACTCTTGCATTTCAACGAAAGAAATTCAAAATGAACTTTGAATAATCAAGAGAATGTAACTGTGACAAGGTAAAACACGACAACACACTACTGAAATAATCCAACTCTCAAAATGAACTTTGAAAAATCAAGAGAATGTAACTTTGACAAGGTAAACCACAACAAAACACTACTGAAATATTCCAACTCTTGCATTTCAATGAAAGAAATCCAAAATGAACTTTGAAAAATTAAGAGAATATAACTGTTACAAGGTAAACCATGATAAAACACTACTGAAATATTCCAACTCTTGCACTTCAACGAAAGAAATCCAAAATGAACTTTGAAAAATCAAGAGAATGTAACTGTGACAAGGTAAACCTCAACAACACACTACTGAAATAATCCAACTCTCAAAATGAACTTTGAAAAATCAAGAGAATGTAACTGTGACAAAGTAAACCAGGACATAACACTACTGAAATATTCCAACTCTTGCATTTCAACGAAAGAAATTCAAAATGAGCTTTGAAAAATCAAGAGAATGTAACTGTGACAAGGTAAACCATGACAAAACACTACTGAAATATTCAAACTCTTGCATTTCAACGAAAGAAATTCAAAATGAACTTTGAAAAATAAAGAAAATGTAACTGTGACAAGGTAAACCACAACAAAACACTACTGATTTATTCCAACTCTTGCATTTCAACGAAAGAAATTCAAAATTAACTTTGAGAAATCGTGAAAATGTAACTGCGTCAAGGTAAAGCACAACAAAACACGTTTCAACGAAAGAAATTCAAAAATGAACTTTGAAAAATCAAGAGAATGTAACTGTGACACAGTAAACCACGACAAAACACTACTGAAATATTCCAACACATTGAAACGAAAGAAATTCAAAAATGAACTTTGAAAAATCAAGAGAATGTAACTGTGACACAGTAAACCACGACAAAACACTACTGAAATGTTCACACTCTTGCATTTCACGAAAGAAATTCAAAATAAACTTTGAATATCAACAGAATGTAACTGTGACAAAGTAAACCACGACAAAACACTACTGAAATATTCCAACTCTTGCATTTCACGAAAGAAATTCAAAATGAACTTTGAAAAATAAAGGGAATGTAACTTTGACAAGGTAAACCACGATAAAACACTACTGAAATATTCCAACTCTTGCATTTCAACGAAAGAAATTCAAAATGAACTTTGAAAAATCAAGAGAATGTAACTGTGACAAGGTAAACGACGACAAAACACTACTGAAGTATTCCAAATCTTGCATTTCAACGAAAGAAATTCCAAATGAACTTTGAAAAATCAAGAGAATGTAACTGTGACAAGGTAAACCATGATAAAACACTACTGAAATATTCCAACTCTTGCATTTCAACGAAAGAAATCCAAAATGAACTTTGAAAAATCAAGAGAATGTAACTGTGACAAGGTAAAGCACAACAAAACACTACTGAAATATTCCAACTCTTGCATTTCAATGAAAGAAATCCAAAATGAACTTTGAAAAATCAAGAGCATGTAAGTGTGACAAGGTTAACCACGGCAAACACTATTGAAATATTCCAACTCTTGCATTTCAATGAAAGAAATCCAAAATGAACTTTGAAAAATCAAGAGAATGTAACTGTGACAAGGTAAACAACGACAAAACACTACTGAAATATTCCAACTCTTGCATTTCACGAAAGAAATTCAAATAAACTTTGAAAAATCATGAAAATGTAACTGTGTCAAGGTAAAGCACAACAAAACACATTTCAACGAAAGAAATCCATAATGAACTTTCAAAATCAAGAGAATGTAACTGTGACAAGGTAAACCACGACAACACACTACTGAAATAATCCAACTCTCAAAATGAACTTTGAAAAATCAAGAGAATGTAACTTTGACAAGGTAAACCACGACAAAACACTACTGAAATATTCTAACTCTTGCATTTCAACGAAAGAAATTCAAAATGAACTTTGAAAAATTAAGAGAATGTAACTGTGACAATGTAAACCACAACAAAACACTACTGAAATATTCCAACTCTTGCATTTCAATGAAAGAAATCCAAAATGAACTTTGAAAAATCAAGAGAATGTAACTTTGACAAAGTAAACCAGGACATAACACTACTGAAATATTCCAACTCTTGCATTTCAACGAAAGAAATTCAAAATGAGCTTTGAAAAATCAAGAGAATGTAACTGTGACAAGGTAAACCATGCCAGAACACTACTGAAATATTCAAACTCTTGCATTTCAACGAAAGAAATTCAAAATGAACTTTGAAAAATTAAGAGAATGTAACTGTGAAAAGGTAAACCACACCAAAACACTACTAAAATATTCCAACTCTTGCATTTCAATGAAAGAAATTCAAAATGAACTTTGAAAAATCAAGAGAATGTAACTGTGACAAGGTAAACCATGACAAAACACTACTGAAATATTCCAACTCTTGCATTTAAATGAAAGAAATTCAAAATGAACTTTGAAAAATCAAGAGAATGTAACTGTGACAAGGTAAACCACACCAAAACACTACTGAAATATTCCAACTCTTTCATTTCAATGAAAGAAATTCAAAATGACCTTTGAAAAATCAAGAATATGTAACTGTGACAAGGTAAACCACATCAAAATACTACTGAAATATTCCAACTCTTGCAGTTCAAGGAAAGAAATTCAAAATGAACTTTGAAAAATCAAGAGAATGTAACTATGACAAGGTAAACCACGACAAAACACTACTGAAATATTCCATCTCTTGCATTTCAATGAAAGAAATTCAAAATGAATGTTCAAATGAACTTTAAAAAATCATGAAAATGTAACTGTGTCAAGGTAAAGCACAACAAAACACATTTCAACGAAAGAAATCCATAATGAACTTTCAAAATCAAGAGAATGTAACTGTGACAAGGTAAACCACGACAACACACTACTGAAATAATCCAACTCTCAAAATGAACTTTGAAAAATCAAGAGAATGTAACTTTGACAAGGTAAACCACGACAAAACACTACTGAAATATTCTAACTCTTGCATTTCAACGAAAAAAATTCAAAATGAACTTTGAAAAATTAAGAGAATGTAACTGTGACAATGTAAACCACAACAAAACACTACTGAAATATTCCAACTCTTGCATTTCAATGAAAGAAATCCAAAATGAACTTTGAAAAATCAAGAGAATGTAACTTTGACAAAGTAAACCAGGACATAACACTACTGAAATATTCCAACTCTTGCATTTCAACGAAAGAAATTCAAAATGAGCTTTGAAAAATCAAGAGAATGTAACTGTGACAAGGTAAACCATGACAAAACACTACTGAAATATTCAAACTCTTGCATTTCAACGAAAGAAATTCAAAATGAACTTTGAAAAATTAAGAGAATGTAACTGTGAAAAGGTAAACCACACCAAAACACTACTAAAATATTCCAACTCTTGCATTTCAATGAAAGAAATTCAAAATGAACTTTGAAAAATCAAGAGAATGTAACTGTGACAAGGTAAACCATGACAAAACACTACTGAAATATTCCAACTCTTGCATTTAAATGAAAGAAATTCAAAATGAACTTTGAAAAATCAAGAGAATGTAACTGTGACAAGGTAAACCACACCAAAACACTACTGAAATATTCCAACTCTTTCATTTCAATGAAAGAAATTCAAAATGACCTTTGAAAAATCAAGAATATGTAACTGTGACAAGGTAAACCACAACAAAACACTACTGAAATATTCCAACTCTTGCAGTTCAAGGAAAGAAATTCAAAATGAACTTTGAAAAATCAAGAGAATGTAACTATGACAAGGTAAACCACGACAAAACACTACTGAAATATTCCATCTCTTACATTTCAACGAAAGAAATTCAAAATGAACTTTGAAAAATCAAGAGAATGTAACTGTGACAAGGTAAAGCACAACAAAACACTACTGAAATATTCCAACTCTTGCATTTCAATGAAAGAAATCCAAAATGAACTTTGAAAAATCAAGAGAATGTAAGTGTGAGAAGGTAAACCACAACAAAACACTACTGAAATATTCCAACTCTTGCATTTCAATGAAAGAAATCCAAAACGAACTTCGAAAAATCAAGAGAATGTAACTGTGACAAGGTAAAGCACAACAAAACACTACTGAAATATTCCAACTCTTACATTTCAATGAAAGAAATCCAAAATGAACTTTAAAAAATCAAGAGCATGTAAGTGTGACAAGGTAAACCACGACAAACACTATTGAAATATACCAACTCTTGCATTTCAATGAAAGCAATCCAAAATGAACTTTGAAAAAACAAGATAATGTAACTGTGACAAGGTAAAGCACAACAAAACACTACTGAAATATTCCAACTCTTGCATTTCAATGAAAGAAATCCAAAATGAACTTTGAAAAATTAAGAGAATGTAACTGTGACAATGTAAACCACGACATAACACTACTGAAATATTCCAACTCTTGCATTTCAACGAAAGAAATTCAAAATGAACTTTGAAAAATTAAGAGAATGTAACTGTGAAAAAGTAAACCACGACATAACACTACTGAAATATTCAAACTCTTGCATTTCAATGAAAGAAATCGAAAATGAACTTTGAAAAATCAAGAAAATGTAACTATGACAAGGTAAACCACGACAAAACACTACTGAAATATTCTAACTCTTGCATTTCAACGAAAGAAATTCAAAATGAACTTTGAAAAATTAAGAGAATGTAACTGTGAAAAAGTAAACCACGACATAACACTACTGAAATATTCAAACTCTTGCATTTCAATGAAAGAAATCGAAAATGAACTTTGAAAAATCAAGAAAATGTAACTGTGACAAGGTAAACCACAATAAAACACTACTGAAATATTCCAACTCTTGCATTTCAACGAAAGAAATTCAAAATGAAATTTGAAAAATCAAGAGAATGTAACTGTGACAAGGTAAACCACGACAAAACACCACTGAAATATTCTAACTCTTGCATTTCAACGAAAGAAGTTCAAAATGAACTTTGAAAAATTAAGAGAATGTAACTGTGACAATGTAAACCACAACAAAACACTACTGAAATATTCCAACTCTTGCAGTTCAAGGAAAGAAATTCAAAATGAACTTTGAAAAATCAAGAGAATGTAACTATGACAAGGTAAACCACGACAAAACACTACTGAAATATTCCATCTCTTACATTTCAACGAAAGAAATTCAAAATGAACTTTGAAAAATCAAGAGAATGTAACTGTGACAAGGTAAAGCACAACAAAACACTACTGAAATATTCCAACTCTTGCATTTCAATGAAAGAAATCCAAAATGAACTTCGAAAAATCAAGAGAATGTAACTGTGACAAGGTAAAGCACAACAAAACACTACTGAAATATTCCAACTCTTACATTTCAATGAAAGAAATCCAAAATGAACTTTGAAAAAACAAGATAATGTAACTGTGACAAGGTAAAGCACAACAAAACACTACTAAAATATTCCAACTCTTTCATTTGAATGAAAGAAATCCAAAATGAACTTTGAAAAATCGAGAGAACGTAACTGTGACAAGGTAAAGCACGACAAAACACTACTGAAATATTCCAAATCTTGCATTTCAACGAAAGAAATCCAAATGAACTTTGAAAAATCAAGAAAATGTAACAGTGTCAAGGTAAAGCACAACAAAACACATTTCAACGAAAGAAATCCACTATGAACTTTGAAAAATCGAGAGAATGTGACTGTGACAAGGTAAAGCACAACAAAACACTACTGAAATATTCCAACTCTTGCATTTCAATGAAAGAAATCCAAAATGAACTTTGAAAAATCAAGAGAATGTAACTGTGACAAGGAAAACCACGACAAAACACTAGTGGAATATTCCAACTCTTACATTTCAATGAAAGAAATTCAAAATGAACTTCGAAAGATCAAGAAAATGTAAGTGTGACAAGGTAAACGACAACAAAACACTACTGAAATATTCCAGCTCTTGCATTTCAATGAAAGAAATTCAAATTGAACTTTGAAAAATCAAGAAAATGTAACTGTGACAAGGTAAAGCATGACAAAACACTACTGGAATATTCCAACTCTTGCAGTTCAAGGAAATAAATCCAAAATGAACTTTGAAAAATCAAGAGAATGTAAGTGTGACAAGGTAAACCACAACAAAACACTACTGAAATATTCCAACTCTTGCATTTCAATGAAAGAAATTCAAAATGAACTTTGAAAAATCAAGAGAATGTAACTGCGACAAGGTAAAGCACAACAAAACACTACTGAAATATTCCAACTCTTACATTTCAATGAAAGAAATCCAAAATGAACTTTGAAAAATCAAGAGCATATAAGTTTGACAAGGTAAACCACGACAAACACTATTGAAATATACCAACTCTTGCATTTCAATGAAAGCAATCCAAAATGAACTTTGAAAAATCAAGAGAATGTAACTGTGACAAGGTAAAGCACAACAAAACACTACTAAAATATTCAAACTCTTGCATTTGAATGAAAGAAATCCAAAATGAACTTTGAAAAATCGGGAGAATGTAACTGTGACAAGGTAAAGCACGACAAAACACTACTGAAATGTTCACACTCTTGCATTTCACGAAAGAAATTCAAAATAAACTTTGAAAATCAAGAGAATGTAACTGTGACAAAGTAAACCACGACAAAACACTACTGAAATATTCCAACTCTTGCATTTCACGAAAGAAATTCAAAATGAACTTTGAAAAATAAAGAGAATGTAACTGTGACAAGGTAAACCACGATAAAACACTACTGAAATATTCCAAATCTTGTATTTCAACGAAAGAAATTCAAAATGAACTTTGAAAAATCAAGAGAATGTAACTGTGACAAGGTAAACGACGACAAAACACTACTGAAGTATTCCAACTCTTGCATTTCACGAAAGAAATTCAAATGAACTTTGAAAAATCATGAAAATGTAACTGTGTCAAGGTAAATTAACAAAACACATTTCAACGAAAGAAATCTACAATGAACTTTGAAAATCAAGAGAATGTAACTGTGACATGGTAAACCACGACAAAACACTACTGAAATATTCCAACTCTTGCATTTCAATGAAAGAAATTCAAAATGAACTTTGAAAAATCATGAAAATGTAACTGCGTCAAGGTAAAGCACAACAAAACACATTTCAACGAAAGAAATTCAAAAATGAACTTTGAAAAATCAAGAGAATGTAACTGTGACACAGTAAACCACGACAAAACACTACTGAAATATTCCAACTCTTGCATTTCACGACAGAATTTCAAAATGAACTTTGAAAATCAAGAGAATGTAACTGTGACAAATTAATCCACGACAAAACACTACTGAAATATTCAAACTCTTGCATTTCACGAAAGAAATTCAAAATGAACTTTGAAAAATCAGGAGAATGTAACTGTGACAAGGTAAACCACAACAAAACACTACTGAAATATTCCAACTCTTGCATTTCAAAGAAAGAAATCCAAAATGAACTTTGAAAAATCAAGAAAATGTAACTGTGACAAGGTAAACCACAACAAAACACTACTGAAATATTCCAACTCTTGCATTTCAACGAAAGAAATTCAAAATGAACTTTAAAAAATCAAGAGAATGTAACTGTGACAAGGTAAACCACGACAAAACACTACTGAAATATTCTAACTCTTGTATTTCAACGAAAGAAATTCAAAATGAACTTTGAAAAATTAAGAGAATGTAACTGTGACAATGTAAACCACAACAAAACACTACTGAAATATTCCAACTCTTGCATTTCAATGAAAGAAATTCAAAATAAACTTTGAAAAATTAAGAGAATGTAACTGTGACAATGTAAACCACAACATAACACTACTGAAATATTCCAACTCTTGCATTTCAACGAAAGAAATTCAAAATGAACTTTGAAAAATTAAGAGAATGTAACTGTGAAAAAGTAAACCACGACATAACACTACTGAAATATTCAAACTCTTGCATTTCAATGAAAGAAATCGAAAATGAACTTTGAAAAATCAAGAAAATGTAACTGTGACAAGGTAAACCACGACAAAACACTACTGAAATATTCTAACTCTTGCATTTCAACGAAAGAAATTCAAAATGAACTTTGAAAAATTAAGAGAATGTAACTGTGAAAAAGTAAACCACGACATAACACTACTGAAATATTCAAACTCTTGCATTTCAATGAAAGAAATCGAAAATGAACTTTGAAAAATCAAGAGAATGTAAGTGTGAGAAGGTAAACCACAACAAAACACTACTGAAATATTCCAACTCTTGCATTTCAATGAAAGAAATTCAAAATGAAATTTGAAAAATCAAGAGAATGTAACTGTGAAAAAGTAAACCACGACAAAACACCACTGAAATATTCTAACTCTTGCATTTCAACGAAAGAAGTTCAAAATGAACTTTGAAAAATTAAGAGAATGTAACTGTGACAATGTAAACCGCAACAAAACACTACTGAAATATTCCAACTCTTGCATTTCAATGAAAGAAATCCAAAATGAACTTTGAAAAATCAAGAGAATGTAACTGTGAAAAAGTAAACCACGACATAACACTACTGAAATATTCCAACTCTTGCATTTCAACGAAAGAAATTCAAAATGAACTTTGAATAATCAAGAGAATGTAACTGTGACAAGGTAAAACACGACAACACACTACTGAAATAATCCAACTCTCAAAATGAACTTTGAAAAATCACACACTACTGAAATATTCAAACTCTTGCATTTCAACGAAAGAAATTCAAAATGAACTTTGAAAAATCAAGAGAATGTAACTGTGACAAGGTAAACCACAACAAAACACTACTGAAATATTCCAACTCTTGCATTTCAATGAAAGAAATCCAAAATGAACTTTGAAAAATTAAGAGAATATAACTGTTACAAGGTAAACCATGATAAAACACTACTGAAATATTCCAACTCTTGCACTTCAACGAAAGAAATCCAAAATGAACTTTGAATAATCAAGAGAATGTAACTGTGACAAGGTAAAACTCAACAACACACTACTGAAATAATCCAACTCTCAAAATGAACTTTGAAAAATCAAGAGAATGTAACTGTGACAAAGTAAACCAGGACATAACACTACTGAAATATTCCAACTCTTGCATTTCAACGAAAGAAATTCAAAATGAGCTTTGAAAAATCAAGAGAATGTAACTGTGACAAGGTAAACCATGACAAAACACTACTGAAATATTCAAACTCTTGCATTTCAACGAAAGAAATTCAAAATGAACTTTGAAAAATCAAGAAAATGTAACTGTGACAAGGTAAACCACAACAAAACACTACTGATTTATTCCAACTCTTGCATTTCAACGAAAGAAATTCAAAATGAACTTTGAGAAATCGTGAAAATGTAACTGCGTCAAGGTAAAGCACAACAAAACACGTTTCAACGAAAGAAATTCAAAAATGAACTTTGAAAAATCAAGAGAATGTAACTGTGACACAGTAAACCACGACAAAACACTACTGAAATATTCCAACACATTGAAACGAAAGAAATTCAAAAATGAACTTTGAAAAATCAAGAGAATGTAACTGTGACACAGTAAACCACGACAAAACACTACTGAAATGTTCACACTCTTGCATTTCACGAAAGAAATTCAAAATAAACTTTGAATATCAAGAGAATGTAACTGTGACAAAGTAAACCACGACAAAACACTACTGAAATATTCCAACTCTTGCATTTCACGAAAGAAATTCAAAATGAACTTTGAAAAATAAAGGGAATGTAACTGTGACAAGGTAAACCACGAGAAAACACTACTGAAATATTCCAACTCTTGCATTTCAACGAAAGAAATTCAAAATGAACTTTGAAAAATCAAGAGAATGTAACTGTGACAAGGTAAACGACGACATAACACTACTGAAGTATTCCAAATCTTGCATTTCAACGAAAGAAATTCCAAATGAACTTTGAAAAATCAAGAGAATGTAACTGTGACAAGGTAAACCATGATAAAACACTACTGAAATATTCCAACTCTTGCATTTCAACGAAAGAAATCCAAAATGAACTTTGAAAAATCAAGAGAATGTAACTGTGACAAGGTAAAGCACAACAAAACACTACTGAAATATTCCAACTCTTGCATTTCAATGAAAGAAATCCAAAATGAACTTTAAAAAATCAAGAGCATGTAAGTGTGACAAGGTAAACCACGGCAAACACTATTGAAATATTCCAACTCTTGCATTTCAATGAAAGAAATCCAAAATGAACTTTGAAAAATCAAGAGAATGTAACTGTGACAAGGTAAACAACGACAAAACACTACTGAAATATTCTAACTCTTGCATTTCACGAAAGAAATTCAAATGAACTTTGAAAAATCATGAAAATGTAACTGTGTCAAGGTAAAGCACAACAAAACACATTTCAACGAAAGAAATCCATAATGAACTTTCAAAATCAAGAGAATGTAACTGTGACAAGGTAAACCACGACAACACACTACTGAAATAATCCAACTCTCAAAATGAACTTTGAAAAATCAAGAGAATGTAACTTTGACAAGGTAAACCACGACAAAACACTACTGAAATATTCTAACTCTTGCATTTCAACGAGAGAAATTCAAAATGAACTTTGAAAAATTAAGAGAATGTAACTGTGACAAGGTAAACCACAACAAAACACTACTGAAATATTCCAACTCTTGCATTTCAATGAAAGAAATCCAAAATGAACTTTGAAAAATCAAGAGAATGTAACTTTGACAAAGTAAACCAGGACATAACACTACTGAAATATTCCAACTCTTGCATTTCAAAGAAAGAAATTCAAAATGAGCTTTGAAAAATCAAGAGAATGTAACTGTGACAAGGTAAACCATGACAGAACACTACTGAAATATTCAAACTCTTGCATTTCAACGAAAGAAATTCAAAATGAACTTTGAAAAATTAAGAGAATGTAACTGTGAAAAGGTAAACCACACCAAAACACTACTAAAATATTCCAACTCTTGCCTTTCAATGAAAGAAATTCAAAATGAACTTTGAAAAATCAAGAGAATGTAACTGTGACAAGGTAAACCACAACAAAACACTACTGAAATATTCCAACTCTTGCATTTCAATGAAAGAAATTCAAAATGAACTTTGAAAAATTAAGAGAATGTAACTGTGAAAAGGTAAACCACACCAAAACACTACTGAAATATTCCAACTCTTGCATTTCAATGAAAGAAATTCAAAATGAACTTTGAAAAATTATGAGAATGTAACTGTTACAAGGTAAACCATGATAAAACACTACTGGAATATTCTAACTCTTGCATTTCAACGAAAGAAATCCAAAATGAACTTTGAAAAATCAAGAGAATGAAACTGTGACATGGTAAACCACAACAACACACTACTGAAATAATCCAACTCTCAAAATGAACTTTGAAAAATGAAGAGAATGTAACTGTGACAAGGTAAACCATGACAAAACACTACTGAAACATTCCAACTCTTGCATTTCAATGAAAGAAATTCAAAATGAATGTTGAAAAATCAAGAGAATGTAACTGTGACAAGGTAAACCATGACAAAACACTACTGAAATATTCCAACTCTTGCATTTCAATGAAAGAAATTCAAAATGAATGTTGAAAAATCAAGAGAATGTAACTGTGACAAGGTAAACCACACCAAAACACTACTGAAATATTCCAACTCTTGCATTTCAATGAAAGAAATTCAAAATGAACTTTGAAAAATCAAGAAAATGTAACTGTGACAAGGTAAACCACAACAAAACACTACTGAAATATTCCAACTCTTGCAGTTCAAGGAAATAAATTCAAAATGAACTTTGAAAATTCAAGAGAATGTAACTATGACAAGGTAAACCACGACAAAACACTACTGAAATATTCCATTTCTTACATTTCAACGAAAAAAAAATTCAAAATGAACTTTGAAAAATCAAGAGAATGTAAGTTTGACAAGGTAAACCACGACGAAACACTAGTGGAATATTCCAACTCTTACATTTTAATGAAAGAAAGTCAAAATGAACTTCGAAAGATCAAGAAAATGTAAGTGTGACAAGGTAAACCACAACAAAACACTACTGAAATATTCCAGCTCTTGCATTTCAATGAAAGAAATTCAAAATGAACTTTGAAAAATCAAGAAAATGTAACTGTGACTAGGTAAAGCACGACAAAACACTACTGGAATATTCCAACTCTTGCATATAAAGAAAAGAAATCCAAAATGAACTTTGAAAAATCAAGAGAAAGTAAGTGTGACAAGGTAAACCACAACAAAACACTACTGAAATATTCCAACTCTTGCATTTCAATGAAAGAAATCCAAAATGAACTTTGAAAAATCGAGAGAATGTAACTGTGACAAGGTAAAGCACGACAAAACACTAGTGAAATATTCCAACTCTTGCATTTCAACGAAAGAAATCCAAATGAACTTTGAAAAATCAAGAAAATGTAACTGTGTCGAAATAAAGCACAACAAAACACATTTCAACGAAAGAAATCCACAATGAACTTTGAAAAATCAAGAGAATGTAACTGTGACAAGGTAAAGCACAAGAAAACACTACTGAAATATTCCAACTCTTGCATTTCCATGAAAGAAATTCCAAAATGAACTTTGAAAAATCAAGAGAATGTAACTTTGACAAGGTAAACAACGACAAAACACTACTGAAATATTCCAACTCTTGCATTTCACGAAAGAAATTCAAATGAACTTTGAAAAATCATGAAAATATAACTGTGTCAAGGTAAAGCACAACAAAACACATTTCAACGTAAGAAATCTACAATGAACTTTGAAAATCAAGAGAATGTAACTGTGACATGGTAAACCACGACAAAACACTACTGAAATATTCCAACTCTTGCATTTCAATGAAAGAAATTCAAAATGAACTTTGAAAAATCAAGAGAATGTAACTGTGACAAAGTAAACCACGACAAAACACTACTGAAATTATCCAACTCTTGCATTTAACGAAAGAAATTCAAAATGAACTTTGAAAAATCATGAAAATGTAACTGCGTCAAGGTAAAGCACAACAAAACACATTTCAACGAAAGAAATTCAAAAATGAACTTTGAAAAATCAAGAGAATGTAACTGTGACACAGTAAACCACGACGAAAAACTACTGATATATTCCAACTCTTGCATTTCACGAAAGAAATTCAAAATGAACTTTGAAAAATCAAGAGAATGTAACTGTGACAAGGTAAACCACGATAAAACACTACTGAATTATTCCAAATCTTGCATTTCAACGAAAGAAATTCAAAATGAACTTTGAAAAATCAAGAGAATGTAACTGTGACAAGGTAAACCATGAAAAAACACTACTGAAATATTCCAACTCTTGCATTTCAATGAAAGAAATTCCAAATGAACTTTGAAAAATCAAGAGAATGTAACTGTGACAAGGTAAACCATGATAAAACACTACTGAAATATTCCAACTCTTGCATTTCAACGAAAGAAATCCAAAATGAACTTTGAAAAATCAAGAGCATGTAAGTGTGACAAGGTAAACCACGACAAACACTATTGAAATATTCCAACTCTTGCATTTCACGAAAGAAATTCAAATGAACTTTGAAAAATCATAAAAATGTAACTGTGTCATGGTAAAGCACAAGAAAACACATTTCAACGAAAGAAATCCACAATGAACTTTGAAAATCAAGAGAATATAACAGTGACATGGTAAACCACGACAAAACACTACTGAAATTATCCATTTCTTGCATTTCACGAAAGAAATTCAAAAATGAACTTTGAAAAATCAAGAGAATGTAACTGTGACACAGTAAACCACGACGAAACACTACTGAAATATTCCAACTCTTGCTTTTCACGAAAGAAATTCAAAATGAACTTTGAAAAATCAAGAGAATGTAACTGTGACAAAGTAAACCACGACAAAACACTACTGAAATATTCCAACTCTTGCATTTCAACAATAGAAATCCAAAATGAACTTTTGAATAATCAAGAGAATGTAACTGTGACAAGGTAGAGCACAACAAAACACTACTGAAATATTCCAACTCTTGCATTTCAATGAAAGAAATAGAAAATGAACTTTGAATAATCAAGAAAATGTAACTGTGACAAGGTAAACCACAACAAAACACTACTGAAATATTCCAACTCTTGCATTTCAACGAAAGAAATTCAAAATGAACTTTGAAAAATCAAGAGAATGTAACTGTGACAAGGTAAACCACGACAAAACACTACTAAAATATTCTAACTCTTGCATTTCAACGAAAGAAATTCAAAATGAACTTTGAAAAATTAAGAGAATGTAACTGTGACAATGTAAACCCCAACAAAACACTACTGAAATATTCCAACTCTTGCATTTCAATGAAAGAAATCCAAAATGAACTTTGAAAAATCAAGAGAATGTAACTTTGACAAAGTAAACCAGGACATAACACTACTGAAATATTCCAACTCTTGCATTTCAACGAAAGAAATTCAAAATGAGCTTTGAAAAATCAAGAGAATGTAACTGTGACAAGGTCAACCACACCAAAACACTACTGAAATATTCCAACTCTTGCATTTCAATGAAAGAAATTCAAAATGAACTTTGAAAAATCAAGATAATGTAACTGTGACAAGGTAAACCACAACAAAACACTATTGAAATATTCCAACTTTTGCAGTTCAAGGAAAGAAATTCAAAATGAACTTTGAAAAATCAAGAGAATGTAACTATGACAAGGTAAACCACGACAAAACACTACTGAAATATTCCATCTCTTACATTTCAACGAAAGAAATTCAAAATGAACTTTGAAAAATCAAGAGAATGTAACTGTGACAAGGTAAACCACGACAAAACACTACTGAAATATTCCAACTCTTACATTTCAATGAAAGAAATTCAAAATTAACTTCGAAAGATCAAGAAAATGTAAGTGTGACAAGGTAAACCACATCAAAACACTACTGAAATATTCGAGCTCTTGCATTTCAATGAAAGAAATTCAAAATGAACTTTGAAAAATCAAGAAAAGGTGACTGTGACAAGGTAAAGCACGACAAAACACTACTGGAATATTCCAACTCTTGCAGTTCAAGGAAATAAATCCAAAATGAACTTTGAAAAATCAAGAGAATGTAAGTGTGACAAGGTAAACCACAACAAAACACTACTGAAATATTCCAACTCTTGCATTTCACAAAAGAAATTCAAAATGAACTTTGAATATCAAGAGAATGTAACTGTGACAAAGTAAACCACGACAAAACACTACTGAAATATTCCAACTCTTGCATTTCACGAAAGAAATTCAAAATGAACTTTGAAAAATAAAGGGAATGTAACTGTGACAAGGTAAACCACGATAAAACACTACTGAAATATTCCAACTCTTGCATTTCAACGAAAGAAATTCAAAATGAACTTTGAAAAATCAAGAGAATGTAACTGTGACAAGGTAAACGACGACAAAACACTACTGAAGTATTCCAAATCTTGCATTTCAACGAAAGAAATTCCAAATGAACTTTGAAAAATCAAGAGAATGTAACTGTGACAAGGTAAACCATGATAAAACACTACTGAAATATTCCAACTCTTGCATTTCAACGAAAGAAATCCAAAATGAACTTTGAAAAATCAAGAGAATGTAACTGTGACAAGGTAAAGCACAACAAAACACTACTGAAATATTCCAACTCTTGCATTTCAATGAAAGAAATCCAAAATGAACTTTGAAAAATTAAGAGAATGTAACTGTGACAAGGTAAACAACGACAAAACACTACTGAAATATTCCAACTCTTGCATTTCACGAAAGAAATTCAAATGAACTTTGAAAAATCATGAAAATGTAACTGTGTCAAGGTAAAGCACAACAAAACACATTTCAACGAAAGAAATCCATAATGAACTTTCAAAATCAAGAGAATGTAACTGTGACAAGGTAAACCACGACAACACACTACTGAAATAATCCAACTCTCAAAATGAACTTTGAAAAATCAAGAGAATGTAACTTTGACAAGGTAAACCACGACAAAACACTACTGAAATATTCTAACTCTTGCATTTCAACGAAAGAAATTCAAAATGAACTTTGAAAAATTAAGAGAATGTAACTGTGACAATGTAAACCACAACAAAACACTACTGAAATATTCCAACTCTTGCATTTCAATGAAAGAAATCCAAAATGAACTTTGAAAAATCAAGAGAATGTAACTTTGACAAAGTAAACCAGGACATAACACTACTGAAATATTCCAACTCTTGCATTTCAACGAAAGAAATTCAAAATGAGCTTTGAAAAATCAAGAGAATGTAACTGTGAAAAGGTAAACCACACCAAAACACTACTAAAATATTCCAACTCTTGCATTTCAATGAAAGAAATTCAAAATGAACTTTGAAAAATCAAGAGAATGTAACTGTGACAAGGTAAACCACAACAAAACACTACTGAAATATTCCAACTCTTGCATTTCAATGAAAGAAATTCAAAATGAACTTTGAAAAATTAAGAGAATGTAACTGTGAAAAGGTAAACCACACCAAAACACTACTGAAATATTCCAACTCTTGCATTTCAATGAAAGAAATTCAAAATGAACTTTGAAAAATTATGAGAATGTAACTGTTACAAGGTAAACCATGATAAAACACTACTGGAATATTCTAACTCTTGCATTTCAACGAAAGAAATCCAAAATGAACTTTGAAAAATCAAGAGAATGAAACTGTGACATGGTAAACCACAACAACACACTACTGAAATAATCCAACTCTCAAAATGAACTTTGAAAAATGAAGAGAATGTAACTGTGACAAGGTAAACCATGACAAAACACTACTGAAATATTCCAACTCTTGCATTTCAATGAAAGAAATTCAAAATGAATGTTGAAAAATCAAGAGAATGTAACTGTGACAAGGTAAACCATGACAAAACACTACTGAAATATTCCAACTCTTGCATTTCAATGAAAGAAATTCAAAATGAATGTTGAAAAATCAAGAGAATGTAACTGTGACAAGGTAAACCACACCAAAACACTACTGAAATATTCCAACCCTTGCATTTCAATGAAAGAAATTCAAAATGAACTTTGAAAAATCAAGAAAATGTAACTGTGACAAGGTAAACCACAACAAAACACTACTGAAATATTCCAACTCTTGCAGTTCAAGGAAATAAATTCAAAATGAACTTTGAAAATTCAAGAGAATGTAACTATGACAAGGTAAACCACGACAAAACACTACTGAAATATTCCATTTCTTACATTTCAACGAAAAAAAAATTCAAATTGAACTTTGAAAAATCAAGAGAATGTAAGTGTGACAAGGTAAACCACGACGAAACACTAGTGGAATATTCCAACTCTTACATTTTAATGAAAGAAATTCAAAATGAACTTTGAAAGATCAAGAAAATGTAAGTGTGACAAGGTAAACCACAACAAAACACTACTGAAATATTCCAACTCTTGCATTTCAATGAAAGAAATTCAAAATGAACTTTGAAAAATCAAGAAAATGTAACTGTGACTAGGTAAAGCACGACAAAACACTACTGGAATATTCCAACTCTTGCATATAAAGAAAAGAAATCCAAAATGAACTTTGAAAAATCAAGAGAAAGTAAGTGTGACAAGGTAAACCACAACAAAACACTACTGAAATATTCCAACTCTTGCATTTCAATGAAAGAAATCCAAAATGAACTTTGAAAAATCGAGAGAATGTAACTGTGACAAGGTAAAGCACGACAAAACACTAGTGAAATATTCCAACTCTTGCATTTCAACGAAAGAAATCCAAATGAACTTTGAAAAATCAAGAAAATGTAACTGTGTCGAAATAAAGCACAACAAAACACATTTCAACGAAAGAAATCCACAATGAACTTTGAAAAATCAAGAGAATGTAACTGTGACAAGGTAAAGCACAAGAAAACACTACTGAAATATTCCAACTCTTGCATTTCCATGAAAGAAATTCCAAAATGAACTTTGAAAAATCAAGAGAATGTAACTTTGACAAGGTAAACAACGACAAAACACTACTGAAATATTCCAACTCTTGCATTTCACGAAAGAAATTCAAATGAACTTTGAAAAATCATGAAAATATAACTGTGTCAAGGTAAAGCACAACAAAACACATTTCAACGTAAAAAATCCACAATGAACTTTGAAAATCAAGAGAATGTAACTGTGACATGGTAAACCACGACAAAACACTACTGAAATATTCCAACTCTTGCATTTCAATGAAAGAAATTCAAAATGAACTTGTAAAAATCAAGAGAATGTAACTGTGACAAAGTAAATAACGACAAAAAACTACTGAAATTATCCAACTCTTGCATTTAACGAAAGAAATTCAAAATGAACTTTGAAAAATCATGAAAATGCAACTGTGTCAAGGTAAAGCACAACAAAACACATTTCAACAAAAGAAATTCAAAAATGAACTTTGAAAAATCAAGAGAATGTAACTGTGACACAGTAAACCACGACGAAAAACTACTGATATATTCCAACTCTTGCATTTCACGAAAGAAATTCAAAATGAACTTTGAAAAATCAAGAGAATGTAACTGTGACAAAGTAAACCACGACAAAACACTACTGAAATATTCCAACTCTTGCATTTCAACGAAAGAAATTCAAAATGAACTTTGAAAAATCAAGAGAATGTAACTGTGACAAGGTAAACCATGAAAAAACACTACTGAAATATTCCAACTCTTGCATTTCAATGAAAGAAATTCCAAATGAACTTTGAAAAATCAAGAGAATGTAACTGTGACAAGGTAAACCATGATAAAACACTACTGAAATATTCCAACTCTTGAATTTCAACGAAAGAAATCCAAAATGAACTTTGAAAAATCAAGAGCATGTAAGTGTGACAAGGTAAACCACGACAAACACTATTGAAATATTCCAACTCTTGCATTTCACGAAAGAAATTCAAATGAACTTTGAAAAATCATAAAAATGTAACTGTGTCATGGTAAAGCACAAGAAAACACATTTCAACGAAAGAAATCCACAATGAACTTTGAAAATCAAGAGAATATAACAGTGACATGGTAAACCACGACAAAACACTACTGAAATTATCCATTTCTTGCATTTCACGAAAGAAATTCAAAAATGAACTTTGAAAAATCAAGAGAATGTAACTGTGACACAGTAAACCACGACGAAACACTACTGAAATATTCCAACTCTTGCTTTTCACGAAAGAAATTCAAAATGAACTTTGAAAAATCAAGAGAATGTAACTGTGACAAAGTAAACCACGACAAAACACTACTGAAATATTCCAACTCTTGCATTTCAACGATAGAAATCCAAAATGAACTTTTGAATAATCAAGAGAATGTAACTGTGACAAGGTAGAGCACAACAAAACACTACTGAAATATTCCAACTCTTGCATTTCAATGAAAGAAATAGAAAATGAACTTTGAATAATCAAGAAAATGTAACTGTGACAAGGTAAACCACAACAAAACACTACTGAAATATTCCAACTCTTGCATTTCAACGAAAAAAATTCAAAATGAGCTTTGAAAAATCAAGAGAATGTAACTGTGACAAGGTAAACCACGACAAAACACTACTAAAATATTCTAACTCTTGCATTTCAACGAAAGAAATTCAAAATGAACTTTGAAAAATTAAGAGAATGTAACTGTGACAATGTAAACCACAACAAAACACTACTGAAATATTCCAACTCTTGCATTTCAATGAAAGAAATCCAAAATGAACTTTGAAAAATCAAGAGAATGTAACTTTGACAAAGTAAACCAGGACATAACACTACTGAAATATTCCAACTCTTGCATTTCAACGAAAGAAATTCAAAATGAGCTTTGAAAAATCAAGAGAATGTAACTGTGACAAGGTCAACCACACCAAAACACTACTGAAATATTCCAACTCTTGCATTTCAATGAAAGAAATTCAAAATGAACTTTGAAAAATCAAGATAATGTAACTGTGACAAGGTAAACCACAACAAAACACTATTGAAATATTCCAACTTTTGCAGTTCAAGGAAAGAAATTCAAAATGAACTTTGAAAAATCAAGAGAATGTAACTATGACAAGGTAAACCACGACAAAACACTACTGAAATATTCCATCTCTTACATTTCAACGAAAGAAATTCAAAATGAACTTTGAAAAATTAAGAGAATGTAACTGTGACAATGTAAACCACAACAAAACACTACTGAAATATTCCAACTCTTACATTTCAATGAAAGAAATTCAAAATTAACTTCGAAAGATCAAGAAAATGTAAGTGTGACAAGGTAAACCACATCAAAACACTACTGAAATATTCGAGCTCTTGCATTTCAATGAAAGAAATTCAAAATGAAATTTGAAAAATCAAGAAAAGGTGACTGTGACAAGGTAAAGCACGACAAAACACTACTGGAATATTCCAACTCTTGCAGTTCAAGGAAATAAATCCAAAATGAACTTTGAAAAATCAAGAGAATGTAAGTGTGACAAGGTAAACCACAACAAAACACTACTGAAATATTCCAACTCTTGCATTTCACAAAAGAAATTCAAAATGAACTTCGAAAAATAAAGAGAATGTAACTGTGACAAGGTAAACCACGATAAAACACTACTGAAATGTTCCAACTCTTGCATTTCAACGAAAGAAATTCAAAATGAATTTTGAAAAATAAAGAGAATGTAACTGTGACAAGGTAAACCACGACAAAACACTACTGAAATATTCCAACTCTTGCATTTCAACGAAAGAAATTCCAAATGAACTTTGAAAAATCAAGAGAATGTAACTGCGACAAGGTAAACCATGATAAAACACTACTGAAATAATCCAACTGTTGCATTTCAACGAAAGAAATCCAAAATGAACTTTGAAAAATCAAGAGAATGTAACTATGACAAGGTAAAGCACAACAAAACACTACTGAAATATTCCAACTCTTGCATTTCAAAGAAATAAATCCAAAATGAACTTTGAAAAATCAAGAGAATGTAACTGTGACAAAGTAAACCACGACAAAACACTACTGAAATATTCCAACTCTTGCATTTAACGAAAGTAATCCAAAATGAACTTTGAAAAATCAAGAGAATGTAACTTTGACAAGGTAGAGCACAACAAAACACTACTGAAATATTCCAACTCTTCCATTTCAACGAAAGAAATTCCAAATGAACTTTGAAAAATCATGAAAATGTAACTGCGTCAAGGTAAAGCACAACACAACACATTTAAACGAAAGAAATTCAAAATAAACTTTGAAAAATCAAGAGAATGCAACTGTGACACAGTAAACCACGACAAAACACTACTGAAATGTTCACACTCTTGCATTTCACAAAAGAAATTCAAAATGAACTTTGAAAATCAAGAGAATGTAACTGTGACAAAGTAAACCACGACAAAACACTACTGAAATATTCCAACTCTTGCATTTTACGAAAGAAATTCAAAATGAACTTTGAAAAATCAAGAGAATGTAACTGTGACAAGGTAAACCACGATAAAACACTACTGAAATATTCCAACTCTTGCATTTCAACGAAAGAAATTCAAAATGAACTTTGAAAAATCAAGAGAATGTAACTGTGACAAGGTAAACCACGACAAAACACTACTGAAATATTCCAACTCTTGCATTTCAACGAAAGAAATTCCAAATGAACTTTGAAAAATCAAGAGAATGTAACTGTGACAAGGTAAACCATGATAAAACACTACTGAAATATTCCAACTCTTGCATTTCAACGAAAGAAATCGAAAATGAACTTTGAAAAATCAAGAGAATGTAACTTTGACAAGGTAAAGCACAACAAAACACTACTGAAATATTCCAACTCTTGCATTTCAATGAAAGAAATCCAAAATGAACTTTGAAAAATCAAGAGCATGTAAGTGTGACAAGGTAAACCACGACAAACACTATTGAAATATTCCAACTCTTGCATTTCAATGAAAGAAATCCAAAATGAACTTTGAAAAATCAAGAGAATGTAACTGTGACAAGGTAAACAACGACAAAACACTACTGAAATATTCCAACTCTTGCATTTCACGAAAGAAATTCAAAGGAACTTTGAAAAATCATGAATATGTAACTGTGTCAAGGTAAAGCACAACAAAACACATTTCAACGAAAGAAATCCACAATGAACTTTGAAAATCAAGAGAATGTAACTGTGACATGGTAAACCACGACAAAACACTACTGAAATATTCCAACTCTTGCATTTCAATGAAAGAAATTCAAAATGAACTTTGAAAAATCAAGAGAATGTAACTGCGTCAAGTTAAAGCACAACAGAACACATTTCAACGAAAGAAATTCAAAAATGAACTTTGAAAAATCAAGAGAATGTAACTTTGACACAGTAAACCACGAAAAAACACTACTGAAATATTCCAACTCTCGCATTTCACGAAAGAAATTCAAAATGAACTTTGAAAATCAAGAGAATGTAACTGTGACAAGGTAAACCACAACAAAACACTACTGAAATATTCCAACTCTTGCATTTCAAAGAAATAAATCCAAAATGAACTATGAAAAATAAAGAGAATGTAACTGTGACAAAGTAAACCACGACAAAACACTACTGAAATATTCCAACTCTTGCATTTCAACGAAAGAAATCCAAAATGAACTTTGAAAAATCAAGAGAATGTAACTGTGACAAGTTAGAGCACAACAAAACACTACTGAAATATTCCAACTCTTGCATTTCAACGAAAAAAATTCCAAATGAACTTTGAAAAATCAAGAGAATGTAACTGTGACAAGGTAAACCTTGATAAAACACTACTGAACTATTTCAACTCTTGCATTTCAACGAAAGAAATCCAAAATGAACTTTGAAAAATCAAGAGAATGTAACTGTGACAAGGTAAAGCACAACAAAACACTACTGAAATATTCCAACTCTTGCATTTCAAAGAAAGAAATCCAAATTGAACTTTAAAAAATCAAGAGCATGTAAGTGTGACAAGGTAAACCACGACAAACACTATTGAAATATTCCAACTCTTGTATTTCAATCAAAGAAATCCAAACTGAACTTTGAAAAATCAAGAGAATGTAACTGTGACAAGGTAAACAATGACTAAACACTACTGAAATATTTCAACTCTTGCATTTCACGAAAGAAATTCAAATGAACTTTAAAAAATCATGAAAATGTAACTGTGTCAAGGTAAAGCACAACAAAACACATTTCAACGAAAGAAATCCACAATGAACTTTGAAAATCAAGAGAATGTAACTGTGACATGGTAAACCACGACAAAACACTACTGAAATATTCCAACTCTTGCATTTCAATGAAAGAAATTCAAAATGAACTTTTAAAAATCAAGAGAATGTGACTGTGACGAAGTAAACCACGACAAAACACTACAGAAATTATCCAACTCTTGCATTTCACGAAAGAAATTCAAAATGAACTTTGAAAAATCATCAAAATGTAACTGCGTCAAGGTAAAGCACGACAAAACACATTTCAACGAAAGAAATTCAAAAATGAACTTTGAAAAATCCAGAGAATGTAACTGTGACACAGTAAACCACGACAAAACACTACTGAAATATTCCAACTCTTGCATTTCACGAAAGAAATTCAAAATGAACTTTGAAAATCAAGAGAATGTAACTGTGACAAAGTAATCCACGACAAAACACTACAGAAATATTCCAACTCTTGCATTTCACGAAAGAAATCCAAAATGGAGTTTGAAAAATCAAGAGAATGTAACTGTGACAAGGTAAACCACAACAAAACACTACTGAAATATTCCAACTCTTGCATTTCAAAGAAAGAAATCCAAAATGAACTTTGAAAAGTCAAGAGAATGTAACTGTGACAAAGTAAACCACGACAAAACACTACTAAAATATTCCAACTCTTGCATTTCAACGAAAGAAATCCAAAATGGAGTTTGAAAAATCAAGAGAATGTAACTGTGACAAGGTAGAGCACAACAAAACACTACTGAAATATTCCAACTCTTGCATTTCAATGAAAGAAATCGAAAATGAACTTTGAAAAATCAAGAAAATGTAACTTTGACAAGGTAAACCACAACAAAACACTACTGAAATATTCCAACTCTTGCATTTCAACGAAAGAAATTCAAAATGAACTTTGAAAAATTAAGAGAATGTAACTGTGACAATGTAAACCACAACAAAACACTACTGAAATATTCCAACTTTTGCATTTCAATGAAAGAAATCCAAAATGAACTTTGAAAAATCAAGAGAATGTAACTGTGACAAAGTAAACCACGACATAACACTACTGATATATTCCAACTCTTGCATTTCAACGAAAGAAATTCAAAATGAACTTTGAAAAGTCAAGAGAATGTAACTATGACAAGGTAAACCACAACAAAACACTACTGAAATATTCCAACTCTTGCATTTCAACGAAAGAAATCCAAAATGAACTTTGAAAAATCAAGAGAATGTAACTGTGACAAGGTAAACCACGACAACACACTACTGAAATAATCCAACTCTCAAAATGAACTTTGAAAAATCAAGAGAATGTAACTGTGACAAGGTAAACCATGACAAAACACTACTGAAATATTCCAACTCTTGCATTTCAATGAAAGAAATTCAAAGTGAATGTTGAAAAATCAAGAGAATGTAACTGTGACAAGGTAAATCACACCAAAACACTACTGAAATATTCCAACTCTTGCATTTCAATGAAAGAAATTCCAAATGAACTTTGAAAAATCAAGAAAATGTAACTGTGACAAGGTAAACCACAACAAAACACTACTGAAATATTCCAACTCTTGCAGTTCAAGGAAAGAAATTCAAAATGAACTTTGAAAAATCAAGAGAATGTAACTATGACAAGGTAAACTACGACAAAACACTACTGAAATATTCCATCTCTTACATTTCAACGAAAAAAATTCAAAATAAACTTTGAAAAATCAAGAGAATGTAACTGTGACAAGGTAAACCACGAAAAAACACTAGTGGAATATTCCAACTCTTACATTTCAATGAAAGAAATTCAAAATGAACTTCGAAAGATCAAGAAAATGTAAGGAAGTGACAAGGTAAACCACAACAAAACACTACTGAAATATTCCAGCTCTTTCATTTCAATGAAAGAAATTCAAAATGAACTTTGAAAAATCAAGAAAATGTAACTGTGACAAGGTAAAGCACGACAAAACACTACTGGAATATTCCAACTCTTGCATTTCAAGAAAAGGAATCCAAAATGAACTTAAAAAAATCAAGAGAATGTAAGTGTGACAAGGTAAACCACAACAAAACACTACTGAAATATTCCAGCTCTTTCATTTCAATGAAAGAAATTCAAAATGAACTTTGAAAAATCAAGAGAATGTAAGTATGACAAGGTAAACCACGACAAACACTATTGAAATATTCCAACTCTTTCATTTCAATGAAAGAAATCTAAAATGAACTTTGAAAAATCGAGAGAATGTAACTGTGACAAGGTAAAGCACGACAAAACACTACTGAAATATTCCAACTCTTGCATTTCACGAAAGAAATCCAAATGAACTTTGAAAAATCAAGAAAATGTAACTGTGTCAAGGTAAAGCACAGCAAAACACATTTCAACGAAAGAAATCCACAATGAACTTTGAAAAATCGAGAGAATGTAACAGTGACAAGGTAAAGCACAAGAAAACACTACTGAAATATTCCAACTCTTGCATTTCCATGAAAGAAATTCCAAAATGAACTTTGAAAAATCAAGAGAATGTAACTTTGACAAGGTAAACAACGACAAAACACTACTGAAATGTTCCAACTCTTGCTTTTCACGAAAGAAATTCAAATGAACTTTGAAAAATCATGAAAATATAACTGTGTCAAGGTAAAGACCAACAAAACACATTTCAACGTAAGAAATCCACAATGAACTTTGAAAATCAAGAGAATGTAACTTTGACATGGTAAACCACGATAAAACACTACTGAAATATTCCAACTCTTGCATTTCAATGAAAGAAATTCAAAATGAACTTTGAAAAATCAAGAGAATGTAACTGTGACAAGGTAAACCATGACAAACCACTACTGAAATATTCCAACTCTTGCATTTCAACGAAAGAAATTCAAAATGAACTTTGAAAAATCAAGAGAATGTAACTTTGACAAGGTAAACCACGACAAAACACTACTGAAATGTTCCAACTCTTGCTTTTCACGAAAGAAATTCAAAATGAACTTTGAAAAATCAAGAGAATGTAACTGCGACAAGGTAAACCATGACAAACCACTACTGAAATATTCCAACTGTCCTAGTCTATTACGTCATTCTATGCCTATATATGGACACCCGTCATGACCTCCTGATAGGGTTCTACCGATTAAGTAATCAATTTCTCAGAAATACATTTGTCCTAGTCGATTATGTCATTCTATACCCATATATGGACTCCCGTCACGACCTCCTGATAGGGTTCTACCGATTATGTAATCAATTTCTCAGAAATCCATTTGTCCTAGTCGATTACGTCATTCTATGCCCATATATGGTGGAACTTGTGTATTATAACGACCACAGAGTTTCACCCCAAAATCATCTTCTAAATCATCTTCTAAAATCATCTTCTAAAATGCCTCAAACGGTTTCGCTTAAATCATCTTCTAAAATGTCTCAGAACGGCTTCGCCCAAATAATCCCTAAACGTAATTTCTACGTCTTCCTTTTGTTTTGGCATCCCTGCGCTGTCACATTTGAAATTCCTAAGAAACCCTTTCCCGTGTTAATCTCTTCATCTCTAAGATCCAAATATTCTCCCCACCGTTAATATACATGTTAAACTTCGCCCGGACACAATTATCCTGGACGAACACCAACAAATCAATCGACCTTGACATCATCCATCAGACATTAATAAACTTCGCCCGGAGACAATTCTCCTGGACGAACACCAACAAATCAATCGACCTTGACATCATCCATCAGACATTAATAAACTTCCCTCGGAGACAGTTCTACTGGACGAACACCAACAAATCAATCGACCTTGACATCATCCATCAGACATTAATAAACTTCGCCCGGAGACAATTATCCTGGACGAACACCAACAAATCAATCGACCTTGACATCATCCATCAGACATTAATAAACTTCGCCCGGAGACAATTCTCCTGGAAGAACACCAACAAATCAACTTCTCGGAAATCCATTTCCCCTAGGGAGTCTATGCCCATATATGGTGTTCGTTCTGGAGCTCATGAGGTTAGGTTAGGTTACGCAATCAATTTCTCGGAAATTTAGTTCCCCTTCGATTACGCAATCAATTTCTCTGAAATCCATTTCCCCTAGGGAGTCTATGCCCATATATGGTGTTCGTTCCGGAACTCATGAGGTTAGGTTAGGTTACGCAATCAATTTCTCGGAAATCCATTTCCCCTAGGGAGTCTATGCCCATATATGGAGTGGGGTCAGAGTTAGACTCATTTGTAGATGGCAGCAGTGGTGTGGGACGGGAGTCGTTATGGCTTCCCTACTTATGTCAATATAAAACGACCAGAAATTAATTAAAAAAACTTTTTCCACAAAATAAGTTTTCAAAGAAAAGTAAAGAACTCCATTTGACAAAAATGAGCAACAATAAAATCAAATAGTCTATCAAGCGTGAAACGACCACAAATCAGCCTCGATAAATAATTGAAACCCAAACCGAACAGAAATTACAATAAATAACCGAGTCAAGCTCAATACGAGCAGAAATTAACACAAGTTGGGCTCAAAACCCCTATGCCTTCCCAGGCCAGAGAAAAATTTGCACTTTACTGAAAAAATACAAATGAATGTGCATTGTCAGTTTAATATACATATACTGATATTTAGTAATCAAAATGTTAATATTATTTGATTTATTAAAGTTATAAAAGTAAAAACATTTATATTTTTTTCAGTAAAGTGCAAATTTTTTTCTGGCCTTGGGAAGGCATAGTGTTTTTGAGCCCAACATATGTTAATTTCTGCTCGTTTTGAGTTTGACTCAAAATTAATCAAAATTACTAAGTAGCTTTCAACAATTAGAGCTAGTCTCTGTAACGCCCAGTACTAAAAATTGTTATTTGATCTTCTTAATCCTAGTTTAAATGTTTTATTGACCATTTTACTTTTTACAATTACAGAGTATGAAGATGTTAATTATATTTGCATGTGATAACTGAACTCACAAATTTTGACATTGGTCAATGATGTCCACCCAACACTTACGGTTGTGGTCGATAGAGTGAATTCTATGAGTTCCTGTCCGGTTTTCCTAAGTCGGCTATAATATTGTATATTGCTTTTTAATTATCTTTTTTTTTTACATCCAAAATAATTTCGGATTTATTAAAGTTGAAAAAGTGAAAACACTAAAAATATAATTTGTTTTCAGTAAAGTGTAGGTTATGTTCTGGACTTCAGAAGACATGGGTATCCACCCTACTCATCTTAGTTTCTGCTCCTTTTTAGTTCGACTCAGTTATTTATTATAATTTCTGTATGTTTTGTGTTTCATTTATTTATTGATGGTAACTTGTGAAAGTCTTACGCTTGGAAAACTATCTGACTTTATTTTCGCTCAGTTTTAGGTTAATATAGCTCTTTTTTTCGTTGAAAAAATTATTTTGTGCAAAAAGTATCTTAACTAACTTCTGTCCATTTTTTTGACACAGTCTTTTTCATTGGAAAAGTATTCAGTGGATAGTATTGGTTAATTTAGTTTTACACCTCCTCAAGTTTTCCTGAAAAATATACCATTCCCAGAACATTGTATCTATGCTCTTGAACAACTTGGATGTACTTATACTCTTTTCTTATAGCTCAACTGTAATAGAAGAACTAGTATTGTAGTAGCCCTGAAAGTTTCGACTTAATACCCTCAGCCGTTCTTGAGATATTGCTGAGACGTTTTATTGGCATCCAGCATACACATAATGTCTTTTGATTTAGTTTTAAAACAACCTAAACCTTCCTTGAAAGTTTTTACTTTTTACCCACTTCTAGGGTGTAGGGTATACCATATATTCTCTATACCCTTGCAGAAGTAGCAGAAGTAATAGTAGGAGCAATAGGAGTAGTATTTGTAATAGAAGTAGTTGTATTAGTAGTAAGCAGTAATGGTATTCAGATTGTCCCTTTTTGGTCTAGTACATCATCCCCTTCTCCTGCCCTGATAGTTTCAACTCAATATTTTAAGCCGTTTCTAAGATATTTCCGATATTCCCTGCTGATAGCCTACATGCATATAATACGTTTTGATTTAGTTAAACATCTCCCTCAACATTCCCTGATAGTTCCACATTAATAGCATTAGCCTAAACATATTAGTACTAACAGCAATAGTAGTACTACTAATACTAGCAGCAGTGGTGCGCAGATAGTTCCTTTTTTATTAGCTCAACATATCCTTTAGCATGGTCTGAAAGTTTTAACCTAATGCTCTAAGCCGTTCTTGATATACTGCTGATACGATCATTTGACAGCCTGTATACATACAGCGTGCTTCGATTTAATCTAACATCCTCCAACGTTTTCTGAAAATGTTGCTTCCAGCATTTATCCTATTGTACCCAAAAAGAAATTAATTCCTAAGAAACTGAACCCAAAAATATATTCCCCTGGTCCCCAATTGCCACTGTCATTCTGGTGTCTCCCTCCCCTGGAAAATTTTCTACGGGAGCCCATGTAATGAAGCACAATATCATAGCCGAATAGAAGTAAAATTTTTACACTAATGAGAAAGGCTGAAATACAATAAAGTGGTATTTGTGAAGACAATCTCTCTGAATATCCTAAATATGATTTTCGAAACGAACAGAAGTTCAATCAAAACAGGTGTTTTGCAAATAATCAAGATAAAGAGTGAGACTAAAACTAAAAATAAATAGAAATTATACAGTAAATTAGGAGACTACCGTCACCCCTCGAAGTGTCAATTCTTGGCATTTTGTTCCAAAAAACAGCCATTTAGGCCAAAACAGGGCTACACAAAAACAGGGATAGACAAAATTCTGAAAATAGTGTTCTGAAGAAGGGTTTTCATCTAGTCTCCTAGTCTCAATCGCAACACTGGAACGTGTTATGGTGCTTGTCTTAAACTAAGACATTCTGTTATAAAAATGAACCTTTATTATAGACGACAAATTCGATAAACTAACGGTTAAAAATCCATCTATTCCATAAAACGATTTGTTACAGAGTTTTACATAATTTCAAATTGGCTATGAGGGTGGAGGATGATGAATCCTCGTTTGTGTCATCATTTACTCAGTACTTGAAACTTTCTATGAGAGGTGAAGTAAACAAACTCATTTTTATGGGTTTTTGTGTTTTAATTAAAGAATACAACTTAGGTGGCAGTAGCCTTCCTCGTATTAAAGATGATCCTGAACTAATAACAAACAGAAATGGAAATTAAAAAAAAGGTTCTGCGAAAGTAAAGTAAAGAGTAACATTAAAAACCTTAAACCAACAGAAATGATCCAGTCAATGAAGGGAGGGGGTACAACCCCGTCAGCTCCTGCAATTGAAGCTAAGGTTTGAATTGCATCCCCGATGCTTCAAGATGAAAGGTTCTGCCAAAAGGACAATGGAAATGAAACAAAAAGTATTTTCTATAATGTCTCAAAAATGAAGTGCTTACTAAAGTGCATTTGCTTTAAACAATGCAATTTTTTGTTCAAAAGTTTTGAATAGCTAGATAAAAACGTGCGGATCACCACCAACTATATTTTTTGCACTCTAAAATCCTACCAGTAAAGTGCTATATAACTTGTTTCTCATATGTACTTTCTTCCTTTTTTTTTTAAGGAAAGTGATGCTAACTAATACTAAGGACAATACACTTTACAAATATCTTCCGTTCAATTATTCAGTTAAGAATCCCGGAGAGGCAAAAAAAATAACATGCTACACGCAATACTTGTTGGACGGAACTGTGAGCGTATACTTAAAGCAAAAAATTCAAATTATTCTTTTACTTTTTGAAGGTAGGTGTCTTCGTAACCGATCAGGATCCTGGAAAACTTTGTTAGTTTCTAAGGATACAATAAATATGGAATGTAGGTATACTATTTTACGATTATTATTTATGAAAGAGCAGTTTAAACTACCTGATTTCATAATAGTATTTCAAAAGTAAAATGCAGCCACGTAATCCCCGTTTTATGAAGGTCATCTATAATTTTCTCTAAAATGCCTCAAACGGTTTCGCTTAAATCATCTTCTAAAATGTCTCAGAACGGTTTCGCCCAAATAATCCCTAAACGTAATTTCTACGTGTTCCTTTTGTTTTGGCATCCCTGCGCTGTCACATTTGAAATTCCTAAGAAACCCTTTCCCGCATTAATCTCTTCATCTCTAAGATCAAAACATTTTCCCCACCGTTAATATACATGTGCAAACTTCGCCCGGAGACAATTCTCCTGGACGAACATCAACAAATCAATCGACCTTGACATCATCCATCAAACATTAATAAACATCGCCCGGAGACAATTCTCGTGGACGAACACCAACAAATCAATTTCTCGGAAATCCATTTCCCCTAGGGAGTCTATGCCCATATATGGTGTTCGTTCCGGAGCTCATGAGGTTAGGTTAGGTTACGCAATCAATTTCTCGGAAATTTAGTTCCCCTTCGATTACGCGATCAATTTCTCGGAAATCCATTTCCCCTAGGGAGTCTATGCCCATATATGGTGTTCGTTCCGGAACTCAAGAGGTTAGGTTAGGTTACGCAATCAATTTCTCGGAAATCCATTTCCCCTAGGGAGTCTATGCCCATATATGGAGTGGGGTCAGAGTTAGACTCATTTGTAGATGGCAGCAGTGGTGTGGGACGGGAGTCGTTATGGCTTCCCTACTTATGTCAATATAAAACGACCAGAAATTAATTAAAAAAAACTTTTTCCACAAAATAAGTTTTTCAAAGAAAAGTAAAGAACTCCATTTGACAAAAATGAGCAAAAATAAAATCAAATAATCTATCAAGCGTAAAACGACCACAAATCAGCATCGATAAATAATTGAAACCCAAAACGAACAGAAATTACAATAAATAACCGAGTCAAGCTCAATACGAGCAGAAATTAACACAAGTTGGGCTCAAAACCCCTATGCTTTCCCAGGCCAGAGAAAAATTTGCACTTTACTGAAAAAATACAAATGAATGTGCATTGTCAGTTTAATATACATATACTGATATTTAGTAATCAAAATGTTAATATTATTTGATTTATTAAAGTTATAAAAGTAAAAACATTTATATTTTTTTCAGTAAAGTGCAAATTTTTTTCTGGCCTTGGGAAGGCATAGTGGTTTTGAGCCCAACATATGTTAATTTCTGCTCGTTTTGAGTTTGACTCAAAATTAATCAAAATTACTAAGTAGCTTTCAACAATTAGAGCTATTCTCTGTAACGCCCAGTACTAAAAATTGTTATTTGATCTTCTTAATCCTAGTTTAAATGTTTTATTGACCATTTTACTTTTTACAATTACAGAGTATGAAGATGTTAATTATATTTGTATGTGATAACTGAACTCACAAATTTTGACATTGGTCAATGATGTCCACCCAACATTTACGGTTGTGGTCGATAGAGTGAATTCTATGAGTTCCTGTCCGGTTTTCCTAAGTCGGCTATAATTTTGTATACTGCTTTTTAATTATCTTTTTTTTTTTACATCCAAAATAATTTCGGATTTATTAAAGTTGAAAAAGTGAAAACACTAAAAATGTAATTTGTTTTCAGTAAAGTGTAGGTTATGTTCTGGACTTCAGAAGGCATGGGTATCCACCCTACTCATCTTAGTTTCTGCTCCTTTTTAGTTCGACTCAGTTATTTATTATAATTTCTGTATGTTTTGTGTTTCATTTATTTATTGATGGTAACTTGTGAAAGTCTTACGCTTGGAAAACTATCCGACTTTATTTTCGCTCAGTTTTAGGTTAATATAGCTCTTTTTTTCGTTGAAAAAATTATTTTGTGCAAAAAGTATCTTAGCTAACTTCCGTCCATTTTTTATTGACATAGTCTTTTTCATTGGAAAAGTATTCAGTGGATAGTAATGATTAATTTAGTTTTTACACCTCCTCAAGTTTTCCTGAAAAATATACCATTCCCAAAACATTGTATCTATGCTCTTGAACAACTTGGATGTACTTATACTTTTTTCATATAGCTCAATTGTAATAGAAGAACTAGTATTGTAGTAGCCCTGAAAGTTTCGACTTAATACCCTCAGCCGTTCTTGAGATATTGCTGAGACGTTTTATTGGCATCCAGCATACACATAATGTCGTTTGATTTAGTTTTAAAACAACCTAAACCTTCCTTGAAAGTTTTTACTTTTTACCCACTTCTAGGGTGTAGGGTATACCATATATCCTCTATACCCTTGCAGAAGTAGAAAAAGTAATAGTAGGAGCAATAGGAGTAGTATTTGTAATAGAAGTAGTTGTATAAGTAGTAAGCAGTAATGGTATTCAGATTGTCCCTTTTTGGTCTAGTACATCAGCCCCTTCTCCTGCCCTGATAGTTTCAACTCAATATTTTAAGCCGTTTCTAAGATATTTCCGATATGCCCTGCTGATAGCCTACATGCATATAATACGTTTTGATTTAGTTAAACATCTCCCTCAACATTCCCTGATAGTTCCGCATTAATAGCATTAGCCTAAGTCATATTAATACTAACAGCAATAGTAGTACTACTAATACTAGCAGCAGTGGTGCGCAGATAGTTCCTTTTTTATTAGCTCAACATATCCTTCAGCATGGTCTGAAAGTTCTAACCTAATACTCTAAGCCGTTCTTGATATACTGCTGATACGATCATTTGACAGCCTGTATACATACAGCGTGCTTCGATTTAATCTAACATCCTCCAACGTTTTCTGAAAATGTTGCTTCCAGCATTTATCCTATTGTACCCAAAAAGAAATTAATTCCTAAGAAACTGAACCCTAGAATATATTCCCCTGGTCCACAATTGCCACTGTCATTCTGGTGTCTCCCTCCCCTGGAAAATTTTCTACGGGAGCCCATGTAATGGAGCACAATATCATAGCCAAATAGAAGTAAAATTTTTACACTAATGAGAATGGCTGAAATACAATAAAGTGGTATTTGTGGAGACAATCTCTCTGAATATCCTAAATATGATTTTCGAAACGAACAGAAGTTCAATCAAAACAGGTGTTTTGCAAATAATCAAGATAAAGAGCGAGACTAAAACTAAAAATAAATAGAAATTATACAGTAAATTAGGAGACTACCGTCACCCCTCGAAGCGTCAATTCTTGGCATTTTGTTCCAAAAAACAGCCATTTAGGCCAAAACAGGGCTACACAAAAACAGGGCTAGACAAAATTCTAAAAATAGTATTCTGAAGAAGGGTTTTCATCTAGTCTCCTAGTCTCAATCGCAACACTGGAACGTGTTATAGTGCTTGTCTTAAACTGAGACATTCTGTTATAAAAATGAACCGTTATTATAGACGACAAATTCGATAAACTAACGGTTAAAAATCCATCTATTCCATAAAACGATTTGTTACAGAGTTTTACATAATTGCAAATTGGCTATGAGGGTGGAGGATGATGAATCCTCGTTTGTGTCATCATTTACTCAGTACTTGAAACTTTCTATGAGAGGTGAAGTAAACAAACTCATTTTTATGGGTTTTTGTGTTTTAATTAAAGAATAAAACTTAGGTGGCAGTAGCCTTCCTCGTATTAAAGATGATCCTGCACTAATAACAAACAGAAATGGAAATTAAAAAAAAGGTTCTGTGAAAGTAAAGTAAAGAGTAACATTAAAAACCTTAAACCAACAGAAATGATCCAATCAATGAAGGGAGGGGGGGGGGTACAACCCCGTCAGCTCCTGCTATTGAAGCTAAGGTTTGAATTGCATCCCCGATGCTTCAAGATGAAAGGTTCTGCCAAAAGGACAATGGAAATGAAACAAAAAGTATTTTCTATAATGTCTCAAAAATGAAGTGCTTACTAAAGTGCATTTGCTTTAAACAATGCAATTTTTTTCAAAAGTTTTGAAATTCAATAGCTAGATAAAAACGTGCGGATCACCACCAACTATATTTTTTGCACTCTAAAATCCTTCCAGTAAAGTGCTATATAACTTGTTTCTCATATGTACTTTCTTCCCCCTTTTTTTAAGGAAAGTGATGCTAACTAATACTAAGGATAATACACTTTACAGAAATCTTCCGTTCAATTATTCAGTTAAGAATCCCGGAGAGGCAAAAAAAAAAAAAAATAACATGCTACACGCAATACTTGTTGGACGGAACTGTGAGCGTATACTTAAAGCAAAAAATTCAAATTATTCTTTAACTTTTTGAAGGTCTTCGTAACCGATCAGGATCCTGGAAAACTTTGTTAGTTTATAAGGATACAATAAATATGGAATGTAGGTATCCTATTTTACGATTATTATTTATGAAAGAGCAGTTTAAACTACCTGATTTCATAATGGTATTTCAAAAGTAAAATGCAGCCACGTAATCCCCGTTTTATGAAGGTCATCTATAATTTTCACATTAAAAAAAGAAGAATTTCTTGGAATTTTTCTTATCTCTTACCTTTTTCCTGGTAATAAGGCACATCTAGCAAAACTGTCGGGTCTTGAGTCTCCATTTGATCGCTTGGTCAAAAGGTGTTCTGCTCGTATAATGGTGACATAGAGTATATGAGCATTGATGTCATGAACTATTAATAGTTGAACTTTTCCAAGGGGGAGCGTCCACTAAAAAATATTTAGTTTGTATTTGGTCTTTGTCGATCAACTTAATGACCTTAAAACAATGTATTACTACAACTAATGCTACAAACAGCTCACTACAGCACCAAGCCGCATATGGTCAACACAGCTGCGCACTCTCCTCTTCCGCCTCAATCCACTAAAAACTCAACTATTTACCGTCTCCCAAAAAATTCTGATTTTTAAAAATCCCTGCTTTTGACATCTTCCAATCCCAACTTAGAGCGATCTGCTTACCGTTCGGCAACAGATGGATGGCAAAACGAGCAATGTTGGGCAATATGTCTAGCTTAATCCATAAAACTTTTCCTAGTCACCTCAACCTTTGTTATAATATAGCCCTAAATAGTGGGAAAAACAATATTTTATCCAGAATCTTGGTGTTTGACATACAGTCAGTCGAAAGGGTACCTAAACTATCCGTGGAAAATTCCTCTGGAAATTTTTTCACAAATCATCCTCTCTCTTTCGAAAGACTCAAGTTTCAGAACCATACTTGACCATTGTCATTCCTGTAGCTTCCACTAATCTAATATTGGTTCACAAACCTATCTTCCTATTCTTAAAAACTTTTTTTTAAACTGCAAAAACACCCTAGGCCTTCACTATTCTACTTTTTACATCTTCATTGCATCCATCGTCTTTACTTCCAGTACTACCTTGGGAAATGAAGCTTTTGACTTGATCAATCTCCTCGTTCCCAACATCACGTCTTCACCTGGATTTAATGCTAGTCTAAACAATAAATCGCCTTCGGTTCAATCTTCAGTTTGGATACCGGGAACTTACTGAGACTGACTTCACAGGTGATATAGCCTTAGTCGTGGACACCGTCGAAAAGAGTCACCGAAGCTCTCCATTTGCTTTTAGAAGAAGCTTCGAAATTTTGTCTGAGGATCAACTGGCAGAAAAGCAAAGCCATCGAGCCCACTACGCCACTCTCTGCTGTAAAGAAAGTCAACGTAGGAAGCCACTCAGCAGATAGAGTTGAAGACTTCACGTACTTTGGATCCACACGGTCGAGGGATGGTTCGATCATGTAAGAGCTTACGTCTTGAAAGGCCAAGGTGTCAGCAGTTGCTGGGAGGCTGAGTAATATTTTGTGACAAACAAATATAAGCCGTCATACTAAAATGTGTATTTAACAAGCTTCAGTCCTCACCGTGCTATTGTATGGAACAGAGACGTGGCAGCCACAAAATATGTCATCTACACTGTCATTTATACCCGGACCAGCCACAAATAATGTCCTATGCACTGTCAATGTCACTTGGGCTAAATATCTACAAACAATTGAGGGGCTTCACTGGACTAACTTTGTTACCAACCAGACCCTCTTGTTCCGTGCTTCGCAAACTCTAATCTCAACGCATCTTGCCCTGCGCAAGGTTTGCTGGTACGGGCATCTCCTTCGTCTGCCTTATGATGCCCCAGCACGGGTTGTGCCTAACTTCAAATCCGCCCTGCATGGATAGAAACGTTCCAGAGGACACTCTCCCAACTAAGTGGAAAGACAAAACCAACAAACTCCTTGCCTAAGCCCGCATTCCAGTGGAAGAAGCCACGAGCCTGGAAAGCAATAGGTCAGCCTAGAGGTGCCTGGTCTTATCGTTCTCTATCCCGTCCTGGCAAAGAGCTGTAAGTCAAGTAAGTAACAAACTTAACCTTCTAAACATTAATTTTCAATCTATTGTTGCACCCCGAATGTCAAATCTCCAAATCTTATTCATTTTGCTAATATTTTTATTTAAGACATTCAAAACACCTTTAAAGCCTAAATACAGGAGATCTTTACCTTCCCGTTTGATTGCATGCTCTCCCATAGCCTTTGCCTTGTTTCTTAGGACAAGACAATATATATATATATATATATATATATATATATATATATATATATATATATATATATATATATATATATATATATATATATATCTATATATATATATATACTACTACTACTACTACTAACAACTCATCACAGCACCAAGCCGCCTGAGGCCAACACAGCTACGCACGCTCCTCCTCCACCCCAATCTATTCAAAGCCTCCCTTTTTACACCCGCCCACGAAGTTCCCATTTCCTTTAAATCTTTCTTTATGACGTCCTCCCAACCCAGACGGGGACGACCTGCTTTCCGTTTAGCCCTAGATGGTTGGCCGAAAAGAACAATCTTCGGCAATCTGTCATCCTTCATCCGAACAACATGCCCTAACCACCTCAACCTTTCTTTCATTATAGACCTAGAAAGCGGTACTGAACCACATTTTTCGTATAGCCTATTGTTTGAAATACGGTCAGTCAGCCGGGTACCCAGAACAATCCTTAAGCAATTTCTCTGGAAAACATCTAGCAAATCTTCATCCGCTTTTTGGAGCGTCCATGCTTCAGAGCCATATTTGACCACTGTCATCACTGTAGCTTCTAAGATTCTAATCTTGGTTTGCAGACTTATCTTCCTATTCTTCCAGACTTTTTTTAACTGTGAAAAAACACCCTGAGCCTTGGCTATTCTATTTTTAACATCTTCACTGCTCCCACCATCTTTACTAATAATACTACCAAGGTAAGTGAAACTGCCCACCTGATCAATCTTTTCATTACCCAACGTCACCTTTTCATCTTCACTTATTCCTAGCCTTAGTGACTTGGTCTTCCTAACATTAATTTTCAAACCAATACTAGCACCCTGAACTCGCAAAACCTCTAAAACTTCATTCATTTTGCTCACACTTTCATCTAGGATGCTTAAATCATCAGCATAATCCAAGTCCAGGAGACTTTTTCCTCCCCATTTGATTCCGTGGTCTCCCATTGCCTTTCCTGTGCTCCTTAAAACAAAGTCCATCAAAATAATCCATATAAAGGGGGATAGAACACAACCCTGCTTAACTCCTGATTTAATACAAAACCAGCTGCTAACCTCATTTCCTACCTTAACCGCAGCAGTGTTATTCTCGTACATAGCACTAATCACTTTAATGTATTTGTCTGGTATACCATACAAGGATAAAACCTTTACTAAAGCTCCTCTATCAACAGAATCGAACGCTTGCTCATAATCTATAAAACTGAGGACCAAAGGTGTTTGAAAACTTAGGCACTTCTCAATTATTAACCTAAGAGTGAAAATTTGGTCAACACATCCTCTACCTTTTCTAAAACCGCACTGCTCTTCTCTTAAAACTTTGTCTACGGCATCTCTCAGTCTAAAAAGTATCATATTACTAAGCAATTTGCTACCTACAGAGACCAGACTAATGCCTCGATAATTACCACACTCACTTTTATCACCTTTCTTATAAAGTGGCTTAATTAAGGTTTTCCTAAAATCATTAGGTACTTCCCCTTTTTCAAAAATCATATTCATAATCTCCAATAACTTATTTCTAACCTCAGAGCCACCATATTTAAGAAACTCATTTACTACCCTATCAGCACCTGGAGCCTTATTATTCTTTAATCCATTTAGTACTGTTTCTAATTCCTCCTCACAAAACAAATCTTCCTTCACATCCAAGGTATCACAAACTTTTTCATTTTCCTCTATATTTTTTCCTGCAACTCTATCACGGTTAAGCAAATTCTCAAAATGTTCGGCCCATCTCGCTTTAGCTTTTGTCATATCGCTAATTGCCACCCCATTCCTATCTTTAACTGGGACAAGTCCGGATTGACTACTACCTCTCAATTTGTTAACGTGCCAGTACAATATTTTACTATTATGCCGTCTAGCTGCATCTTCTAAATCCTCGGCAATTTTATCCATGGCCTCCACTTCACACCTCCTTAGTTCATATTTCAATGCTTTCTCCACTTTCTTTACATTTCTTTTGTTTTCATGTGATCTATCACTCAGATAATTCTTGTACAAGTCCTTTCTCCTTTCTATTAAACTTAAAGCTTTTTCACTAATATTCTTAGCTACAGTTCTAGCTTTCTTCCCTAATACACCTTCAGCAACTTCACAAATTATTTTTCTAAAATTATTCCAACCATCTTCCACATTATCAAATTTTAAACTCTCAAGTTTAGTATTCAACTGTTCCTGGAAAGTTTCTCTCAAATTCTCATCCTGGAGTCTACTAACATCATAACTTCCCGGGAGGTAATTACCCTTCCGATATTTCAGCTTTAAATTAACCCTTGACACTACTAGATGGTGATCTTTACTTTTAACATCAATAACAGCACTCCTATATACCCTAGTATCTTGTATTGATCCTGCCAGTCTTCGATTTACTATAACATAATCAATAAGGTTTGCTGTCTTACCATCACGTGAATACCATGTTAGCTTATGAGCCATTTTATGACCAAACACCGTATTGGTTATAACTAGATTGTTATACCTACAAAATTGCAAAAGTCTGTATCCATTACTGTTTTCTTTTCCTACACCAAATTTACCTAAGCTGGGATACCATCTATCCTTATTTCTACCAACCTGGGCGTTAAAATCTCCCAGCAATAACATCATATTTCTACCTGGGACCTTGTCTATTTGCTCCTGTAACTGTAAGTAGAATTCATCTGAGTCACTAGTATCTCCATCAGTCGGTTCTACAGGGGCGTATACTACTATAACTGATACCTTGAACTTTCTAGTCATAAAATGAGCAATTAGTATTCTATTATTAATACCTTCCCAGCCTAAACAAGACTTAGCCGCTTCCTTATTCATCATGAGCCCTACTCCCTGTCTATGTAACCCATCCTTCCTGCCTGAGTAAACAAATTCTATATCACCTAATTTCATGCTTCCTACCCCTGGGATATGAGTTTCTGAAACTCCTAATAGATCCAGTTCGAATCGTCTGAATTCGTCAGTCAAAATGTCGATACGATAGTCATTTTTTAATGTCGTAACATTCCAAGTTCCAATTTTCATGTTCTTTAAATCATTGAAATTTTTTTCGCCTCAGGAAAAGCAATGATCCCGGATACCAGTGCAGGACGGGGATCACATAATATATATATATATATATATATATATATATATATATATATATATATATATATATATATATATATATATATATATATATATATATATATATATATATATATATATATAATATATATATATATATATATATATATATATATATATATATATATATATATATATATATATATATATATATATAGGACGAGAAAGGGATAGGGAACAATCTACTTAACTTTCGATTCAACTCCAAACCTGCTACAAACCTCACTTCCTATCTTAAACACAGTGATATTGTTCTCGTGCATAGCCAAAAGTCACTTTTATGTATTTATCTAGTATATCATGCAATGATAGGACCTTCACTTAAGATCTTCTAAAAGGTCTTCACTGAGTGCTGCATGATCAAATGTCTGTTTGTAATCTATAAAAGTGAGGCCTAAAGGAATTTCACAAATAAGATACTTTTTCAATTATCTGTGAACCTAAGAGGTAAAATTTGGCCGACGCATCCTCTCCCATTCCTAAAACCGCACTATTCTTCTCTTATAACTTTATTTACAGCATCTCTTATTCTGAAAATCATTATCCTGCTAAGTAATTTGCCGACAGAAACCAGGGTAATGTCTCTATAATTAACACAAGTAACTTACATTGCTTTTCTTGTAAAGAGATTTAATCAGAGCTCTCCCAAAATCACCATTTGCTTTACCTTTTTCAAAAATCACATCCATAATCCACATTAATTTATCTCTAACTTTAAAACCACCATATTTCTAAAAGTCATTTAGCACACTATGAGAACCTGAGGGCTTTTTATTATTTGATATTTTTAATACTGCCTCTAATTACCCTTCTTTAAATAAATCTTCAGTTGCTTCCAAATTGTCAAAAAAAGTTCATTGGTTTCTATACCTTTTGTTACAAATGCCATCTTTCTTTAACATTTTTTCATCACTAATTGAAACACCTTTCTTATCTTTAACTGGGTCAAGTTAAGACTGACTTTCTCTAATTTTCTTGACATTAAAATTATCCGTTCATTAAAATGCCAATACTCATCAAGGTTGCCACCGTCAGTAGGATTTTACTAGATCTAGTGAAAAAAATCTAGTAAATTTAGAGAATCTAGTAAATTCCCCGAAATCTAGAAAAAGTCATGATTTATAGTAAACAAAACTTTTTTTTATTTTCCATGAATTCAGGGAACAAAATTATCGTAAAAATATGACAATTTACAATTTTTGCTTGTCTGTCATACAATTTACAATTTTGCTTGTCTGTCTCAGAGACAGACAAGCAGTCAGTAGAAACGGAGGTGCTACTCGTGACGGGAGTCCATATATGGGCATAGAGTCCCTAGGGAGAACACGTAGTTAATCAAAGTGGGTCAATGACCTCTTTTTCCAAGGTCGATTTATTTGTTGTTGTTGTTGTTTGGCCAAGTGCATGCTCGGGGCGAATATTTATAGTTAAGAATTTAGAGTTTAGCTTAAGAGTCATAGCTTAGAGTTTTTTTTAGAGTTCTAGTTTAGTTTAGTTTTAGTTAAAAGTTTAGAGTTTTAGCTTAGAGTCTTAGCTTAGAGTTTTTGTTAGAGTTCTAGTTTAGTTTAGATATAGTTAAGAGTTTGGAGTTTTACCTTAGAGACTTAGCTTAGAGTTTTAGTTTAGTTTAGTTTTAGTTAAGAGTTTAGAGTTTTTTAGCTTAGAGTCTTAGCTTAGAGTTTTTGTTATAGTTCTAGTTTAGTTTAGTTATAGGTAAGAGTTTGCAGTTTTACCTTAGAGACTTAGCTTAGAGTTTTAGTTTGGTTTAGTTTTAGTTAAAAGTTTAGAGTTTTTTAGCTTAGAGTCTTAGCTTAGAGTTTTTGTTAGAGTTCTAGTTTAGTTTAGTTTTAGTTAAGAGTTTAGAGTTTTTAGCTTAGAGTCTTAGCTTAGAGTTTTATTTAGAGTTCTAGTTTAGTTTAGTTTAGTTACAGTTAAGAATTTAGAGTTTTAGCTTAGAGTCATAGCTTAGAATTTTACTTAAAGTTATAGTTTGGTTAAGTTTTAGTTAAGAGTTTCGAGTTTTAGCTTAGAGACTTAGCTAAGACTTAGAGTTTTTGTTAGAGTTCTAGTTTAGTTTTAGTTAAGAGTTTAGAGTTTTACCTTAGAGTCTTAGCTTAGAGTTTTTGTTAGAATTGAAGTTTAGTTTAGTAATAGTTAAGAGTTTAGAGTTTTAGCTTAGAGACTTAGCTTAGAGTTTTAGTTTAGTTTAGTTTTAGTTAAGAGTTTAGAGTTTTTTAGCTTAGAGTCTTAGCTTAGAGTTTTTGTTAGAGTTCTAGTTTAGTTTAGTTTTAATTAAGAGTTTAGAGTTTTTAGCTTAGAGTCTTAGCTTAGAGTTTTAGTTAGAGTTCTAGTTTAGTTTTAGTTAAGAGTTTAGAGTTTTACCATAGAGTCTTAGCTTAGAGTTTTAGTTAGAGTTGAAGTTTAGTTTAGTTACAGTTAAGAATTTAGAGTTTTAGCTTAGAGTCATAGCCTAGAGTTTTACTTAAAGTTGTAGTTTAGTTAAGTTTTAGTTAAGAGTTTCGAGTTTTATCTTAGAGTCTTACCTTAGAGTTTTTGTTAGAGTTCTAGTTTTGTTTAGTTTTAGTTAAGAGTTTTGAGTTTTACCTTAGAGTTTTACTTAGCTTAGAGTTTTAGTTTAGTTTAGCTTTACTTAAGAGTTTAGAGTTTTAGCTTAGAGTCTCAGCTTAGAGTTTTTGTTAGAGTTCTAGTTTAGTTTTAGTTAAGAGTTTAGTGTTTTTAGCTTAGAGTCTTAGTTTAGAGTTTTAGCTTAGACTTAGAGTTTTAATTAGAGTTCTAGTTTAGTTTAGTTTTAGTTAAGAGTTTAGAATTTTTAGCTTAGAGTCTTAGCTTAGTTTTATTTAGAGTTCTAGTTTAGTTTAGTTTTAATTAAGAGTTTAGAGTTTTTAGCTTAGAGTCTTAGCTTAGAGTTTTAGCTAGAGTTCTAGTTTAGTTTTAGTTAAGAGTTTAGAGTTTTACCATAGAGTGTTAGCTTAGAGTTTTAGTTAGAGTTGAAGTTTAGTTTAGTTACAGTTAAGAATTTAGAGTTTTAGCTTAGAGTCATAGCCTAGAGTTTTACTTAAAGTTGTAGTTTAGTTAAGTTTTAGTTAAGAGTTTCGAGTTTTATCTTAGAGTCTTACCTTAGAGTTTTTGTTAGAGTTCTAGTTTTGTTTAGTTTTAGTTAAGAGTTTAGAGTTTTACCTTAGAGTTTTACTTAGCTTAGAGTTTTAGTTTAGTTTAGCTTTACTTAAGAGTTTAGAGTTTTAGCTTAGAGTCTCAGCTTAGAGTTTTTGTTAGAGTTCTAGTTTAGTTTTAGTTAAGAGTTTAGTGTTTTTAGCTTAGAGTCTTAGTTTAGAGTTTTAGCTTAGACTTAGAGTTTTAATTAGAGTTCTAGTTTAGTTTAGTTTTAGTTAAGAGTTTAGAGTTTTTAGCTTAGAGTCTTAGCTTAGTTTTTTTTAGAGTTCTAGTTTAGTTTAGTTTTAGTTAATAGTTTAGAATTTTACCATAGAGTCTTAGCTTAGAGTTTTAGTTAGAGTTAAAGTTTAGTTTAGTTACAGTTAAGAATTTAGAGTTTTAGCTTAGAGTCTTAGCTTAGAGTTTTACTTAAAGTTATAGTTTGATTAAGTTTTAGTTAAGAGTTTAGAGTTTTAGCTGAGTCTTAGCTTAGAGTTTTTGTTAGAGTTCTAGTCTAGTTTAGTTTTAGTTAAGAGTTTAGAGTTTTACCTTAGAGTCTTAGCTTAGAGTTTTTGTTAGAGTTCTAGTTTGGTTTAATTTTAGTTAAGAGTTTGATGTTTTACCTTTGAGTTTCAGTTAGAGTTCTAGTTTAGTTTACTTTTAGTTAAGAGTTTGATGTTTTACCTTAGAGTCTTAGTTTAGAATTTTAGTTAGAGTTCTAGTTTAGTTTAGTTTTAGCTAAGAGTTTAGAATTTTAGCTTCGTCTGAATTTTCATAGAGAAAAGAAAAAGTTATAGTTCAATTCTAATTTTTTTTCAAAGAAAATAAAAAATCTCCGACTTTTTAATAAACATTCTAAGCGCTTAACATGCTAACGTTTCCTAAGATAATAGAAATATAACAAAGTAATACTGCGCCCCCTTCATAGAAATGTCCCTTACCCAAGGAAACATCCTCCACGGAAAATCGTGTCTTAAAAAAGTTATTTAAACTCACATCAACCATTGGAGAAACATCGCATACATTTGAACTATTCATTATTAATATATCTCTCTGTCTTTATTCCAGTTTGCACTGATTTTAAAACCATCAAAACCACGAAATAAAGTATAATAACAGTTAATTATTATGAAAATCAAGCGAGGTGTACAATATAGAACACAAATTGTCTACCATTTATCACATATCCCCCATGGGAAAAGGTTTCGAGCAGAAACAAAACATCTTGCATCAACATTTTACATTTCTATTTCTAAGTCCTAACGGTACTTTTTTTCACAACAGAAATATTATCTAGATAATTCAATCTTGGTGATAATTAACCTGACACAATTACCCTTAACATGTCAACGCGTAAAAGTAAGTCGGTAAAATGAAAGCAAGACACATAATAACAAATACTGTGTGTATACAATTGGAAAATTTAAAACTTTAAGGCATTTCTATAGGGGCTCTAGGGTGAATTTGTTACCTTCAAAGATATATTTTTAGGTTTTTCAACTATACTGGACAGAATGAATATATCAAAATTTTGATCAGACGAAATTGGGAAAAAAGGGGGCGTGGGAGGGGGCCAAGTTGTCCTCCAGCATTATGGTCACTGAAAAGGATACTATAAATTTTAATTTCCGTTTGAATAAGCTCTCTCCTGATGTTCTAGGACCACTGGGTCGGTACGATTACCTCTGAAAAAAAAAAATTAACACGCATCCGTGATCTGTCTTCTGGCAAAAAATACTAAGTTGCAAATTTTTGCAGATATGAGCTTGAAACCTATGTAATATGGTTTTCTGATACGCTGAATCTGACGGTGTGACTTTCATTAAAATTCTTTCAATTGTAGGGGATCTTTCACCCCTCTTTCAAAATCAGGTAAATTTTCTCAGGGTCGTAGCCTTTGATGAGTAATACTAAACTTAATAAAATTTATATATTTAGAATCAGCATTATAAGCCCATTCTTTTGATACATTTATTGACATCAAAATTCCATTTTTAAAAGTTTCGATTACTATTGAGCCGTATCACTTGGTTTTTTTACTGTTTTTTATTACGTATACGAGGGGGTTCCCCCTTAGTCAATACCACGCTCTTTATGTTAAATTTAAAATTTTGTTTAAATCACAAACCTCTGAATCACAAAGGCCGTTTAATTAGAATATATAGCTCTTTTGAAAGCACTAAAAAAAACTGTAGCGTAAAGAGTGAGGCATTGACTTGAGGGCGAACCCACTCATACACGTAATAATTTCTGTTCGTTTTAAGTTCTAATGTTGCTTCTTACTTTCAGTTGAAAAACTTGTTTTTTTTAATTTAATTTATGATCGTTTTTTAAATAATGCTGGGAAATCCAGCGCCCCCCTTCATAGAAATGTCCCTTAACCCAAGGAAACATCCTCCACGGAAAGATTCTCTTAAAACTCCAAACTCTTAACTATAACTAAACTAAACTAGAACTCTAACAAAAACTCTAAGCTAAGACTCTAAGCTAAAACTCTAAACTCTTAACTAAAACTAAACTAAACTAGAACTCTAACAAAAACTCTAAGCTAAGACTCTAAGCTAGAACGCTAAACTCTTAACTAAAACTAAACTAAACTAGAACTCTAATTAAAACTCGAAGTCTAATCTAAAACTCTAAACTAAACTAGAACTTCAACAAAAAACTCTAAGATAAGACTCTAAGCTAAAACTCTAAACTCTTAACTAAAACTAAACTAAACTAAAACTCTAAGCTAAGTCTCTAAGGTAAAACACCATACTCTTAACTATAACTAAACTAAACTAGAACTCTAACAAAAACTCTAAGCTAAGACTCTAAGCTAAAACTCTAAACTCTTAACTATTACTAAACTAAACTAGAACTCTAACACAAACTATAAGCTAAGACTCTAAGCTAAAACTCTAAACTCTTAACTAGAACTCTAACAGAAACTCTAAGCTAAGACTCTAAGCTAAAAACTCGAGACTCTTAACTATAACTAAACTAAACTAGAACTCTTACACAAACTATAAGCTAAGACTCTAAGCTAAAACTCTAAACTCTTAACTAAAACTAAACTGAACTAGAACTCTAACTAAAACTCTAAGCCATAACTCTAAGGTAAAACTCTAAACTCTTAACTATAACTTTACTAAACTATAACTTTAACTAAAACTCTAAGCTATGACGCTAAGCTAAAACTCTAAATTCTTAACTATAACTAAACTAAACTAGAACTCTAACTAAAACTCTAAGCTAAGACTCTAAGGTAAAACTCTAAACTCTTAACTAAAACTAAACTAAACTAGAACTCTAACAAAAACTCTAAGCTAAGACTCTAAGCTAAAACTCGAAACTCTTAACTAAAACTTAACTAAACTACAACTTAAGTAAAACTCTAGGCTATGACTCTAAGCGAAAACTCTAAATTCTTAACTGTAACTAAACTAAACTTCAACTCTAACTAAGACTCTAAGCTAAGACTCTATGGTAAAATTCTAAACTCTTAACTAAAACTAAACTAAACAAGAACTCTAACTAAACCTCTAAGCTAAGACTCTAAGCTAAAAACTCTAAACTCTTAATTAAAACTAAACTAAACTAGAACTCTAACAAAAACTCTAAGCTAAGACTCTAAGCTAAAAAAACTCTAAACTCTTAACTAAAACTAAACTAAACTAAAACTCTAAGCTAAGTCTCTAAGCTAAAACTCTAAACTCTTAACTATTACTAAACTAAACTTCAACTCTAACAAAAACTCTAAGCTAAGACTCTAAGGTAAAACTCTAAACTCTTAACTAAAACTAAACTAAACTAGAACTCTAACAAAAACTCTAAGCTAAGACTCTAAGCTAAAACTCGAAACTCTTAACTAAAACTTAACCAAACTATAACTTTAAGTAAAATTTTAAGCTATGACTTTAAGCTAAAACTCTAAATTCTTAACTGTAACTAAAACTAAACTATACTAGAACTCTAAATAAAACTCTAAGCTAAGACTCTAAGCTAAAAACTCTAAACTCTTAACTAAAACTAAACTAAACTAGAACTCTAACAAAAACTCTAAGCTAAGACTCTAAGCTAAAAAACTCTAAACTTTTAACTAAAACTAAACCAAACTAAAACTCTAAGCTAAGTCTCTAAGGTAAAACTGCAAACTCTTACCTATAACTAAACTAAACTAGAACTATAACAAAAACTCTAATCTAAGACTCTAAGCTAAAAAACTCTAAACTCTTAACTAAAACTAAACTAAACTAAAACTCTAAGCTAAGTCTCTAAGGTAAAACTCCAAACTCTTAACTATAACTAAACTAAACTAGAACTCTAACAAAAACTCTAAGCTAAGACTCTAAGCTAAAACTCTTAACTCTTAACTGAAACTAAACTAAACTAGAACTCTAACAAAAACTCTAAGCTATGACTCTTAAGCTAAACTCTAAATTCTTAACTATAACTATTCGTCCCGAGCATGCACTTGGCCAAACGACAACAACAACAAATAAATCGACCTTGGAAAAAGAGGTCATTGACCCACTTTGATTAACCACGTGTTCTCCCTAGGGACTCTATGCCCATATATAGACTCCCGTCACGAGTAGCACCTCCCTTTCTACTGCAGTCACCTATTTTCATAAACAAACACTTCACTTCCGGAGTCTAAAGGTCGACAAAATCAGCTTTCTGTGTATCAAATCTTGCCAGCTAAAAATTAAGCTATAATGACACTTGGATTTGTGATGATTGGGAATCTATTTGAATCAAAACGAAAGCCAACCACCCAAGGTGATTAGGTGAATCTCCTCAGTTTGAAAATCTTTATTGAGGAGAAATGAGCCTGCTGAGAGAAATTAAAAGTAAGTACAAATGTAAAAAAAAGGATTTTTGAACTTGTAGGTTTCCGGAATTTTCAATTATACTACGAAAACGAAAGAAAAGAGGAAAAGAGAAAAAAAGAAGAAAAAAGGAAAAAACATTGGGAAAATCGTATTGATTATCCTCCTATAGTAAAAATCGATGCTTGATGGTGCAAAATTTTTTTTGGAGCATTTAGTAAAAACAGATGCGATCTAGTAAATTTTTCCTCTCCGATTTAGTAAATTCTTCCAGGTCAGGGTGGCAACCCTGATACTCATCCAATATTTTATTATTATGCTGTCTGGCTGCATCTTCCACATCCTCGGATATTATACTGACATCGTATAGGTATAGAATCCAATTAACGTTATTTCAAACGACTTGTTAAAAAATGTGTTTAATGCTTAAATCGAGCAAAAGCAATTCAACATAGTGATTTAAGCTTAAAACTAACATAGTGATTCGAGCTTAAAACTAACATAGTGATTCAAGCTTAAAACTAACAGAAACTAAAATGAATGAATAATCAAACAGTTCGTGGTAACGAACTGTAAGCAAGGAGCGACACGGCTCAATGGTAACCGAAACTCTAAAAACGGAATTTTGATACCAATAGATACATCAAAAGAATCAGATTTTTATTCTGATTTAAAATATATAAGTTCCATCAAGTTTGTCTTACCCATCAAAATTTAATTTGGCTAATTTTAGAAAAAAGGGAGAAAGACCCCTTAAAAGTTATAGAACCTTAATAAAAATCACACCGTCATATTCAGCGTATCAGAGAACCCTACTGTAGAGGTTCCAAGTGCCTATCTACAAAAATGTGGAAATTTTGCATTTTTGCCAGAAGAAAGATCACGGATGCGTGTTTATTTATTATTATTATTTTTTTTCCCCAGGGATGATCGTATCGACCCAGTGGTTCTAGAATGTTGTGGTAGGGCTCATTGGAACGGAAACTAAAAGTTCTAGTGCCATTTTTAAGTGACCAAAAAATGGAGGGCAACTAGGCCCCCTCCCACGCTCATTTTTTCCCCAATGTCACCCGATCCAAATTTTGAGACAGCCATTTTGTTCAGCACGGTTGAAAATATGATAACTATGTCTTTTAGGATGACTTAATCCCCCGAAGTTACCGGGGGGAGGGCTGAAAGTTATGAACTTTACTCAATGTTAACATATAGTATTGGTTACTGAGAAGTATACAGACATTTTCAGGGGGGATTTTTCTGGTAGGTGGGGGGGGGGGTCGGGGGTTATATAGAAGGAGCTTTCCATGAAGGAAGTTTTTCTTCCGGATTTCCCAGCACTATTAAAGAAAAAGATCAGAAATTAAATAAAAAAAACAACAAGTTTTTCAACTGAAAGTAAGGAGCAACATCAAAACTTAAAACGAACAGGAAATATTACGTATATGATTGGGTTCACCCCCTAGTCAATACCTCGCTCTTTAAGCCAAAGATTTGTCAGTACTTTCATAAGAGCAATTTATTCTAATTAACGGCCTTTGTGATTAAGCGGTCATTTTTAAAGAATTGGACCAAAATTCAAAATTTAGCTTAAAGAGCGAGGTACTGACTAGGAACCCCCTAATATACGTATTAAAACATATGAATATAGAAGTTCGTTACGTAAGTTAATTCGTAAGTTATGTATATTTATTACTAATAAAAACGTTCGTAAATAAAATTAAACAAGTTTCAAAAAAGCCATTTAACCAAATAAAAGTAAAATTAATATGCAAATTTTGTTTTAATTATTCATGTACGGTGAGCCAAAATCAAACCCTGCATTAATTCAAAAAATGTTCTAAAATTAAATAAAAAAACAAGTTTTTTTTAACTGAAAGTAAGGAACGACGTTAAAACTTAAAACGAACAGAAATTATTCCGTATATGAAAGGGGCTGTCCCCTTCTCAACGCCTCGCTCTTTACGCTAAAGTTTGACTTTCTTCCAACTCTATTTTTTTAAACAATAAAAAACTTTAGCTTAAAGAACGAGTCGTTGAGGCGGGGACAGCCCCTTTCATATACGGAATAATTTCTGTTCGTTTTAAGTTTTAGCGTTGTTCCTTACTTTCAGTAAAAAAAAACTTTTTTTTTATTCAATTAAAAATAAAAAATGAACATAGATTTCTACGAATGAATCGTTACAAGGAAATACGAACAGTGATTACAACAAATAAGAGTAGAGAGCTTTTACAATCCACTAAAGACCCTTAATCCACTAAAGACCATAGCTTCATGAGAGCTTTTACAAAAGCAATTTTTATTTTGAATAGTGTTTTTTTTTTTGTTTGTTGTGACAACAACACAATCATATCCCAGGGAGTATCAAATTTTATGAAGTTGAGATACAATAAATAATAGCGGGGCTGCTCCTTCCTTCAAACCGACTAAAAAATTTTAGTCTTTACATGTTACGGAAAAAAATTGTCTTTCAAGGATTGCGGTTTAGCAAAAATCACGATAATAATAAAGGCTACAGGAAGAAAAAATATTTCTTGAAGCTTTACATTAGTGACTTCCAATTGAATTTTACTATTTTAAAAGGATACTTTTTCATCAAAACCATCAAGAATATACATGATTAATAAGTAAATAAATAAAAGACGTAAGTAACTTAAAAATAATAATAGTACATCCACAAAAATAATATCATTTTATTATTATTATAATAACAATAGTAATAATAAAATTATAATAATAATATTAGATGATAATATTTCACGGTGAATCTGTTGATTTTATCCTACATCAGTTATGCTTTGAATTGTAAATTAGTCTGTTCTTCAATTTGGAATTAAACAAGGAAATTGCAATCCTAATTATCAGCATAATCTCAATATCAATTCACCGTTTTAGGTCCTTAGTCGTTTTGTTTACTAAATTAAATAAAAAAAACAGGGTTTTTTTAAACTGAAAGTAAGGAACGACGTTAAAACTTAAAACGAACAGAAATTATTCCGTATATGAAAGGGGCTGTCCCCTCCTCAACGCCTCGCTCTTTACGCTAAAGTTTTTTATTGTTTAAAAAAAAGAATAGAGTTGTGAGAAAGTCAAACTTTAGCGTAAAGAGCGAGGCGTTGAGGAGGTATTGACTAAAAAATTTTTGGCTTAAAGAGCGAGGTATTGACTAGGGGGTGAACCCAATCATATACGTAATATTTTCTGTTCGTTTTAAGTTTTGATGTTGCTCCTTACTTTCAGTTGAAAAACTTGTTTTTCTTTATTTAATTTCTGATCTTTTTTTAAATAATGCTGGGAAATCTGGCGCCCCCTTCATAGCAATGTCCCTTCCACCACGAAAAATTCCTTCATGGGAAGATCCTCCCACATAAACCCCCGACCAACCCCCACCCCCCACTACCAGAAAAAATCCCCCCTGAAAACGTCTATACACTTCCCAATAACCAATACTATATGTTAACATTGGGTAAAGTTCATAACTTTCAGCCCTTCCCCCGGGGACTTCTGGAGATTAAGTTATCCTAAAAGACATTGTTATCATATTTTCGACCATGCTGAACAAAATGGCTATCTCAAAATTTTGATCGGGTGACTTTGGGAAAAATGTGCGTGGAAGGGGGCCTAGTTACCCTCCATTTTTTTGGTCACTTAAAAAGGGCACTAAAACTTTTAATTTTCGTTCCAATGAGCCCTCCCACGATATTCTAGGACCACTGGGTCGATACGATCTCCCCTGGGGAAAAAACAAAACAAATAAACACGTATCCGTGATCTTTCTTCTGGCAAAAAATGCAAAATTCCACATTTTTATAGATAGGAGTTTGAAACCTCTACAGTAGGGTTCTCTGATACGCTGAATATGATGGTGTGATTTTCATCAAGGTTCTATAACTTTTAGCGGGTCTGTCCCCCTTTTTTCTAAAATCAGCCAAATTTTCTCAGGCACGTAGCTTTTGACGGGTAAGACTAAACTTGATGAAACTGATATATTTGAATTCAGCATTGAAATTTGATTCTTTTGATGTATCTATTGGTATTAAAATTCCGTTTTTTAGAGTTTTGGTTATCATTGAGCCATGTCACTCCTTACTTACAGTTCATTACCACGAACTGTTTGACAACTAAGTTTACGTAATCTTTAGTTTACGTTCACGCTACATCGGTTTACGTCGCATCTTCAGTTTACGTAAGTTTTGGTAGCAAATGTCGAAATTTATTTTTTAAATTGTATATTTCACAAATTGCGTTTTCTTTTCACCAAAGTTGGTGTTCAAAGATTTTTGAAGTCACTAACAACAAATAACAGTGTATAATTATAATACGTGGATCTCAAAGAAAAATTGTTATAAAGCACGTTTTTTGTAAATAGCATTCAAATTCTACTGCGGTTTGGGTCCAAAGATCTCTGAGTTTGTTTAATATATAACTTATTTTTCCACTTAGAAGTCCGAAACCAAAAGTCTTTAAGTATATATTAGGATCAATAGAGTAGCGTTGACCTAGCAGAAAAAATTTCTGTATATATTCTAGTTGATGTTTGAAAATGAAATTGTCCAATTACCTTCCGCTTCCTCGGTTCTCCATTTAGGCATGTCTCCCCCATTGAAAAACTCAGATCTTTTTTTTCAAAATTTAATCGGGAATCACTTGATAAGCAACTTCTACGACTTTTAGCTGTAGGCTCTCTAGTTTCACTTCGTGCTCTGCGATGATTAATTTCTGAATCGAGCCGGACTAGAATTAAAATTATAAAATATTATTTTCAACATAGTTGCTTTTAAGCAAAGCGTATTTGGCACCCAATATATAGAATTTCAAAATATTTGAAACGCAAAATAGTACTATGTTATACAGAAAACTTTGAACCAGCTTAAGTTATAAAAATGAGATGGTTATTTCACAAGGTAATCTATAGTCAGCTACAAGATTTAAGAGGGGTGGTACCCCAACCCAATCTGACAGAAGACTGTAAGGTGATCGTAAAAAGTTTTTCTAGAGGTATTGGACCTGCAATTGTTTTTCATCGGGAATAGAGGGGGTATTGTATTCCAGACTAGTGGATATCACAAAAACTTTGCATTTTAAACTCTCAATCTCCTGAGGTCGGTTGCAATACAAAACACAAAAGTAATAGAAAGGACTCCTGCACCGTACTTGAATGCTAGTTACTTGCTTTTTGCTACTTCACAGTTTCTTCCAGTCCATCCTTCAAATTCAACCGAAAGGGGCAGCACAAACTAAAAAGCATTTGAGTTGTTCTATTTTTCCTTTCAAATGCTATTTTGTTGAAGTTTCGAAACATCTAACATCTAATGGTATTCCACTTGGAATACCATATACAAAAATTCTCCACACCCATTCCTGTACCTGTGTTTTTTCTTCTGTTTGTTTGTGAGCTTTTTTCTCTTTCTGTATTTCTTTCCTCATGATAAGCTGCTGGCTGCAAACCATGACTTAAGCGCGAGTTACCAACGCTATGTTATTCGGTTCTAGGGGTTAGCCACCGGGAAAATACCCCCCCCCTGAGGAAAATACCCCTCCCCCCTTTTGCGTAAAATACACCCCCTCCCCTGCGGGAAACACCTCCCGGGAGATACCCCCCGTGGAAAATGCCCCCCCCCTCCCCACGGAAAACACCACCCCTTCCCCAGAATTACATCCTCACCGAAAAGGAATTATTGCCAAAAATTTACTCCCCACTGAAAATTCCCCCAGACAATCCCCTCTCCTGCAGAAAACTCTCTCGCGAAAAAAGTCCGCATGTTAACCAGTAACAAATACAATCTGTAAGCAATGGACAAATTACAAAACTTAAAAGGCTCTTGAACTTCTACAATGGGGTTCTGTGATTTTTTGTAGTTTGGGAGGGAGATACTCAAAGGGTGCATTTTGATGCCAACACTTCCCATCTCTCATTGAGCCATTAGGTAAAAACAGGATTAGTTCTAAGGGAGAGACGAGGGGAGGGTGGAGGTAGAAATTGATGCATTATCCCCAGGGCAGAAGCCAGGATTTTTGTTGGAGGGCAGGTCTTCACGGGGGATGGGGTTAAAAAGAAACCTAAAAAACGCATTAAAAGGTGTGTAATTGATATCTACTCCCTTATGATTTCTGGGAATATTTCTGGTCTACGCTGTTATTACGAAAGTAAAGAGTGATATTAAACCCCAAAATGAGCAGAACTTATTCCGTATAGGAGGAGAGCTTCCCCTTTCTCATCCACATCTGCAGCTCACGGTCGCAGAAACTTTGGAGGGTGCTCAATAGACCAGAAATTGAAAGTTCAAGTCCCTTTTTTATAAGTCGAAAGTGATTAGCGACCAACTTCCCGCTGGGGGGGGGGGTATTTTTCGAGGGAAGATTTTACACGAAGGTATTTTATGAGGGGTATTCTAAGGGGGGGGGGTATTTTCTGCAGGGAGGAGGTATTTTCAGTGGGGGTTGTTTTCCGGGGCTATTTCCCATGGGGGGTATTCTTCTGCGCGGTTATTTAAAGTGAGGTATTTTCCGGGGGCATTTCCGGTGGGGGTATTTTCCATGGTGGTGTATTTTTTTTTGGGGGGGGGGGTAGGGTTCCGGGAGTAAACAACGGCCTCTATGTTATTCTGTCACCAACCCCTATTTTTACATTAAGGTTAAGTTTCATATAAAATAAGCATAACTATTTTAATCCCTTAAAAAATGCACCCATGGAATATTTTTCAGGGGGAGGGAGTTCAAAAATATATAAATGAATTTTAGGGTCATTACTTTTACAGTTTTCAAGGGAGCTCTTCGAATAAATCTCTTTCATAGAGATCCCCCCCCAGCCTTTTCCTCTTCTATGCAGGTAAACACATGAATATAATAGTTTTAGTTACACTTAAAATATTTCTTAATAAAAGAGGAGCAGTGGCCTGGTGGCACCCACATGACAGGCTGACTCTAAAAATGTTGGTTAGAATAAAGGGAAACTAAGGTGTATACTCTGTTTTTTCTCCTTTTTACATATATTTCTTGGGGATCATTAAAAAAAAGACAATTTGGGGATAAAAATGCACTTACTGAGGCTCCAATTTATAGTTTTGAAAAAGTTCACACCAAGCGAAAACACGGCTAATGAAACTGGGCAGGTCAATACATTCTTTTCCATAGTTCTAAGTCAATTGAGAATCTCAGAATTTTCATTTGGTAGAGTTTTGACCCTTTTTGGCCCAAAATTGTTTTTGGTGTCACAAAATGGCAGAAAACACTACTTTACTTCGGCATGACCTCCGTTCCTATTCAAAAAGTGCACTAGGACTTTCAATTTCTATCCATACAAGTCTTCTCCCAAAATACTAGGGCTATTGCTTCTGTATAATCAACCCGGGGAAAAAACAAAACAACTAAAGTGTGTCCTTGATTCCTTCTTGAAAATAATTAAAAAATTTCATATTTTTGTAGTCTGATGCTTGGATCCTCTGCAATAGAATTCTCTTATATGCTGAATGCGATAATATTGCTTCCTTTATGATCAATACCTTGTTCGAGGGGTATTTCTTTTCCCAAGATTTAAACAAATTTTTCAAGGCTCATACTTTGGATGTATATGAGTTCTTATGTAGAATTTCGCTGAATATTGGCAAGTCCCTCATTATTTACAATTCGCTAACGTAAATTGTTTGATTATACTGTTTATTATGCACGTAAAGTGGGTACGTTATCCGTCAGCCTTCCCCAACAACAGCATCTTATTAGCGGAAAGAGATGCCCGCAACATCTTGTTTGAGCCAGGAGCATCAAGAATAATCAAATCCTTTTATTTGAGGAAGAAAGTGGATCTATGCACCCTCGACGACACCAGCCTCCATCACCGGCTTTTCGGCACAAAAGTAGGCGTATAGAGTCTTGCTGAAGTAGGAGCAATACAACAACTTTCAACGATAATTTCTTAAACCACATTGGCCTGACATAACGTAAAGAAAGAAAAACGAGCAAAAATGGGGTTTTTAAAGGCCAAATGAAAATACTGAAAAAGCTAAACAAAGCAAATATTTCGAGAGGACAAACGCCTCTCTTCTTCACCGCGAAACGAAATAATGAATCCAAGGAAAGCACCGAGGAAAAAAACAAGCAACAAAAAACAAACGCGGAAAGTCAATGTGAAAAGAACCAAAAAACCAAAGAAAAAACCAAAAACTTAAAAGATGAATAAAATTCAATAAAAGCCAAAATAATAAGCATTAAAAAAAAAATACCTATCAACCATAAAAGCGAGTTGTTCGCCAATATCCGCGAATTGCACAAAATCCAAAAAATTATGAACTGCCATCGATGGATACTAGCGAACAACTGAGGAATAAAAGAAAAGAAAACAATTCATTCCCTCAAAAACAAAAGGAACCAGCAATTAAATAAGCTGGAGAACAATGTCATCTGATTTTGGATTTTAATTATTGCATTTCTTGCAGACACCCTTTGAGACACAAGGGGTTGTTCACGTGTTTGATTATATGACTGGGAAAGTGGTTCAAGGTTTATTTCAGGGATTGCTAAAGTATCAGCTTCTCTTTTGAAAAACCGAAATATGAATCGTTTATTCTTAAATCACTGGAATCTCTGTTTAAAGCTAGACCTAAATGTTGGTATTTATAAATTTCAATAGCTTCTCTGTAGTGCTGGACAATACCTTTGTCATGCGAAAATAGGCTAGCTTGATTAAACAAGATAGTATGGTCTGGGTTTTCAAATATGTGCTCTGCAACGGCAGAATCAAAATTTTCTGTTTTTTCCGCTTTTTAAGCGTATTATTAATTGAACTAGAGTGCTGAGTTAACCTATCCGTGAGTCGCTGATCAGTTCTTCCGATATACCAAAGACCACACGAACAAGGAATTCTGTAGACACCGGAACTTTCACCTATCGAAATTAGGGTTTTTACTTTCATAAATTTGGGACCTGATAGTTTTTCTGGGTCTATAGTAAGTGTAAATGTTATTTTTTCTTAGATTTTTTGAAATGTGGTCTGAAACCCCTTTAACGTATGAGAGACCAAGATAAACTAATTTTTCCCTTTGATTTGTGTTTTCTGTGAAACTATCTGATAATCTTTTAATTCGTTTTGCAATTACAGAATGTATTAAACTAATTCCTAAGAATTGAATTTGAAAAATACTGCCTATTGAAAAAAATCATTTAAATTTAATTCATGAATAATAACTGTTCCTATGTTTATGTTAATATCTAAAGGTATACACGAAAGCGGTTTTTGGGGAATTCTGAAAAACAACCTTCATTTGCTGATATGTTATTTTTCTTTTTATTTCCACATGACTAGCGGGGAACCAAGACATTGTCGAGAGATATATAAGACCTCATTCGAAAGCTAATGCTTACATCAACGTGAGTCTTATAATCTCGTTTTGATAACCCCATTGTTATTGTTAAGTGCCACATGGAATCAAAATTTAACTGGGATCACAATGCTGGGAAAACTAGGTTTTCAATATGAGGACGGACGAAATTTTTGAAGACTGGGGAGCGAACGGAACGGAGAAAGTTTTTTTTAGTTGATATAAAAGAAGCTATTAAATTTCAATACATATTAAATGAAACGTATTAATTTCACAGTAGCCAAAACAAAAATATGGCGATACCTTTTGATAAAATGTAAAAGTCAACTAGATTCATGGTGCTATAGCAACGTGAAGTGCCGCAGTAGCCGCAGATCACCTTGACCAACAAAGTGCTTGGTGAGCAGCACTTGGACTTTGATCCGTTGTCTTCGATTGAATGCCCAATCGAGTCAACTTATCAAATGTGTTATGTCCTAAGATGAAATTTCTTACATAAAACAAAAAAGAAATGATAGCACGTTCTTTAGTGCGTTCATGAAAATGCAAAGTATCTTTAAACCCAACCTTATTCTCAATTTTTTAACATAAAACCTTGCACAATCTTTGCTTTGAAAAAAAGTTAATGCTTACATCAACGTGAGTCTTATAATCTCGTTTTGATAACCCCATTGTTATTGTTAAGTGCCACATGGAATCAAAATTTAACTGGGATCACAATGCTTGGAAAACTAGGTTTTCAATATGAGGACGGACGAAATTTTTGAAGACTGGGGAGCGAACGGAACGGAGAAAGTTTTTTTAGTTGATATAAAAGAAGCTATTAAATTTCAATACATATTAAATGAAACGTAATAATTTCACAGTAGCCAAAACAAAAATATGGTGATACCTTTTGATAAAATGTAAAAGTCAACTAGATTCATGGTGCTATAGCAACGTGAAGTGCCGCAGTAGCCGCAGATCACCTTGACCAACAAAGTGCTTGGTGAGCAGCACTTGGACTTTGATCCGTTGTCTTCGATTGAATGCCCAATCGAGTCAACTTCTCAAATGTGTTATGTCCTAAGATGAAATTTCTTATATAAAGCAAAAAAGAAATGATAGCACGTTCTTTAGTGCGTTCATGAAAATGCAAAGTATCTTTAAACCCAACCTTATTCTCAATTTTTTAACATGAAACCTTGCACAATCTTTGCTTTGAAAGAAAGTTTTCGACTTTAAGTAAGGAGCAACATTAAAAATTCAAACCAACAGGAACTATTCTGTGTATGAGGGGAGCTACCCCCTCTTCAATCCTTTGATCTTCACGGCAAATTTTTTTTTAACTTTAAAATATTTAATGTAGCAATTAAAGAGCCCTTGTGTTTCTGGAATGGGTCTTAATTTTGACAAAAAATAAGAGTTTAGCGTAAAGAGTGAGGTATTGAGGAGGGGGCAGGCATTTTCATTTACGGAATACTTTCTGTCCATTTTAGATTTTTATGTTGCTCTTTTTTCAGTCTATAAAACTTATTTTATTATATTTATTTTTGAACGTTTTTCTAATAAGGCCAGGAAATCCGCCTCTCCCCCAATTGAAAATCACCCAACGCAAAAAATTGCTCAATATAAAAATTACTCCCACGTAAAATTCACCAAAAAAATTCCTAATGGACAATTCCATCCACATTGAAAAATTTTTCCAGAAAATATCTTGCGGACAACTTGGCCTGAAAAATACTCCTTACTTTCCCAAAAGAATAATAAATTTTGTGTCCAATTCAAGGGCATCTCTCAAATTGTATATTTTCTAGATTTTGTTGATTATGGGGTAGCATTTGTATATATACGGGTTTGACCGTTTTAGTCTTATTGTTTCTAATTTTAAGTTTTATCCCTATTCCGTTTAAATAGTTATGTTTCAGATTGTGTCTGTTTTTTATGCTGAAGGCTCGTAGCATTATACAGGCGAATTATTCGTCGTAATTGTTGTCTTTTCTTTCTATTGTTCATAGACCTGATCACAAAAAGAAGTGGCTGGTATAGGTAGATGGCAGCACGTTTCTAATTAAAATAAAATTAAAGCGTAACTTTAGCTCCCACATTGTTAAATATGGCTCAAGGACACGAAAAAACGATCTTTTTTGGCAGGCAATAGTCATACACAGCTTTCCGAACTGTTACATCATATTCATCAGTACGATCAAACGTCAACACTTTCCATACAAACCTCAAATGTTGGTCCCTTATCAGTTTCTCCTTGTAAACTGAAATTAGATACAGAGGGAAAAAACTCTGGAAAATACAAAGTGCTGTTTACCAAATACATTTAGATAGCACCAAATAAGGAAATGAAGAACTATGTAGTAGACAGAAAATTAGAAAGATTTCATCGAAGTTTCGAAGAATACTAGCTAATCGAATATTAGAATACTAAAACTTTTGAAGCGTCCTTACTCCAATAAAAACATTGGCTTTCCCATCGACAAGGAGCTAGACAAAAAAAGTAAAACCATATTTAAGCCCATACACACACCCATAATATTGAAAAATCTAATCAGAAGTGTAATGAAAATTGTTTCAGCTTACGGAATCCGTCAGAATCTCGTCTGCCAATATCGTGGATGACATGGCCCCTTGTGTCGTATTCCGCAGAAAGTCGTTTCCTTCTTCCATCACATTGCAATGTCCTGCCAAGAAGCTGATGCGGGTTCACCCAAGGCGTGTTTTTACTATAAAAAAAACATAAATTAGATGTACAAGTTAATGCTTGTAACTTGATTTTAGTCTTCAAGAAAATATTTTTCCTCTCTTCTCCGCATAATGTACTTAATAAAGGTGGTTTTTACGAATGGATGACTAAAGGGGATAGGGTCCCTCATGAACATGGGCGCTGTTTTGTTCCAATTATCACTTCTGTTTTTTGGGTTGCTGGTTTTATTTCTGACAAAGAAGAAAAAAAATGTTAAAAGAAAAAGAAATGAATTATAGAATTCATGAATTAAATGCGTCGTCCTGCTCAAAACTTTTTAACCGTGTTTTGGTAACTTAGGTTTCATTTGAAAAATACTTAACACTAAACACAGATCAATAAAATATTTTGCTACCCCTTTTGCTAGCCATTTTGGTTTTCATGAGACGAAAAATTATATGTTTTTCTTTCTGTGAGAAATTTTAAATGACAAAGAAATTAAAAATTGACATACGCCATCGCCAAATCCTTTTTAGTAGTTTTTGGGTTCAGGCCGCATCTTACTAAAATAAATTTATCAAATACATAAAATATATTTCATTGTCTTATTTCTCCCTGATTAGAGAAAATGCGGCGAAAGGGATATGTTTGGTAGGTTCATGCTAGGAAACTTATTACAGTATATAAATAGGTTGTATAGAAGGGTGTTAGAAATAGCTTAGGCATCGCAATAGCGCTGCCTAAGTAAAGAGCAAAGTGGGCACAATACATTATTTTTTCTGACCAAGGCACTTCGTGTAGAAGGAGTTGTCGTAGAAACGTCGAAAGGAGCTCGTTATATTAGAAATTGAAAGTTCTAGTGCCCTTTTTAAGATTCAAAATTGATTGGAAGGCAACCAGCCCCCATACACCCTTAATTTACCTAAACACATCCTATCAAAATTTCAAGACTGCCATTTCATTCAACATAGTTGAAAGGTCCAGTAATTATGTCCTTGGGGATATCATACTCCCCACAGCCCTCAGGGCAAGGGCTGTATGTTCTACGATTTGTCCATTGTTCACACGTAATGTATGTTATTGAGAAAGGTGGGCATGTTTGACTTTTACTTTCCAAAAAGACCAAGGGCATACAGGTAAACCTTTCAGAGAATGTTGAAGGAAGTGTTGAACTAAATCAAAACACGTTATTTGCATACGGTTTCTCCAAAAAGTACTACTACTACAACTACTACTGCCACAACTACCCCTGGTAGTACTGCTACCATAACTACTACTACTACTACTACTACTACTAATGCTACTACAACTGCTACTGCTACTACTACTACTACTACTACTACTACCACTACTACTGCTACTACTACTACTACTACTACTACTACTACTACCACTACTACTACTACTACTACCAACGCTACTACTGCCACTACTACTACTACTACCACTAAAATTACTGCTTTTGTAGCGAGCACTACCAAGGCTGAGTATATTGAAATGAACATCTGAGGAAAAGTTAAGGGGAAAGTTGAACTAAATCAAAACATACCATGTGCATACAGATTGTCAAAAGAGCGTATCAGCAATACTTATTGAACAACTAATCGTATCAAGATGTAAATTCTAGGGCATAATGACGGGGATCTTAAACTGACCAAAAGGCAGCATGTACATGCTACTACTGCTATTAATACTGTTACTACTGCTGTTACTACTACTGCTAATACAACGCTATTACTGCTTCTTCTGCTCCTACCACAACCATTACTACTATGATGCTAGTACTATTAAGACTATGCGTATGAAGGTAAAACTCTTAGTGAATTGAGTGGAAATATGAACGTAAATCGAAACTCACTATGTGCATGCAAAATGTCAAAAGGGCATTCCTCAAGAATGGATCTGGGTATTAAGTTGGAACTTTCGGAGAATTCTTAAAGAGGAAGTTCAATTGACGAAAAGGCAATTTGTGCTTGCTACTACTAATACTACTACCTCTGCTAATTTTACCGCTACTACTGCTACTACTATTACTACTACTAATGCTACTGAACTAATCTCACTACTAGTTCTATCGCAACTAATTCTATGGCTAAGAGTATAAAGATCAAAAGGATGTCAAAAGGGGGTCAAAAGGGCGTATCAGCAATAATATTAAGACGGCTTACCATATTAAGATGAAACTTCTGGGGCATCAAGAGGGGGATTTTCAATTGACTAAAAGGCAATATTTGCACGCTACTACTGCTTTATACTGCAAACTAATACAACGCTCTTGCTGCTTCTACTGCTCCTACTACTACCACTACTACTGCGATACAAGTACTATTAAGGCTAAGTGGATGAAGGTGAAAACTTGAGATAATATTTAGGAGAAGTTTGAACTAAATCAAACAAACTATGGGCTTGCTAATTCTCAAAAGAGTATATCTCAAAAATGGATTTGGGTATTAGGTTGGAACTTTCAGAGAATGCTTAAAGGGGAAGATCAGTTGACCAAAAGATAATATATGCATATTACTACTAATTCTACTACTACTGCTACTTTACTAACACTACTACTGCTACTTTACTAATACTGCTACTACTACTACCACTACTACTACTACTATTACTACTACTACTACTACTACCACTACTACCATTATTACTACTACTACTACTACCACTACTACTATTACTACTACTACTACTAGTACTACTACTACTATTACTACTACTAGTACTACCACTATTACTACTACTACTACTACTACTACTGCTACTACCACTAAACTGTTAAACTAATCCAACTACTACGTCCATTGGAACTACTTCTAAGGCTAAGGATATTAAGATGAAAAGGGCGTCAAAAAGGGGTCAAAAGAGCCTATCAGTAATACTTCTGGAACGGCTTACCATATCAAGATGAAACATCCTGTGCATCATGAAGGAGGTGTTCAATTGACCAAAAGGCAACATGCTACAACTGCTATTAATAGTGCTGCTACTACTGTTATTACTACTGCTATTACAACACTAATACTGCAACTACTTCTCCTACTACTACCACTACTACTATCATAATAGTACTATTAAGGCTAAGCGTATGAAGGTGAAAATTTGAGAGCATATTGAGGAGAAGTTGAACTAAATGAAAACTATGAATATACAGGTTACCAAAAGGGTATTTTTACCAAAGGGTAGGTTTTCCAAAGGGCGTATCAGAAATATCTTAGGAACGGTTTGGTTTGCGAAGTTGAAACTTCCAGGGTTTACAATGGGGGATATTGAACTAACCAAAAGACAATATTTACATCCTAGTACTGCTGTTTCTACTGCTGTTATTACTACTACTACTAGTGCCATGACTACTACTACTGCTACTACTATTACTTCTGCTACTACTACTACTGCTACTAAAGCTTAAAGCAACTACTATTAATTCTACTGCTGCTACTCATGTTGCTACTACTATTACTACTGGTAATTATTACTCCTGCTGCTGTTGCAACGCTATCATGAATAGCAATATCATAGAGACTTTTGAAGGAACTCAAACGATTGGACAATAAAAGTTCTTGTGTTCTTTTTAAGAACCAAAAGCGATTGGAGGGCAAACAGCCCTCCTCCCAAGCCCATTAACCCTCCAAAGAAATCCATTCAAAATTAAGAGATAACCATTTTGTGCAGCATAGCTCTGCGGTCCAGTAACAATGCCTCTAGGAATATTGGGTATGTCAACTCCCCCACCGTTTTGCAATTGGCCCATTATGCTTTAACACTAAATATTGCTTTAAAACTAAATAAAAACGCACTCTGTGTATGCTGGTTAACAATATAACGTCATATCATTATCCCAAGAACGACTGACGGTATTAAGTTGAAACTTTCAAGACTACTACTATTGCCACTTCTGCGCTTAAAATTTAACTAAATATAAAGAGTGTTAGTGTATCCAAATTGTCCAAGAGCATAAATGCATTGTTTTGGGAATGGTATTAAGTTTTTTTTTCAGGTCAACTTGAGGAGGAGTAAAACTAAATGAAATACTATGTGCCCACATTTTCTAAAGGGGCATATGTTGTTAAAAACTGATGAAAAATTTTCTCCAACACACAAATTGCAAGTTAAAATATTGATTCTTAAAGAAGAGAAACGATAAGATTTAAAATATTATTTTCTTTTTCCATGAAAAAACTATGTCAATGAAAAGCAAGCAGGAATTAATTAAAAAAAAAATCCAAGAAACAAGTTTTTCAAAGAAAAGTAAAGAAATCCATTAAACTAAAAATGAGCAGAAATAAATTCAAGTAATCTTCTAAGCATAAAACTACCCCAAATCACCATCAATAAGTAGATGAAACCCGAAACGAACAGAAACTACAATAAATAAAGTGTTAAGACTTTAAGGAATAAATATCAGTATATGTATATAAAACTGCCAGTCCACATTAACTTGGTTTTTTGTTTTAGTACTCATGGTTGTTTCCAATTCTTTATTCTTAATAGGAATTATGTTTTAAGTTTATTTTAAATTAAAAAAAATAAGATCTGTTCCAGAGAAATCAAACCATGCATGGGTCCTTATATGCATACCTTGTATATAAAAATCTTATGAAATCGCTGATGAAAAGGAAATATCAGTAGGTAAATCACTTTTATCATTTCTTGTTCTTAATCATTATTTTTAGAAATTGTCCTTATCAGTTTACAAAGCAAGGAGTGGATCTAGTTCTTTGGTATGTCAAAAATTTAAAAAGTTAGACCAAAAAAAAAAAAAAAAAAAAGACCGAGTATACTCAGATCTGAATGGGTAGTTTCTTACTCTACATGACGTAACAACAACTATTTGATGGCTGCCTGGACCACTTAAGACTATTCTTTTCTAAATTGAAATTAGCTTGTTACCTTCTTATGACTAATTCTACTTCTCCTTCGGTTGATGCCATAACGCTTTGCACTTCCTCAAATGACTTCCCAGTTAACACAATTCCATTAATCTCCAGTACCTGATCTCCTGAAATTTTTTTTTTATGAAATCTATGTTCAGATCAATAAAACTACTTGTATGATATAATTTTATGATACATTAAAAAAAAAAAAAAAAAAAAAATACCATATAATGCTGCGGGGATAAAAAATTAAAGATAAAACCAGACTTAATAAAGCCATTATTTTAAAATTGTTAATTCTTTTCATCAGCTTATAATAGACAGCAATGGATGACAACTTTTATAGATTAAATAAAAAAAAACAAGATTTTTTTTACTGAAAGTAAGGAGCAACGTTAAAACTTAAAAAGAACAGAAATTATTCCGTATATGAAAGGAAATGTCCCCTCCTCATTGCCTCGCTCTTTACGCTAAAGTTTCTATTGTTTTAAAAAATAAAGTTGTGAGACAGAGTAAAACTTTAGCGTAAAGAGCGAGGCATCGAGGAGGGGACAGCCCCTTTCATATACGGAATAATTTCTTTTCGTTTTAAGTTTTAATGTCGCCCCGTACTTTCCGTTATAAGGAAATTTGTTTTTTTTATGTTAATTTCTGAACGTTTTTGAATTAATGCAGCTTTGATTTTGGCTTACCGCACATGAATATTTAAAACAAAATTTGCATATTAATTTTACTTTTTTTGGTTAAATGGCTTTCTCGAAAGTTGTTCAATTTTATTTACGAACGTTCTTATTAGTAATAAATATACATAACTTACGAATTAACTTACGTAAGGAACTTCTATATTCGTATATTTTTATTACGTATATTAGGGGGTTTGCCCCCTAGTCAATACCTCGCTCTTTACGCTAAAGTTCAAACTTTGTTCAAATTCTTTAAGAATGACCCCTTAGTCACAAACGCCGTTATTTAGAATAAATAGCTCTTATGAAAGTACTAAAAGAAACTTTAGCGTAAAGAGCGAGGTATTGACTAGGGGGCGAACATAATCTGATTTCTGTTCGGTTTAAGTTTTATGTTGCTCCTTACTTTCAGTTGAAAAACTTGTTTTTTATTTCATTTCTGATCGTTTTTTTTAATAATGCTGGGAAATCCGGTGCCCCCTTCATAGCAATGTCCCTTCCCGCATGAAAACTCCTCCATGGAAAGAACCTTCCCCGTAGCCCCCCACCCACCTCCCCCACTACCAGAAAATATCCCCCTGAAAACGTATGTATACTTCCCAATAGCCTAATATATGTAAACATTGGGCAAAGTTCATAACTTGCAGCCCTTCCCCCGGTGACTGTGGGAAATTAATCATCCTCAAAGACATAGTTATTATATTTTTCGACCATGCTGAACAAAATGACTATCTCAAAATTTTGATCGGGTGACTTTGGGAAAAAATGAGCGTGGGAGGAGGCCTAGTTGCCCTCCTTTTTTTGGTTACTTAAAAAAGGCACTAGAACTTTTAATTTCTCTTCGAATGAGTCCTCCTGCGATATTCTAGGACCACTGGGTCGATATGATCACCCCTGGCAAAAAAAAACAAAGAAAAAAAAAAAACAACAAATAAACACGCATCCGTGATTTTTCTTCTGGCAAAACATATAAAATTCCACATTTTTGTAGATATGAGCTTGAAACCTCTACTATAGGATTCTCTGATACGCTGAATCTGATGCTGTGATTTTCATTAAGGTTCTATGACGTTTAGGGGGTTTCCCCCTTTTTTCGAAAATAAGGCAAATTTTCTCAGGCGCGCAACCTTTGATGGGTAAGACTAAACTTGATTATATTTGAAATCAGCATAAAAATCTGATTCTTTTGACGTATCTATTCGTATCAAAATTCCGTTACTATTGAGCCGGGTCGCTCCTTATTTACAGTTTGTTACCACGAACTGTTTGATGAGGAAGAGTTACTCCTCCTCCCCAACGACATAAATGATCATATCTATCATGAAACAAATGCTTCATATGCTAACTAAATGGTATTCCAACAAATTATACACCCGGGGATAGACTGAAATGACCTAAATATCCAACGTCGACGATACAAACACATGCTACCATCTTTGGGCTGATGTATGAGACAACGAGATTTCTATGCCTTTTGGCGACAGGGTGTAGCAAGATAGACCAAAATTCGGACTTCGAATATTTTGATTTATCTACTGGGATTGATCCCATAAAATGTGTCACTTCTGTGGTAGCTTGCCAGTAGTAAGGCAATACTGAATACAAATCGTGATTGCGTAATTTGTCTTACCTCTCGCCTGAGACATGAATATACAGTGTAGTCTAACCGGTACATTGGCTTACCACGGGTCAGTCACCTATTACTACGAACGGCACTTGCCTTAGCAGACGGGTTTTTCTGAGGTAACAGCCATTTTTTTTTGGTGTCAAACAGAGAGAGAGAGCGGCGGTCACAGTAACTTGATTAGTAGTTGGATTCAGATATAAGGAGTAATTTTCATTGAACTTCATATTAGTAAGAGAATTGAATTCAGAGAGAGAATAGTTTATTTGAGAGGATATTAGTAGAGGAAAAAAATGAGTGGTGCATTTACATTATTGGAGATTAATGATGGAACCGACAGCAGCAGCAGCAACGATATACGAGTACCCAATGTGGCTGTGGAAATAACCACTGGCTGTAGACTATGCCTTGAATGGGATAGTATGTATGCTAGATACGTGATATCATTAAGCAAGTTTAAGCAGGAGGAGCAACTATGTTTTGCTGGAAAAGTGAATATTCTCCATATAAATAAACTTCGGTCAGCATTAGATGTCCTATCGAAATATATTGATGAGAACAAAATGCATCAGTGAATATTATTATTGTAATTATGTTCAATAAAAATGTTTCTAAATCAATGATATTTTTTTTCTTTCTATAGTAGACTAGCGTATATTTTCTAGAGTACAAAAAGAAAATCTGGTTAGTCTGAAGTTGGTTGTGAGAGAGTTAGGACTCTAAAAAATGGATAGATTCGAGAAAGAGCGAATCATGAGGAATCTAGTTCTTATGGAAAAACGTTTGATTCTAGATGATGATTTTCTAGAGTTGTCTATTAAAAGGAAGATATTTTCTCGGGGAATGCTTGTTGATATAATGAAAACTGATTTTCCATCATTAGACTATTGTATGAAGCTTCCACATCGTGGTCCAAATGCATTTACCCAATTTATTGATATGTTGATCACGACACGGCAAAATGATATTGTGGATATGCTTTTAAACATTAGTTTTGAAATTTAGGACTTTTTTCATGAGAAAGATGGTGCTCAAGGATGATTTACTCCTCTCTCTCTCTCTATCTCAGACAATTTTTGTTGTTGCTAGCTCAGTTTCATTGTGGTAGTGAGAGTGTCAACACATAATAAAATGTTCCATACATGTCCGTTATGTATGTACTCACTGGGCAGCTGGTCATCATCATGTGAGAATTGCACAATGATTGAGGAGTATGATGAAAAGTGTAGATTATGCAACCCGTGTAAATTGCATAGAGGATATGCTGTACAAATTAAAGGTTTTAATTCCTGTCTTGAAGAGGTGTGTGACTCTCATCCTAGAGGCCACCTATGCTCCAATTGTCATTATGATAAATGTAATCAGTGGGAGAATACATATCCCGGTATGATTGGAAAGAATCCTAACCGTGATTTTAGTTTATTGCTACGAGATTGGTATCGTCGTGGTTTTAGATTGTTCTGGGAGGAGGAACCGGTTCAACGATTCAACTGTTGGAACAACAAAAGAATATGGTTTCTACGTCATCGTTGTGAAGACACTGGGTGTTATGATTATCAGCCCACTGATTTTTATTTGGCTGTGACGGAATGTGATTTGACACTTGAGGACACTGTTTGTGAAATTGCTTCAAATAAGGAAATTGAAACATGTGAATTCTATAGAATGAATGAGAATAGTATCATTGACTATACAAAGAGATATGACAAGAGTGAAGTCACACTCTACTGTAGAAAATGTGACCCTGACATTGCAGTACATCAGGATCAGTACACTGTGAATTCAGATAATCTACCTGCACTAGTTGTTGTCGACAAATACCTAGTAGTGGATGAAATCTAAAGAGTAGAAAAGTCGTTTTATCGTGTATATAAATTTTTTTTAAATTAATAAACAATTTCACATACATCTTTAGAACATTTTATTCTTAGGGCACTAAAATCAATATTAAATACACTTGTAAGTATATTCTCCACTAGAAAATCGTTCAATTGAGGTAAGTCAACGTAGATGTTGAGAAACTGCTTGTAGGTGTAGCCACGACATCTGAACATGAAAAAGAGTAGTGCATGAAAGCCACATGTCTTAGTCGTTAAATCCTGTACTCTTCGTTGATTTTGAATAATGGTTTTCCCCCTGCTTTCAATAAAGTTGCTGATGTATGGAGCGTAGAATTTATACGATAGGCCAAGAGGATCAAAAAATTCAATATTCTTTGCTGTCTGAAAGATGCAGAGCCAATGACCGGTCTTCAAAGTCGATGGACTGCTATTAACAATGATTAGGGTATTGTTAACACTTGGAATTTTTTCAATGAAGTCCGAAGGTATGCAATAGGACTTGTACTGGGACATGTATGGATCCATACTAAATACGTTGATTATTTGGTTTGTGTTCATGGTGCTAGGTCTAGTAGAACACTGCCGTCGGGTGTGATTTCCCAGTAGGTTTCAAATTGACTCAGTGATATTAGCGTGATACTCTCAGTCAGAGCATTGGCAAATGTACACTCTAAACGTACATTCCCTGTTCGTACTTTGCTCATATCCTGTGCGCAAGACAAGTCCAAAACAATAACCCCATGATTTTTTGAAAACATTGAATCGGTTATTCCATTTTCAAATAGTTGAGAGTCATGATCTAGGGATTGCATGGTCAACTCGTACAGAGTTCTATAGGATTTTTTGTCAAATGATAGGGTGTACAGTGGAATACCATTCACTTTGCACACAAGGCTAGATAGACCGAAAAAATTAAAATCATGGGGGGATTCAGTCCAGGATCCAACGGCACTGCCACTCTTCACAAAGGCCAAATCCAATTTTATGGGATTTCTCCATTGATAAATGATGAATCGCTATAGCTACGAGAGCCGGTGGCAATGTGACGTTGATTGGTGATCGTATGGGGAACAAGAAATTTAATGTTGTTACCATTGGCTCTTAGCTTTTCCACTGCCAATGCAACAGAGCTCATAACTTGTTGCTTTCGGACGTGGAGAATTGTCGATGTGATAATGACATTTGCATCGGGTGCTGCAGGAAGTGTTTTTCTCAAAATGAAATTCGATGGGGCCATCTGTAACTTTATGTCAATCTTGACATTGGGGGGTAGCCATTGGGATATATTGAATATCTCATGATTTAATTTTCCAACCAGATGATACTCTTAGGTCACTGCAGTAGTCAACTCACCGTCAGTATCAACACCTCATCGATATTCATAGCCCAATGATTGTCCTCTCAACTCCTTGTATGCCTTTGGCGTCATCATCATAAATTGTATGTAGCTTGCATAGTTTGATAAATTATTGCTAGTGCTCACCAATGTTCCATTAATGAATGCATTAATTTGTTTGAATAGGTTGTGTAGAATACAGTTCTCGTAGGAGAGACCATCGCCGGCATTTGGAGTTGTATTATCTGACTTTTTCTTCACCACAACATTTAAATCAATAAATGTTGACGACAAATCAATGAAATAGTCTTCATTGGAAAATATTTGAAAGTGTATATTTTCCGAGAGGGGTTGTTGGGGGTGAAATTGTTCATAGTAGCCATACTTGACACTGACATAAACATTTTCAGCATTGAATAGATTCAATGAGGAACTAATTGATGGATATGATTCCTTGTGGGGGAGATAAGTCATCTTAAGAGAAGAAATCCTTCTTTGATCTAACAATCTTTTTCTTTTTCTTCTTCTTCTGCTTATTGGTCTTCGTTGTTTTATTCCTCAAAGTCCTTGTTGATGTCCTTTGCTTCCTGCCTGGGTGGAGACTGATGAGTGAATGACGTGAACGCATCCTTTTCAATCCCTCCCCATTTTGTCGAGATTTTAGTTGCTCACCAACGGCTCTTGCTGAAGATTTAATATTTTCCTTAACACTCTCCTTGAAATTCTTGCCCAACCCCCATTTCTGTAGTGTGGAGGCAGCAAAATTTGATGCAGCAGGTACAAGATATTTTCTGGCAAGGGGTAGTGCAGAACGAAATAGCCTAGCAAACCAGCTACCAAGACCGTAGCCAGACATTGTAGTACGACCCTTGTAGTAGTCCAATCCATTGCCTATTTGACGTGGAGTCAAAGCACCAACATAGCAATCGATATCGGGACAGACAAATGGAATTCTCCTATTGTTCATTTTAGGTGATTGTGCTGTCGTTGACAATGGGTCGAAAATGACATGTAATCACTGCTAAGCCTTTTGAAATTGCTAGAGGATCACCTAATTCAGTTCTTAGTGTTAACTGACAGAGTTCCAAATACGAAGTGTTTACGGGAATATACTGAAGATGCTTTATATTGTAGTGATGAATATGCTCTTGATTGGTTTTTTGTTCAAGAACTCGTAGGAGGGGAACATTTGAATTACCGACTCTCGATGTTTCCACAAATGAAGCGTAGAGACATATACAAGTGTCTGTGGAGAAGGCAGGTGGGTAGTCAGCAAAAATGAAATTAGTGTTTCCGGCACTTTTACCATTGATTATATTGAGCTTAAAGCCAAGAACATCCTTTAGGTTATCATTGAGAATAACCGTTTCGCTAGCAATAGGTGAACTAATGTAGATCTTGCCCTCCTCCTTTGAATAGTTGAAATGAAAAGCTCCCTTTTTACGAGCGGAAATTCTTTTATTAATAGAACGACATAAATCATTCATACAGGTGAGTTCCTCGTAGGGTAATTCAACATATGGATAATCCATCCAATTGATTTTTTGAATTTGTTCTTGATCACCTGAAGGTGGTGGTGGTGGTGGCCAATTATAGGGTCTAATTTTTATATCATATTTACGATCCTTTCTCAGGATGTCATAGGTATTTTTGAGAATACAGTCGACAAGAGCCACTTCATATGCACAGTCAAATTTGATGGCGGGGGAGAGTTTTGTCCAAAAATCACTTGTTCTATTCAAGTCGTTGTAGAGAGGATCGGAAACGTTGGACATGAATGTTACATAGAAATCATGGGGCATTGTCAATATCTTCAACACCGATCCAAGAATCAAAATCAGAGTTGTATCCTAGCCACCGAATAAGTAACTGTTTCTTACCCCTGCGAGTACGTGTCTTTAATATCTTGTCAATTTGATAGATTTCACTAACATTTTTAACTTTTTGCAATTCATAGTCATAAAAGCCGCCAAGAATCTCTTCATCCTTGGTATCACGCAGGCGATAAGTTATGGGTTTAGTGTCTAGGATTTTTGCCACTTTAAAAAGTTCGGTGGACCATAAGTAATTCCCCTTTTCAAAAACATTAGTTGTTCTATTAATTCGAACGGTATCACCAACATTGAATTTATTTTTCTTCTTCTTGACAACCGATTCATTGGAATACTGTTTAAGAAAGGTGTCAATTGTATCATGATCAGAATGATGAACTTCCATTGGCGTAGAGTTGGACAACGATCGATGAGGTCGTTGATTATAAATCAACATGATTTTATCAAGATCATGAATAAAAGCCGATGTATTTTTCAATGTACAATATCTTGAAATTAAAAGTCGAATAGTTCTTATCAATCGTTCGGCCATTGCAGCCTTTATAGGACTGTGACTATGATAGAGCAGTGTACTATATTTTACTAGTACTTTTGCAACATGGGGATTAACAAATTCACTACCGCGATCCGTTTGAATTTTTTTATATGAATCCTGTTCGAGAATACTTTCAATGGCCTGAGCAACTTCAACACCTCTCTTTGATCGCAATGGAATTGCATATGCATAGCGACTATAAACACTGATTGCAAGTAGGACGTACTTGTACGGTGTATTGTGACGTCGTTGAAGCTCATCTAGAGTCAGGAGATCTGCTTGCATTATATGCAATGGGTAAAAGGCTTTAGTTTTTCGATATTGATTGGCACGAAGTCTATGATTTCTATGCAGAGTGTAACTTGATTCATTTTGTAGATAGTCTTGTACACTTTTAGTGTGAACACCAGTGACCTTGGAAAGAGTGGTGGGGGAGCTTAAACTCCCCGCCTCACCAATATTTTCATAAACACCTTTCAGAACTTCAACCATTTTGAACGTAAACACGTTGTGTAACGTCCGCTACCCTTTTGTATACTGGCTGTTGATAGTTTTGTCAAAACATTTTTATTGATTAATAAAGAACTTGAACTTAAAATTCCTTCCATAAGACCCATATATGCCCCCAGGGCAAAACTAACAACCCTTGCTCTGAAGACTGTGGGGGGAGTGTCCTGCTCAAAGATATAATCTTCAGAACTTTCAACTACGTTGAACAAAATGGCTATTTCAAAATTTTTATTGGATGTGTTTGGGGGAATAGTAGGCGTGGAAGGGGTGTTAGTTGCCTTCCAGTCACTTTGACTGTTAAAAATGACAATAGCCATTTAAATTTCCAATCAATTGGGTCCTTTTTGAAGTTTCTACAACAAAGCTTTCTATAAAAACCTTATATGCCCCTAGGGCATAACTTAAAACCTGTGGGAGGACTGTGGGAGGGTTGTCATCCTCAAATACCTAATTTCGAGAATGTTCAACTACGTTGAAGAAAATGGCTATCTCAAAATTTTGATTGGATGTGTTTTGGGAAAAGGTGGGCGTGAGAGGGGGGTTAGTTGCCCTCCAATCACTTTTGACTATTAAAAAGAGCACTAGCCCTTTGAGTTTCCGAGTGAATGAGCCCTTTTTGAAGTTTTTTCAACAAAGCTTTCTATAAAAACCTTATAAGCCCCCATTGCATAACTTACAACCCTTTCCCTGGAGGCTGTGGGGGAGTGTCCTCCTCAAAAAAAATTATTTCTATCTGGAAATCAACTACGTATAACAAATGGCTATCTCAAAAGTTTGATTGGATTCGTTTGGGAAAATGGTGGGCGTGGGAGGGGTGTTAGTTGCCTTCCAATCACTTTTTACCCTTAAAAGGGCACTAGAACTTTCAATTTCCAATCGAATAAGCCCCCTTTGAAGTTTATGTGACGACCCCTTTCATATGAAGTGCCTCTGGGAAAAACTAATAATAAATAATAAATAATAAAAAATTGGAGCCAAATGGCCTTTAATCTAGACAACGCTATAGCGTTGCCTCTGACAAGTTCAAGCTCACTACTTCCTCTCAATTTCATAGCACGCCAATAGACTATTTTACTTTTATGCCATCTGGCTACATTTTCCAGGTCCTTGTCTATTGTATCCATTGTCTCCGCTTTACATCTTCGTATTCACACTTTAAAGCCTTCTCGACTTCCCTTACTTTCATCTTATTCTCATAGAATCTGTCACTTAGACGCTTCTTGTACAAAACACCTCCTTTTTTCAAACGAAACTTAGTGCATTTTCAAGAATATCCCTGTTTGTGGTTCTAAACATCCTCCCTAGGGCACCATCTGCCACTTTGCGGACTATTTTCTTAAGATTAGTCTATCTATCTTCCACATTATCAAATTTTAGACTCTCCAGCTCATACTCAACTGTTCCTGTAAAATTTCTTTTCGATTCTAAACCTTGAGTCTAGCACCACCGTAACATCCCCAAAGGTAATTACCCTTCCCCTTTTCAGCTTAAAATTATCTCTAGATACAACTAGATGGTAATCTTTACTTTTAACATCCATAACATATATTCCCTAGTATCTTGTATTCTATATTCCATTTACAATTACGCAATCTATAAGGGTGGTCGTAATCATTGTGCGATGTAGGCACAATGTATTATTTATTTCTTTTGTTTATTTATTTTTTTTTTGTTTAGACCAGGGCACTTCGTATCGAAGGAGTTGTCATAGAAACTTTAAAAAGGGCTCATTCGATTGGGAATTGAAAGGGCTAGTGCCCTCTTTAATAGTGAAAAGTAATTGGAGGGAACTGACCCCCTCGTACGCCCACTATTTCCCCAAAGATATTCAATAAAATTTTTGAGATAGCCATTTTGTTCACCGTAGTTGAAAGATCTGGAAATTATGTTTTCAAGGATGACAACCCTCTACCCCCCATAGCCCTGAGGGCAAGAATTGTAAGCTATGCCCTGGGGGCATTTAAGGTTTATTTAGAAAGGATGATCGTATAAACTTCAGCGGGGGCTCATTGGATTGCTAATAAAAAATTTTAGTGCCCTTTTTGAGATTCAGAGCAATTGAAGGGTGGACATTTCCCCCCACACACACCTCGTATTTTCCTGAAATGTATCCGATAGAAATTTTGAGATGGTCATTTCTTGTCGTAGAAACTTTGAAAAGAGCTCATTCGATTGGAAATTGAAAGGGCTAGTGCCCTTTTTAATAGTCAAAAGTGATTGGAGGGCAAACCCCCGTCCCACACCTACCATTTCCCTAAACACATCCAATCAAAATATATGACAACCCCCCGCCCCAACAGCCCTCAGGGCAAGGGTTGTAATTTATTGCCTGGGGACATATAAGGTATTAGAAAGGGTGATCCTATAAACTTCGGAGGGGGCTCATTGGATTGGTAATCAGAAGTTCTAGTGTCCTTTTTAAGATTCAGAGTGATCGGAGGGTGAATACCCCA